>JARHVA010003406.1:1245000-1845000 GCA_037957365.1 Torreya grandis | reverse complement strand
CATGGTAATCATTGTGTTTATAGAGATGTTCTTCTAGAATTAGTTGCATATAAATATTTAATTCTAATGTTTTGGGTTTTTTAATGCTTATCTTGGTTCTTCTCTCATATTGTACTTTCCCACCTCTTCATTTGGATAGGGTCATTGGCTATGGTTTTCTCTTCACCTCTTTCATTTATGGCTTCTCTTTCTCTTTGGTCTTACTTATTTTATTTCTCTTTCTATTGTGTGTTCTCCATGGGAAACTTGTTAGTTTTCCAACTTTGCTCTGACACTTTTATACTCTACAGTCCCTTTGACCCTAATTTTTTGGTTATTTGTCAAACATTAATATATTTATCTTATCTTATGTTATTATCTACAATGGGACCCATAATCAGAGAAAGGATTGTATTTATGTAATAGTGGTTGGATTTTCAAAGT
This sequence comes from Torreya grandis, assembly GCA_037957365.1. Taxonomy (NCBI): domain Eukaryota; kingdom Viridiplantae; phylum Streptophyta; class Pinopsida; order Cupressales; family Taxaceae; genus Torreya; species Torreya grandis. The sequence continues at coordinate 1,844,577 of JARHVA010003406.1, read as the reverse complement.
TGTTAATTCTTGTGCCATGTGAAATGTTATCTCAAGCTAGGAAATAGCTCAAATGTTCCTTAAAAATGTGTATGTTCACATTGAATTATCAACAAACATTGTATCAAATAGAGATTGATCTATAAACTAGCACTTATTTCTATGCAAAAAGTGTTTACTTTGGATCCTTTCGTCAAATTACATAATTTCCCAAAAAAACACTCAAGGAAATGAAACTAAATTTGACCTTTTATTGTATTTATCTATTTATGCATTCAATATAGATTAATAAACATGATTAATCAAAATGTACAAAAAGAATGCACAAATAGAAGTAACTCATGACAAGCATGTGATAACAGAGTTCGATAATGCCTACATCTCTAGGTTCACTTAAAGTATGAACTGATCCATTTCCTTAAAAAGTGAGTACATGGCCAACCCTCACAATTTTCAAATGGATACTCTAATATTGCATATAATTTGGCAACAGACCTTTAGAAAGCCCTGACATACATAGATGGACCTTCCACCTTCATGTTGTCAATGTAATCTCGCAATATTATGGATTTTAGCCAAAAAGTTTTGAAAATGGACTTACAAAATGGATTTAATAAAATCATCATAGGTATTAAAAATAACATTTAAATCATCTTGGAATCTAGGACAATTCCTTAGTTTACAACAAGAGCTGAAAATGCCTCCAAGCTCTTCAAATCTTGAGATATATGCAAGCTGGTCTAAATTTTTAGCCTATACTCAATCTACTCTAAGTACATCAAATGACCTCAAATATATACACTTAGCATATGGTTGGAACCATCTCAGAGTCTATAACAAATCTCTAGTTTACTCCGAAGTCTGGAAATGCCTCTAGGTACCTCAAAACTGAGGAAAAATGCAAACTAGTCCTTATGCCTTTAGCTACTCGGCTAAGAACTTGTGTTTAAATACAATATCACAACACTTTCTATAGAATTTGCATGCACGGGTGTAGCGGTTAAACATTTACCTTTTTCTATAGTGGGAAAGGTTTGAGTCTCATGTCATTGGTTTAATGCTTATCATAACCAATATCCCACATTTGGGAGGTGGGAAATGATTTAAGTCTTTTAATAGTTTTGAAAGACTATTTTAAAAATGTTGATAAGGCATTTATCCCACATTTGGCATGGGATCTCCAATATAAGTCTTTAAATGGACTCTTACCTGCCATTAAACTTGGTCTTCAGGCCACTATAGTGTAGGCTATGCCCAAACTTAGGCATACACGAGCCAATGTTAGAAGTGTCAACTATTAGAACATTGCATAAGTGTGGCATGGGTTTCTCTAGCATTAGAAATTCTCGAACTTAGCAAGTGAGCTCAATGAGTTGGCATCCATGCTGGAAGTTGAGTTGGTATTTGGGATCAATACCCCTCTTGTCCCTTGGTTGGATGGGTCATGTGGCAATTGTTGGACTCTACCATATGTCACTTGATGGGCTCAGTAATTCCCTATTCACATGGTGAATAAATAATTACATAGTTTTATAGCCAAATTTGACTATGAATTATTACAAAGGTAATATACCTAAATTTGACCATGGAAATAAATTGCAAGATAATTAAGTAGTGGCCTGAGGACCCACCACATGGACCACTCCTAATTCAATACATGTCGATATTAAATTGGATGCTTCACTAACTCCATCAGTGGTAGGGTCCCCCTTTGAGACAAAAGTGGACTCCACCAGCTACAGTCCCCATAGTTAGCCTTTTATCAACCATCAAAGAATATAGGTGTGCAAACACATTACATGAATTGACTATCATCAGCTTGCCATATGTCACCTTATTATTGGTCCACTTGGTGTGTCACATCACCCTATGCCACCTTTTTGCCTTGTTGATATAGAAACTTCAACGTGTGATATCTTGTGCATACGTGCTCAAAATTGACCTATTTAAATTACACTATAAATCTTTCTATGAGATCTATATTAGGCCATCAATCAATCTATAATTTGATGACTTCTATTTCATAGTGAATATGGATCTTCTTGAATTAAAGATACCATATTCTTAAGTAATTTGTAGAAAGCACTTTGGTCCATGATGAATACAAAGTTGACTAAGTCAAATACATTCCATCCTAAGACTGATGGACAAATAAAAGTGGTGAATGGGATGATAATACATATTTTACTTTCCCACCTCTCCATTTGTCTAGGGTCATTGGTTTTGGGTAGCTCTTCGCTTCTTTCCTTTGTGACTGCTCTTGCTCTTTGGTCTTACTTGTTTTGTTTCTCTTTCCATTTTGTGTTCTCCATGGGAAGCTAGTTGGTTTTTTGCTTTACTCTAACACTTTTGTACTCTACAATCCATTTGACCTACTTTGGTGGTCATTTATCTAATATTGATATATGTATCTTATCTTATCTTATTATCTACAAGGACCCATAATTAGATAAAGGATTGTATTTATGTAATAGTGGATGGATTTTTAAAGTTTTAAATTCTTGAACCATATAAAATGTTGTCTAAAGCTAGGAAATAGCTCAAAAGTTCTTTTGAAATTTTGAGGTTCATGTTAACTTATCAATGAACATTATATCATATAAAGATACCATATTCTTAAGCAATTTATGGAAAGCACTTTGGTCCATGATGGATACAAAGTTGACTAAGTCAATTGCATTCCATCCTTAGACTAATAGACAAATAAAAGTGGTGAATGGGATGATCATACATCTCCTCAAGATTTACAATCCCAAGAAGCATTTCACTTGGGATGATATTCTAACTTTCATTCAGCATAACTACAATTGAACATTTTACAGGCCTACTAAACATAGCCTTTTTGAGGTAAGTTTGGATTTCCAGCCATTAGAAGCCATTAATGTAGCTTACTTATGCTACAAATAACAACTTATTTAGTTCAAAAATAAGTTGATGAAGTAATTAAGTTCACTAAAATGTTCAACACATTCAATATCAAATGCAAACAATCCTGAAAAGGCTAATGCTAAAGATAAACAAAGTCATGACCAACATTTGATGCCATACCAATTCAAGGTTGGTGATAAGAGTATGAATTCATAGGAAAAACTCGTGAGCTTATCATAAAATCTGACCTCTTCAGTATGGCCCACACACCATCATGAAGAAGATTGGAGATTGCACCTTTGAGCTTCCAGTTTATCTTGGTCTTTATCTAGTTTTCAACAAAGAACTCTTATGTCATTAATTTTCACCTTTGTTGGACAAACTAGATCCAACAAAACACTAGCCAATCACGTGAAGGTTTGAGATAATGCCTTTGAGCTTAATCTTCTAGTTTATCTTGGTATTAGTCTAGTTTTCAATGGAGAGATCTTGTGTCATTAGTTTCCACCTTTGTGGGACATACTAGAAGAAACAAAACTCTAGCCAATGGAAACCACTCTTAATTATAGTATGCTGGTAAAAAAGGATCAAGCTATTAACACATCGGTCAAAAAAACAAGGAATCAAAAAATTCCATCCTACTAGGTCATCAAGCTTGGCTTGGTTAGATTAGGGCTCAAGTGAAAGACATCTTTACACGCCTACTCTCTTAGATTGATTCTATAAGGACCATTACATATTAAGGAAGGGTGACCAATCTGGGAAAATTTAAGAGCTTAATTATCATGTGAAAACATGAAAATACACTAAATCAAAGGCAATTTACACCTTGACTTTGGCATGGTCTTAGACACTTTGATCAAGACTACATAACCTAACTTGTCGTATGTGATACTACCAAGTACCAATAATGTCAGCTATATTCACAAAAATTGTTCTATAGGATTACTAGAGGACAAAAAAACAGTGTATATCAATGAGTGGAAGGCAAGAAGATGCTCTTATTGTAACCATAAATCCATATATTCATCTTCCACACTTGCATAACTAGGTACAATAGCATTTATTCATAGAGGCTTCTAGTTCTAGAGTTACTTTCAGTTTTGGTTTGATACACACATCCGAACTCTCAAATCATTTTACATAATTTGTAGATTCTGAAGTAATATAATTTGGCTTTATGGTTTTATCGTCGCTCCATTTTTCATCTCTTATTTGTAATCCATCATAATATTCTAATTAGTCTTCAAAATATTAGTACAAATAGTTTTTGCTCATAACACATTGGAACCCTATTTTAATGAGTTATTCCCCATATCATCCCTATGTTCCAGGTCACTTTTCTAATTAGGCATCTTATTTTTATAATTAATATTGTCAAAATCCTTCTTAGGGGATAAATATTTTATCCACATCTTATGTAAACCAAGATTCATATTGACATGGAGCGAATTAAAAGTCTTCTTCTTATAGGTTTTTGGTTTCTACTCCCACATTTAAATAAAGTTTGTTTTATGTATCAAAAAGTATGCCTTTGCCATCCCTTGTGTGTTCACTTCAAAGTACATAGACAAATCCCCTCTTTTATTTGGTAGCACTTATGGTACAAATAGTGTGCTCGAGATTGTATCATTTTGAAATTTGATGTAATTAGATAACTTCAATGATTGATTCTTGTATTTTATTGTGAGATTTATGTATCACTTATCATAAAAAACAAAACAAATTTCACACCCTAACAAATATTTAGTTCAAACACAAGTATAAAGAGATGTTTTCACAACAAAGCCTCTTTACTATTTTGTAGCACTCATAACATAGGAAGTGTTCTGAAGATTGCATCCTTGATGTAATTAGTTGACTTTAGAAACTGATTCTCTTATTTTACTGAGGTTTTTGTATCACTTCCCATAGAAAACAAAACTAATTTCATTCATATTGACAAATATATAGATCAAACACAAGATCAGAGATGTTTTCTTAATATAAAAACATGTTTGCACATTTAATTCAATTGTGGTGGTTTTGGATACTCTTACCAAAAGGTTTTGTGTATCAAAATCACTCATGCATGGTCTTCCTTTTCACACCTAAACTATATAATCCTACATGTGGACCAAGTTATTTCATCAAATTCAACCTTAACACAACTACCTTGTAAAATAAATTTCTCCCAAAGAAGAATTCCTTAAAACATACATTGAAAACCTATAAACAAATTACAAGAGGAAAATTTGAATAGCCAGGTCCAAGACCACTACTTGGCTCAAAATGAAAAGATTCTATATATCATATTACGAAAATAAGAACAATGTTCACATCAATGGAGAAAAAGAGATAAAGGAAATTTTCTCTCTATAAGAAAGGAAAGAAAGCATGTGGGCATGTGCCCCGATGGAGAAAGAGTAACTTATTTATTTTTACATTGCTATTTAGCTTTAAAAATTAGAGATAAATCTTCCTTGAAGAGACTCAACTTCTCCATGGTGAGTGTAGAATAATAATCTTGAAAGGTAGATTTGCATTGTGTTTTCTCCAAGAAGTTTATAGAAGCCAAATGAATGGTACTCAAAACACTTTTGACATTGCACCTAATCATCCAAGAGTATCCTACCAAAGGTCCTTTTCAAGACAAAGCAATGATAAAAAGGAAATTAAATTAAGCTTGAATCCAAGACCAAAATGACTTACCTATGGACCAACACCAAAATATGTGGTCAACTATCTCCTCTTTCACAAAAAATATGTGAGAAGTGTTTGGGATGCCCATCTTGCCAAAACTTGATCTAACAAGTAATGTTCAATGAATCACAAGTGACCCTAAAACTTTGTGCTTGAAATATGTCCCTGCATACCAAATAGCTTGGCATTGCCTTTGCCATCAAACTTCTTGATCATATGCTTGCCACCACTTATTCAAACATGGGGCAAGAATTGTGGCTTGATTTGATTATACAAGGCTTTTGTCTTGTAGCTATAAAAAAGCTTTCTCATTTTTCCACTTTTTATCTATCCAATAAGGATCCGACACTTGTAATTATAAACTAAAAAGATAGTTTTTAGGAGCTATTTTTTAGAGCTTTTGATCACTAGTTTTATCAGTTATAGTTCATTATTGAGGCTTGTTTAGATCATGCCAATTATTTCATTGTTAGAGTTCTTGTTTCCTCATATCTCCCCAACAAAACAACTATTTCCTTGAAAAATAATTTACTATAGAGCATAAAATACTAAGTGGTCCCTTCAAATCCTGGAAGGTCCAAATAGGTTGTGAAGCCAGGTCCCAAGCATCAAATGGGCCCTCAAATTGGAAATGGAGAAAATATGAGCATTTTCTAGGCCAACCAAAATTATGTTAAGTGATTTATTTCATTTTTTATGGAAACTTTGAAATTTTTGATATTGATTCATGTGTTACCATGAACATGGTTAATTAAATAGTCACTTAGAAATATGGAATTATTATCCTGCTTGATTACTCCAAATGCATTTTTTACAAGTCTCACTATGAACTTTGTAACGTTTAAAGACCCTTGCCATCTTTACCTTGTAAATTGTTTTGATAGAATAACATAGAAACACTAAGGTAGTATTTCTTTTCTTACACTTAAAATTAAATTTTCTAGAGTCAAATTTGTGTTTCCAAAATTCATTGAGCCTTGTTGTTATTTCTCACTTAGGCAACAACAAAATTCCCTGAGTTTTGTTGTTTTATGTTCCCTTTTCTACCTTATAGGATTTTATAGTTGTGTTTTAAGTATTAGGTATTATTCTATGATGAATGTGGAACTTATAAAGGTGGAGATTCTTTATTTTAAATAAACATTTCCCTTCTATACTAAAACTAAAACATTGAGTCTGTATGAAAAGGTTTACTTCCATGTATGTTACCTGAATACTTTGAAGAGTATAAGTTTATAAGTTACTTGCATCTCTAATGTGTGTGTATGTATTAAATTCATATACTTTTATAGTACCTGAAGATCAAGAAATATAGAGACAACATATCGTGTGACTAGAAGTACTTGAAACTACATTAGCATACCATGTTAATGGATTAAATGTCCTTATCAAGGATGCAATTACGACTTCCATATATTAGAGATTGGTCACCTCTTTGATTATTGGATACCAGATATAATAAATTTATTTTTGGGAACCTCAGTATATATGAAATAGCTGGGAAAAATTATACATCTTTGCATAAACACCACTTTATATACTAGTAATGGTTTTGAAGAGATTGAGTGAGTTATAGAAGGGTGTTTTTTCCATTTATGGCAATTTCTATTAAGAATTTATGTGTTCAGATATGTTTGAAACTATTGCACATTATGTACATGTGTGTTTTTAAATGACAACTTGAATATGTAAATCTTAAATTACTCTACTTGATTTAAAGTCACAACTAGCCCTAATATCAATTTATTTAATTTTTTTATTGTTCAGAAATTGGAGAAGTGTGAAATGTGTAAATTGTATTCTTAAGTGGAATTTTTTCAAAGTTGTTTTGTTTACTTAAGGATTTTACATTAAAATTGAAATTGAAATTAAAAGAGTGCATGATCTACATATTTCATGTTTGGCTACATGTTTTTCTATTCAAGCCTCATGTGCATCGATGTGCCTAATTTCATCTATTTTATTTTGATTATTTGAACTTAAATTTGTAAATAAAATAGATGCAATTGGCCTTTGGGGGATTTATTATACCCCTTTTGAACACCTAAAATATAATGACTTGTGCTAGATATTTGGGCCTTAGGGTTCAAGAATCCTTGGTGTTGTAACTTTGATTCACTGAATCCAGCTTATCTTTTTTGTGCAGATTTTGACCAGATACTATAAACTTATCCTTTCCTTGGTTAGATGATTTACACCTTTATTTGATGACTAAATTTCAAGGAAAATATATGATTCTATTTAAAATAACCTTTTGTGAAAATTCTCTTCAATGTTTACTTAATAATTTTTTATTATTCTAGAGAATTGGTTTGTTGATTTGATAGTAAATGACTTTTAAGACAATGTTGGCATATAGTAAATGTTCTAAATTAGATATTAATATTGAATTTCATGTTCCCTATCAAAACCCAAAAGGTATTTAATACTTCATGGGGAAAATTATATGCAACCACCTAAGTGTTATCCTTCCAAGAAAAGCATGTAAATACTGCATAAAAAACTAGGTCTACATTGTGGAAAAATGCAAGGAAGCTCTCAAATGCAATACTTAATTATTCATACTAGGTGAGTGAAATTGGCATGAATAACATCAAAATGAAATAGACATTATGGATTCATGAGCAAGAGATAGATATAAGGGCATGATAGTGGCCATAAATTTTTTCTAAATGCCTTGATTGAAGAAAAAATGGGTGCCACAAATGTAAAAAACACTATCAAGCTTATGTAAACCTAATTTTCCTATGAGGTTTTCTTATGCCTTTCAAACTCTATTGATGAAATTTCAAGATTTCATCTCAGGAAGCTACTTGCATGTGACTTGTCATAGAAGGAAAAATGCATCATGCATAAGTGTAGGATCAAAATGTTCCTCAGTTCTTATTTCACATGGATTTGTCAATACACATAAAAATAGACTAATTGTGTAAGGTTATACTTTAGTATAAGAAGGATACATAGTTAAACCAAGCATTAGATATAATAAAACATATGAAATGGGAATTTATAAATTCCCATTTCAGTCTGGAACTAGGCATACATCTATAGGAAGTGGGTAAATAGATAAAAAATGGGGAAGCAAGGGAGGAAAATTAGTTTAGTTCTTACTAAAAAGGCAAAAATGAAGCTAGGTACTAGCCTTTCTAGCTAGACATGTCCCTCAATTTCAAATTTAAGGGAATGTTACGAGTGGTGTTTTCATGTACTCTTATGGTTTTTAGGAATATAAATATATACCCAAATAGTGAAAACATTCCAGGACACTTATAAAACAACGTGACATGTTATATGTTTAGTGCAATCACCATAACATTATTTTCTTGATCATCTTTTACAATGCAGAACTTGTATATTAAGAAACAACTACAAAGGGAGGGTTAGAGGGAAACTTAAAGTAATGAGTCTTAGGGGAGGTGCAATGACCATGAAAATATAAGAGGATTGATAAGATTATTTTAAAGAAGTTGTATTGAAATTATTCAAAATACTCAATAAAATTTCAGCGTTAAAATAAAAAACTACCACCTCGTAGAATCCAAATTTATTGTTTTTTCAAGAATACAACTTATAGGGAAACATAGTTGATTCTTATCTCTAGGATATTGGTGTCCTTTAACATGGTGATTCCAATTTCTTAAAGGATAATTTATAAACTCATTTTCCCCTTTTAAATTTTGTGAAATTATAGCTATGTGTATGTTGATTTATATGTTGCATATATGTGGGCTAGCATGGAAAGCCCCATTGGCAATGGAAACTTCACTAATAAAAAAGTGCCTTTCAACTACTCTGTTAAATCTCCAATTCCTTGTTATTATGCATCCTAAAACAAATACCCCACTTTGAACTATATTTTTTCATTTGGAGAGGACAACATGAAGGATGTATATGTGCTTGCCAATATTGGGGTGTACAGAGTGTTACATACTAGTGATTGTGATTATGTATGCATGGAAGAGAGAGTTTCTAGAGGGCCCTCTAGTGATCCACAACCAAGTCCATCCCCAAGTCAGTCCCAATATCCATTTGGGTCATCTACTGCTATGACAAGGACATAAATCTCTAGCTTTTAGCCAACCTTCTTGTCATATTCTTGATTCTAAGTGAGGATATTGAAGCATTTTTCTAAGCGTATAAAATATGTAATCAAAATAGTGTCTTATTTAAACTGAATTGATTCAAAGCATCAGTGTGTTGATTTTTTTGATAATGGAGAAAGTATCTCAACTCAGTGTGTGTTTTGGCATATTGGTTGACATACTATGACTTAAAAACTTTGTAGTTTTTTTTTAGAAATATTTATCAAAATATCGATCCTAATTTTGGTTCAATAGCCAAGTTGCCTTGGTTTCAATACAATTCACTAAGTTTTCAATTCCAATAGAATGTTATATGTGTAAAATATGATTCTGGATGTGAATTAGCATTTTCTCTCTCTTTGGTACTAAAATGGCTAGTTATTTCATTGTCAAGCCTTGTAGGCCTCCTCTAGATTATAGTTGTTATCTATAGAATGCTTACTATTTTATAAGTTATTTATACAGTGGTAGATCCATGTGATAAGATTTTACTTCAAATTAATATTAGACTACGGGTTCTAATATGGCCCCCACAATTTCCTAACAAAAAAAATATTTATGTATTCTGAAGTTTAAAGGTTTGTTAAAATGTTATTGACTCATTGGTGAAGTTTCTTGGCTCATAAAGAGCCCACCAAGGATCATTTTTTACTTAATTTAATTACCTACTATCATAAGAGATGAGACTAGGTTTGATCCCTAGTTAATTTGATGAAATGAAACCCTTCAGTACTTGGCACTAAGTTGAAGACTTGGTCAATCAAAAAAAAATTCAATGGTTTAGATAAGAGCTAGGTGATGGTAATTGATTTATAAATGATATTAAATTTGATTTGATCCCTCTCCATAATGACCAAATCAATGTTCACATATTTATAAAGACCCAATTTTAACTTTCAATTACAATAAAGCAAAAAAAATTGAAGGCTTTTCATCCATGTGTAGCCAATGTTCCATGTGAATCCCCTAGAAGATACTTACTAAAAATGTAAGGTGATTATAAGTAACACATTTTTTATTATAAAGAAAATGTTTCTTATAAGTAGATAAAATAATTTGGTTACCATCTACATAGAAATTTCAATATAAGTAGTCTTTCTAAATCTTTAGCGAATACATCTAATCTCATGACATTTTTTTGATGAATACTAATATTGTATTCTAGATAATATCATTGATAAATTGTATCATATAATAATATTTTAAAAAATGATAAATATGGGCTCTACTTGGGTGATTTTATGCATATCACAAGTTTTTTCTTACATCCATATGTTTAGTAAGACCTCTATAGGACTTAGAAAGTCATATTGTTACATTTAATTGACATCCTAAAGATTGAAGCTTTTAAATATGTCGCATATCACGTCGAATGTAACTCAAGTTATAAGTGGTGGAGAGTATGGTATGAAAATGAGCTCTAAATTTTTGTCTAAAATGTATGGAAAATTAAGAATTATGGTGTCTCCCCTCAATTTGTTAACATTCTCATAGGCTATGATGCCATTGAAATCATATGTAAATGATATGAGTAATTTTTTCAATGCTACATATGTGGGTTGCATACTCTCTAAGAAAACTTTAAGAGACTAAATTAAGTATGCTAGGAACATTTTGTTATAAAAATAATAGGAGTTAAAAAATGGCCAAAGGATTTTTTTATTTTTTCATTCTTTGATGCCCAAACATATTCAGACCATTTTGAATAAGTCTAATTGTTGGTTTATGTGCACTATCCTTCTTGTTTTTACCACTTAGTATCATGATTTTGTCATATCTTAATAGGGATTTATCAAAGTACAGGGGTGGGTCAAGTTCTCAATCTACCACTATCATTATGGGATTTTTCATTTGATATTTTGAAACCCTTCGATTAGTAACCTTGTAATGATGTTTTAGACACTATTTTTCAATCATGTTGCTCATTCCATTTGTATTATGGTGTCCACACCATTTTTCATAGTGGTAATATGCCTCCTTGTGTGTTCATTATGGTTATTGACTACTCTTTTAGGTCTCTTGAGTTTTTCAACATGTAAAGAGGCATCTTGACCATCCTAAATCCCATGCTCCCCATATGGCCCATGTTTTCAGTGTTTTGGGCACTTTTTCTATGTTATTGTAGTGTTCTCAGAACTTTCATGGTGTTTCTTATTGGCACATTGCAACTCTTCTTAAGAACTTGTAGGTCCACCACTAAAAATGTTCACTCATTTAAAAGGGGGTATCCCAGCATTATTTTTGTGTTTTTCAAATCTAGTTTATCTTTCATATAAGACCAACGACAAATTTTTCCACCCAAACTAATCATAGAGTTCCATATATAAGGATCCCTACAAACTAATTTAAGGTCCCTTTTTAAATAGATATGCAATGAATTTATCTGCCAACCTGTTATTAGATTTCTATATATAAGGATCCCTTAAAAACCATTTTAAACAACATGACATGATCTATTAAACTCTCTTAATACTACATTTCATGTGTTTTAAGTCATATTTAAGATAGACATTTAAGTTAGTTTTTAGTCAGGTTTAAGTCAACATTTTTTTCTTGTCGTAACTACAACTTTAATTTTTGAGGGGTGTCATACAATCAATGTTACCCTGTCATAATTTCTTTTAGTTTTATGGCTATTGAAAGATTTTTTAATTGAAATTTGTACTCATTTCCATCATTTGTCATTTAAGTGTCATTATTGTGTGGTTTTTTAAATGTAACTAAGTCATAACCCTATAATTTAGGATGCCCTTATGAACCCCAAACCTTGAAATTAAAAAAAGAAAAGAAAAAAAATGAATTTGCTAGAGTAATGTTATTTAATCCATTTTGGTTTCTCAAACACTCCTATCCCTTTCTAAACATTCTTATCTCTTTTTGTCCTCACAATATCCTCAATACTTTAAAAATTCCCTTTAAGAGATCTCACAAAGAAAGGACAAAAGATATGAGTGTCAAAAAAGGAGTGAGGAAGAGTGGATATGGGGAAGAGAGAATTAGAGAAGATAAAACCTTCCTTGTATAATGTTTTAAGTCAAAAGGATGACACATTCAGATTATAAGTTCTTCAAAGGAAGAAGTTAGTTTAATCCTTTTTTTTTATAAATATATATTGATATGATTTTCAATACTTTGATAAAGTTTTTCATTTGAATTTACATGCATACGGTTTGATAGATATCTTAAGATATGAAACCAAATGTTTGATATATCTTTTAAGATATGAAACTAAAGGTTTGATAAATCCTTTTGAAACTCTGGGGCTCACAAGGTTTGAATATAAAAGTAGGGTTTGATATGCCTATATGAAAAATTAGGATGTGATTGGTCTATATGAAAAACTAGAATTTTATAGGTATGTTTTAAACTCTAGGGATTGATAGGTTTGTATGGAGGAAATTTTATTTCTTTCTTTAAACTACATTTGCTTTTATACTCAATGAGACATTAATTTAAGATTAAAATATTTTCCCAAATTGATAGTTGTTAACAATGATTGCTTAGGTTTTCTCTTATGTTCTTTATGGTGTGTTTTGTGCTACCATTTGTGTTGGAAAATATTATTTGTGGTTCATTTTTTATTTCATTGTCGAGCCTTGTAAGTTTATATTGCTTAGTTTTAACTATATTCATAATGTGGAGTTTTTGGCATGAAAACATGTAACACATTTTTATCCAAAATACAACACTTTAAATTAGGATGTTAGCTAAGGAGTTTTTTAATGGCATAAAATAAAACATATAAATCAAAAATATTTAAATCCATCAAAACATGATGGGAATGGGATTTTTCTCATATTTTGTAGTTGTAAATTTGAGACCTAATTTTCACTTGTGTGATAATTCCCCATTTTTATACTCTGGTACTTGATGAATTTTATTTGGAATGTGATGTTAAGACTTATTATATTTGTCTATGTAGATGGTAGTTTGTATTTATTCTTATGAGATGCAAACTATAATATGCTTTGTGGTTTTTGATTGATCATATGTGACTTATTGATGATTCAATTATTGTGAAACTATAAATGGTAGTATTATCATGCTCGTAGATGATGCTTGGAATTTATATACAATGTTATTAACATGCCATGATTATTCTTGTTTAATAATGTTGATTCTACTAGTGATGTGGCATTTTGCACAATTGACTACCTTGTAATATTATGGTTTTGGCTCTTTATGACTATTACATTGAGTGCTTTGGTGTGATATTATCTTCTGTGTTTACTTTATATGTACATTATTTTTTCATGTATTTATCAATGAAATGAATGTGTAGGATATATTGGTAACAAAGTGATTGTAAGTGATACAATGGGCTCCAATAAGAGAATGTTAGATATTTATAATATGAGTTTGGATGTTAATTACCATTTTCCCTCTCTGGGGTACTAAAATAGTTGGTGGTTTTGTTGTCATGCTTTAAATTATTTCTCTAGCTTATAGATGTTATATATTTTTTGTTTATTTTTACACCAATTTGATATAAAATAATTAAAACTATTCACTAATTAGATAATAGAAAAAATAACAATAAACACAGTAATCTAAATTGAAAGGGATAATTGAAATTGTATCTACTTGATTTATAAATGACAAATCAAGAGAGGGATGATGTACTTATCTAGATTTTCTTTCTTGTTAATCATAAAAGATGTTAGTGAATTTGGAAATACTCTGCATGTAATTTTTCAAATGTTAGTTTAGAAAAAACTATTGAAAACTTATCTGGATGATATCAACAAGGTCAAATGCTTGTGGTAGTCAGCATTATTAGGATTTACCAGAAGTGTCGATGCATAGTGGGGGTCTAAATGTTTTTGGATCTCTTCACATAAAATTTCAATTTTATTCTATGTCACACCTTATCTAATCATGCATTGTAATACTTATTTTCAACCTTTTTCATCTAGACTATATTGTGCTTAATTAACCATAAGATGTATTTTAGGTTGGACTAACCCAAACCACTCTTCATCAAATGAATGAATGTTATCTACATTCTAATACTCTGAAGATGGATTAAACCACATGTATTTTCCTAATTATGTGTGTGTGTAATCTCATGAATAATTTAGAATGCAATGCTATCTTTTGATCTTTGATACTTAGCACCATGAAAATTTGACTTTGTGTATTCAAATTTGGCTCTATGGACTGATATGGGGCTGTTGTTTGAAGATTTAAGATGTGTGTATGCCATTTTATAATGTTCCAAGAGAGTGTAAGGAAATTCCTCACTGTTGCTAAGACTTGTCAAGTGAGTAATAACATTAGGGGTAATTTGTATTTATAGATGACTTTTTGTTAAATTTACACTATGACCAACCTATGAAACATGCCTAAGCTGACAACATAGAGAGTTCCCAATTTGAAAAATATTCATTAAGGTTTACTAAACACCATTGGTAGAGTAATTCACACACAATAATCAACACTATCTAAGTTTACCAATATAGTCCTAAAAGTGAAAAATGAGGATCTAAATTATGGAGAATGTTTGTCTAGGATTCTAAAGGGTTCTTAGATAGAATAAATTGATCTTGAATAAATATCTCTGGAGAATAGAGGTGGCTAAGACAATAGATGGGTAAACAGATAGAGGGAAAGAGTAATAAAGAGTCTAATATATATGCATTGTCTAAGTATGTCAAAGTATGTCAAATTTGGTGTTGCAAAAGTGCAAAAGGCCAATTTTATGTGTCTACAGATGCCCCACTTTTAATCTAGTATTTTTAATGCTAAATTAAAAGGATAAAATAAGTAAATTTGATACATGTGACTGCATTTGGCATTGATACGTACAATAAATATGTATAATTTTCTCCATGTGAAACCTAGAAGAAACATATATAGATCAATGTTCTCTCCTAATAAGAAATTTGAATCATTTAAAATCTAAGGAATAAATACAACTAATGGTATGTGAACCAAGTTGTCACTTGTTGAAATTGATTAGAGATACACTATGGGATGAACATGCCCCAAGGAGATGTAATTGTCAAAATAGTGATTTGAGGAGTGTACATGCCTAAAATTCCATTGAGAAGGTGGCATTGGAAATTTAACGATGTAGTAACGTCAACCACACTACCCTAAGTATCAAAATATCTATTTTTTAGAACTCAAAATTAGGTTCATAAGTAAAAAGATCAACCATAGTAGATGGATATAGACCCATAGTACTTACATAATACCATCATTCCTCACAAATCCTCAAAAAATAAAATAAAAAAAGTGTTTGCATGGACAAAGTCCATGCCTTATATGATCCACATTTTGTATGTCCCAAAATATCTTAGAATTTCTCAAATTTTCCTTAAAACCATGTGAATATGTCTAAATTTTCTCATTTTGACCCATTTCAACTATATAATGTCTTAGAATGAAAAGTACTCTATCTGACATAAACTGAATCTATGAAAAAAAATCATTATATGCCTCACTTTTTATATGAGGGATGAGGCCTACAAATCACCCATCTCAAAATAAAGATTTATGCACACCATATATTATATAAAAAAGTCCAATTGTGTGAAATACATTAAAACATGATAATATATGTCACCATAGAAAATTTTATTATCTTTAAAATCACATATGAAACATGTAATCCAAGGCAAGGGCAGTTGCTTGTTAATTGTATATAAGATAACCATGATAATTCTTTTGAAAATAGGTGTCAGTTTTAACTAAATATGTCAATTAAGCATGCAATAATTAGATCTGTAGTAGATGTTTGATATAAATAATGGAAACATCAAATAGAAATAGATAACACATAATATAAATGTGTGTGATAGAAATCATAATACCAAGCACAAATTAATAGTCAATTACATCCATAGAAATATATTGAAACACACATGCACACACACAATATAATAGTGAATAAGCTATAAGCACACATCATAGTACAAAAACACACAAACATACAAGACATGACTTGACTATGACCTGACACAGACACCATATGGCCATGACATGGACTAGAAGATCCTTTAACACAAATTAAATGACACAAAAAGGCTTATTCAATGTACATATAGAGCATACAACAAGCAATATAGAATACTTCAATGACTAATCAATGTCATAATCATTAACATCAAATCATCATAAAGCAAGCAATGTTAGTCTTCATAATCAGTCAATGTCAACCTTAATGGAACACAGTCACAATGTTGGTGTAAGGATGCCGTAAGATGTAATGGATTAACCAATGTAATTTTAATTTAGAAATCAATTGCTAACTAATAAAATACTCTCTGATGGGATTGCATCATTTGTGTATGTGGCAAAAAATCAAATATTTTTCATCAATGTGTATTTTGAAATATTTGTTAAATTTGTTCTCTTTATGGGCTATATGCTATTGACTGAATATTGTACACATTGTGGATACTATCAGCCAAACATTGTGCTATGTGTTGAATTTTTTTTAATTGAGTCATGTTATATTTGGAAAAGTATTTTTGTAATGAATTGTTTATTTTAAGAGATTCATGTCTTCAATTAATATTGCAACAAGCCTCCAAAGTTACATTCTCATTTTACTTATAATGTAGATCATGGTCTATTTGATGATGTGCCATATAATATCCACTTTTCTCATGTTTATCTTGTAGGACATCATTTGTATTCTTACCACTATCATGAAGGGGTGCCTTCCATTTATTTTTATCAAGGGGAGGTTGAATATGAAGGAGATATCATAATTTATAAACGTTCACCATGTTTGAAATATATTGATATTACCATAGTGCAATAGGCATAAATTTTTGATAAGATAAGTAGTCATCTATGTTTCTACAAATGCCATCACCATCATCATAGTTATTGTCCTCTATATTCTCTAATTTTTCAATTTCAAAATTGTTCAATAATTTAAGATTTGATATTTATTCCTTTTGTGTTTCATATATATGTGCTAGTCCTTATACCACATTTTGATGAACTGACAA
Organism: Torreya grandis; assembly: GCA_037957365.1. NCBI lineage: Eukaryota > Viridiplantae > Streptophyta > Pinopsida > Cupressales > Taxaceae > Torreya > Torreya grandis. Next base: position 1,826,999 of record JARHVA010003406.1, on the reverse strand, counting down.
GGTTCATGGAAACAATGATTTATTTTCATTATTCTTATTGTTTCTCTTATATCATATGTATGTATTCATTATAATGGTATGACCTATAGTGTGATATTATGGATGATTGAGTAATGTGAAATTATGGTATAAATCCTTTACTAGGTTCCATGATTTTACAATATTTGAAAAGCCTATTATCTATAAAACATGTATGCAAACATCTATCATGTAAAAAATTCAAACATCGATGTAGGGTGGATGGGATAACATCCATAGAATGAATCCAAGGTTTATCGAGTAAGAGGTTATAATTTAAATGGTTCAACATCACTTGAAATGTAGTGGGTAATATTTTAGATCCAACTATTACATCAAATGTAATTGTTCCCAAAGCTTGAAGAGGTATGTTGTAACCCTTGATATTCATATCTAATGTATTGATAGAATCGATAGTGATACCAAGTTATTGGATGAATGTGATGCTAAAAATGTTCATCCATGACCTATTATCTATCATTGCCCACTTAAGCCCCTTAAGATTCATACCTCAAAATATGCTGTATATGTTAATCCATATGTACTGTGACATCTTTAGGGAACCTATAAATTCATGGTGTTGCATTTCTTACTAAAAGTAAGCAACTTACTAAAAGTTAAGGATTTTAATTATGGTATATATAATGATTAATCTAATTTAAGTTATATGTAATGGAGAGCATGGTGTGAAATAGAGTTTGGAATTTTGGTTTAAAAGTGTGCAAATAAAAAAAGAATTATGACCCTTCCCCTCAATGTGTTGACACTCTCAGAGGTTATGATGCCATTGAAATTGTATGAAAATGATATAAGAATATTTTTTTCATTACATGTTATGTGGGTCACATGCCATCTAAGTAAACTCTAAACACCTAGATTAAGTATGCTTTAAAACCTTATGTAGCCATACAATTTATTTGAATTAAAGTATGGCCAAAGAATTTTCTCTTTTTTTCATTTATGAATGCCGAACATATTCTAGCTAGTTTGAATAAGCCCAAGTGTTCATTTATGTGTAATACCCTTTTTGATTTAAATACTTGGTCTCATCATTTTGTCATATCCTAAAATGCATTTCTTAAAGTACTTGTGTGCATCAAATTCTAAATTTACCAATATCATTATGTGATATTTTTGATGATATTTTGAAACCCTTGGACCAATAACCCTAGATGATGTCTTAGACACAATATTCCAAACTTATTTTTCATACCATTTATCATAATGTCCCCATTTGACATAGTGGTAATAACCCTTCTTATGGGTTAATTATGCCTATTCACTACTCTTTTAGGTGTCCCAAGTTTTTAAGCTCATAGAGACACTCACAAAAAGGCACCTTAACCATCTAAAATCTTATGTTCCCCATTTTGACAAGTTTGAGTGTTATGGGTTTTTTTGTTGTGTTATTATAGCTTTCTAAAAACAAATATGATGTTTCCTATTGGCATAAGGTGATTATGTTAGAGAAGTTGAAGTGTTGCCTAAAAAGTGTACACTCACTTTAAAGGGAGTATCACAACAATTTTCCCATATTTTTCATATCTAAGTTATCTTTTTGACATAATGTGACTATATTAAATAAGCTAAAGTGTTGCCTAAAAAGTGTACACTCACTTTAAGGGGAGTATCACAATAATGTTCCCATATTTTTCAAATCTAATTTATCTTTCCAATAAACACACAACATTTCTTTCCACCCAACCTAATTTTAAAGTGTCGTATATAAAGATCTTAAAAAAAAAATTATTGGTCCTTTTTAAATAATTATGTAACAAATTTATCTACCCAATGTAATTTTAGAGTGTCACATATAAAGTTCCTTAAAAAAAATTGACACATCATGACATATCTATTACACTCTTTCATTACTAATTTTCATTTTTTTTGATAAGATAAATAAGAACCAATCCTAAGGTAAAAATGTCCATAACATGAAGAAAGAGAAGGTATTCAATACCATAAAAGATTAAATCTTGGTTATAAGGTTAGCGATAAGATAACCTATAATTAAGGATCTTAACTAAAGAGGTTGATTCCCTTGAAGACTCAAAACATAAACAAGGGAGAAAAAAAACCTAAATTGCTAACAATCTTATTTCAAAAGAAAAGAAGGTATACAAGATGAAATATAGACCCAAAACAACTTCACCAATATGGCATTATTCTTTTTTAAAATATCCTTTTGTTTATTTCTGAGTAAGGATTCACAGTAGTCAATAAAAATAGTAGATGGATCATAGGTTAGTGAGCAAAAAATTTACACGAGATTATCATAGACCCCAAGTAGATATATGTACAATTATGATAAAACCAACTAGACTAGCAGAAAGACAAAAAGAGGCATATTAATTACTCTAAAACTATCACCTCCTCAAGACTTTCTTCACCCCTACTTCACTAAAATCAATATTAGTAGCTTCCCTCAAGCCAAGAACCACCTCATCCTCTTCCATGTAGCACAATTAATATTCCAACATGTATTTCACATGTAGCTGAGTTCTTAATTATAGACCATCATAAGCTTGTGTAGGATCTCATATGGTTGTGATCAATATAATCCAACCCCACTGATTGAATAGGGATTTTTAAATTCATGAAGGGAATACATGCATGTCACATTAGAAACTAGGATCACCATATGCAAATCTTGGGCCATATAAACAATGTTGTGATGACCCACTAACTATTTTGGATTGAACATAAGTAATTTCAATAATTTTACAATGTCTTTATTTTCAACATCATCTATATTGGTGGTTTCAAACCACATCTTCTTCAACTAAACTCTCATTAGTGGATTTCAAATTTCTATGTCGATGAAATTGATAAAACTATTCGCCATTGTCTCTCTTGTTTGCCATTATCATTGCAAGGTTTCCTTCACTTTACCTACTCTAATATTTTTAAGAGTTGCATCCATCTCAGATTTAACCCCTTTTCCTTTCTCCATGACTAAAAACCACAAAGCTTAGAAACCTTCCCAAAAATCCCACACAATAGCCAAATCTTGTTTACATTCAAACTAGCCACAATGATAATGACTAGCTACAAGGGTGAGAGTCATAATGATAAGGAAACAACTCATGTGAGCCATCCAAGTGCCCACTGCCAATGGATCTCCAATCCATGATTTTCAAACTATCAGGATAGTACATGGATATAAGTGACACAAGCATGATAATGCATTTAAGCTTATAGATCAACTGAAAGTTATTGAGAAAGGGGGGGTTCTCACAATAGAAAACTTACATTCTTGACTTGTCTAAGGTTGGCATTTATGTTAGTAGTCTGATCTGAAACTAAATTTCCTTCTTTCTATTTATGGATGAATTCAATCTATTTAAAAAGTGGTCTTAATTGATAGATTTCATTTACCACAATTTTTAGAGTTTCACATTTTTATTACATATTTTACAATTATATTGATGATTATTTTTTAATATCCCCCCCACTATGAGCTTCCTCCATCCACAAGAAATGGTGATTTGGATGCCTTTTAAAAGGGTTCTTGTTTATGACACATTATTCGATTCAGTTCCAATGTCCTAAGAAAATATAAAAATTGATTATCAGGCATGATCTCTGAAAACCCCTCCATATTCTACTGACCCAGAATCGTCTTTTGATGCCCCATTAAAACTAAGTTTAATACTTCCTACATTAGGGGCTTGCCAGCTAATTTATGGGAATCTTCATATACCCATTCCTCTCAATCCCCCTATCACGGGATATATTTCATGTGTTTTAAATCACATTTAAAATAGGCATTTGAGTTAGTTTTTAGTTAGGTTCAAAGAACAATTTTTTCCCATCATAATTATGACTTTAATGTTTAAGGGGTTTTGTAAAATAAACAATAGCTTATCATAAAAAAAATCAATCTTATGCCTGTCAAAAAAATTTAGGTAGACCATTGAGTCATGTGAATAATTTTTCATTCAAGTGTTAATATCATGTAGAGTTTTACACTTAACTAAGTCATAATCTTATAATTTAGGACACCTTTATGACATTAGAAACAAATTAAAAAAAATTAAAAAACATAAGCTTGTCATGTTAGTATTATTTAGTCCCTTTAATTTTCTCAAATATTCGTAAAATCAAATTATAAAAAATAAAAAAGATAAATTTGTCATGTTAGTATTATTTAGTCCCTTTCATTTTCTCAAATAGTCATATCTCTTTTTCAACATTCTTGTCCCCATCTATCCCCACAATATCTCCAATACTTCAAAAAATTCTCTTATAAGATTCGATAGAGAGAGGATATTATAAATTATTTTTTAGAATAAGAGGTTTATTTGTGTTTTTTTTGTTTAGTAATATAATTTGATTTGATATGTAGTGTTTTGATAAAGTTTTTATTTTGAATTTATATGTCTAGTATTTGATAGATATCTTTAAAAATTAGGGTTCGATATATTTGAATTAAAAAATAGGGTTTGATATGTTTGTATAAAAATTTAGTAAGTGATAGGTTTGTATGAAAAAATAGAGTTTGATAGTTATGTATGATACTCTATGGTTTGATAGTTTTTTATGAAGTAATTTTTATTTCTTGCTTTAAATGAGCTTTGATTTAATCTTTAATGAGACATAATTTTGACATTGAAATGTTTTATCAAAGTGATAGTGCTTGTAAATTTTTCTCTTATTTATTTATGGTGTGTTTTTTGCTACCATTTTTATTGGACAATGTTATTTGTAGTTTATTTTTTTTATTTCATTTTAGGGGGCCTATCAAATTTATATTACTCAGTTTTAGTTCTATTTTTCATGTGGTTTTTTTGGAATTAAAGCATGTAACAAAAATATTCTCAAAATATAGCACATTAAGTTAAGATTTTGGCCAAGAAGTTTTTTTAATTAATAAAAAAAATCTCTTTGAATAAATGTATTTACATATCCATTAAAACATAGTGGAAATGGGATTTTTATTATATTTTGTAGTTGTAAATTTGAGGCATAATTTTTAAAATCTCTTTTTATAATTTATTTTTTAGTTATATGGAATTTGATGCCAAGACCTATTCTTATATTCATTTATGTAGATGGTGGTTCTCTATTGATGCAAACTATATTATCCTTTATACTTTTTTATTTATAACATATGACCTATTGATGATTAGATTATTATGAAATTAAAAAAAATTGGTATTTTCATGTTGTATATGATGATTGGATTTATATACAATGTGATTGGCATGCCATGATTACTCTTGCTTAGCAGTGTTAATTGTGCTAGTGACATGGCATTGTGGTCGGTTGACTACCATGTAATATTATGATTTTAAATTTTTATGACTATTGCATGGAGTGATTGAGTGTGATATTATCTTATGTTTACTTTATATGTACTTAGGTTTTGGTTGTATTGATGGGTGCAATTAATGTGAAGGATGCATTGATAATCAAGTGAATTTAAGTGATATAAGGAGGTCAAATAAGTCATTCCATCACCATCTACACACTCTTTAATTACTTGATCATTTATTTTATCCTTATCCCTTATAAAATTTATGACACTAGTGTACTTTGGAAACCCCACCTAAACTAGATAGAATGTATACATTACTAAAACATATTCTAGACATAATTTTTTTTTATCATGTGATCTCTTGACTAAGAAGGAAAAAGTGTTGGACCATTGTAAGTGAATGAGATTGGGGTCCCCAAATATTTTCTTTATTCAATAAACTTATATTTTGAGGATAAGGATAGATTTTTAAAATGTGTAATGAAAGTTATCCATTATTGACATGTGATTAGGGTGTGAAACCCAATTAATTATGTATAAATGTGTTTTGGAAAATTTGTCGAACCCAAAGCTTGTTTAGAACTATTTAGAAAGAAAGTAGTTGTTCTTAGAGGTTTAACAAGAGGAAATAAAATATAAATGATATATGATTAGCGAGAGTTTGAGGGATTTTTTTTAAAATTTCTAAATTATCATAATGGAGGGCCCTTGGAATTTTTTTGAAAGGAAGCTTAAGAGCCAAAGGTCAAGTTAGAATAAGTGGAGAACCTAAGATAGATTCTTGTTCGATGAAATTTTATATGTCATTGTATTTTTTTTTTATTGTTTAAAATGGGGTTTCCTTCTTGCTTACATTATTGTATTTAATTTTTATTTAGGCATATTTTGGTATTTTTAAAGGATTACACATGGCTTCGTTGTTAAGCCTTGTTTCATGCATTTTTATTTGCCATGGGAATCATTGTTTTGTACTATTTTACTTGTAAAAAAATTATCAGTTTTAATGGTGAAAATTATGTACCATTATGTTTCCAAAGCTAAATTTTTACTTGTTATGTTTGGATTTTAATGCTCATTGTGATCATCATCTATCATGATATTGCAATGATCATCATATATCATGATATCATCATAATCATCATCTATCAACTCATTGATTGATTATCATAGCCAAGATTGTCTCCATTATCATTTTTATTGTCAAGACCATGAAATTTAATAGATTGGACACTAAACTATGAATACATAATTAATATAATTATCAAAATACTTGAGGTTAAAAATTTGATGCCAATTTTTAGTCTCAATTGTTTACTTAACATTATCTTGTTTCACAATAAATTATATTGTTCATTCTAATGTTTGTAGATTAGTTTCTATAGTAATGTTTTTAAATTAATAACAGAGCCTTGAAAGGGGGTGGGTAAAGGTCCCTCATCCCTTTTAGTAACATATAAAAATATATTACAAGTAAATCCAATCCACCATAGTAGCATGACCCAAAACCCACAACTCTATTTATAATGTTACAACTTGCCTATGGCAAACAAGAAGAAGGAAAACAACTCAAAAAGTGAAAAGTTCCTATACAAATAATCCAAATAAAGGGTTATAAATATTTTTTTCCTTCTTGTCCTCATTCAAAAAAAAACCCTTATATAAATAATAAATCATGAAGAATATATAAAAATAGCCAAAGCAAACATATTTATGACCATCTAAACCATGATTCTTCCACAACTGCTATATAAAACCTTCTACATCCAAAACCTTGTATCATTCATGACCTCTACATGGACCCTTATCCAAAAACTTTTATCATCTATAGCCTATGCCCAAAACATTATCCTAATCTAAACATGCCTATCCATGAAAAAATACATTTTTGCATCTCATGTTCATATATCATTGTAAAGTCTATTGATATAGAGTTTGTTTCCTCAAGGGAATATAAAAACCATAGTTTTATTCAAATTCACTTATACGCTGAACTTACACAGTTATGTTAACCTAAGATAAACCTTTTAAATCCAATAATGGATGCCAAAATAAAGGTAATTTGTTTTTCAATCCAATTCATGCTAAACCATTTTTCCTCAATATTCTCAAGTATTTGTTGTCCCTCAACCTTGTTTCCTTTTTTTATACAATGAAAATGGTTCCTTTCTCCTAAAAACTCATGGAAAATAATAAAATATCAAGCAACAAGTCCTATAGGCATAACAACACAACTCCTCACACAAATTTTCCCTTTCTTCTAATAATTCCTTCTTGATATTGAATATTTTTGCCTTGATCTAATTATTTTCCAACATATTAACATAGTTTCTAAGAATATCCTTGGGCTTTGGAAACTTAGCCCTGAGCCATAAGGGATGGGTATCTTCTAAATTATTCTAATGAACCCATTATTGGTGAATTATAATCTCATTATGAAGATATGAAATGAAATATGTAAGACTAACATCCCCAATAAAAGGATTGGGATTATACTTCGGTTTAGTTGGGAGAATGAAGTTATAAACATAGGCTTCACACAAAATATTTTTATCATTTTTAGAAGAAGAAAAGAAAAAATAGAAAAAAATTCCTTGGTCTTCAAACATCAGTTCTTGAAAATAAGCCATTTTTCCAATTTGTATTTTTAACCAACTTCCCTTTAATATTAAGGAATATCCCCTTGGAAGGGCCCTACAAGAAGAAAGATCAGTTTCCATATCAATCAAAAGGGTAATATGTTTCTAAAGGTATAATATGGAAGTATGTATAGCCTTTAAATCCCCATTCATCACTTGGGAATGAGCATTTAAATCATTTTATATTTTTCTACCTTTGAAGTCACATATTGAAGTTGCTTGTGAAGGTATCCCTTAAACTTAGTACCCTCAGATTGAAGAGTACCAATATTTTTACCCAAGACCTCCCTTAGAATAAATGTAGATGAATTACTTTGGGTTTCCTTAACAAATAGTAATGGCATATAATTCCCAGGAAGAATATATTGATCTTTTGTAGTATTTGAGGTGACAGTTGCCAAGAAGACTAACTTCTCATTACATGTATCTGTCAAAATTTTCATCCATTCTTTGAGAGATTGAATTTATACGTCTTAGATTTTAATTATTTATAAATTATTCATCAATTCCAAAATTAAACCCCCAAATTCCATTTCCTTTTAATCTAAGTTCATCTCTTCAACAACATTAACTTCCATTAGAATATGGCCCTACAACATGGAGTCTATAATGAGTATATAGGGATGTGACAATTTTTCAAAAGAACCATCCTGAAGAAATTTATTAGTGTCCATTTTCTTATTGTAAGCCTCCTTCACCAAACTAGCTAAAAAATGACAATTGTGATCTAGAGATCTAAGGTTATGAGAAGAAGAGGGTGGTGAGGATGAATAAGGGGAGAGAATCAATATTATTTTCCTTATATAATAGTTACTTCCATATCCATTTTCCACAAATTTATCATAGTATAAATCAATTCATAAACAAGGTAGGGTGAGATATTTGAATAAATAAAAAAAATGCATTTGATGAGTCCTTGGTGAGCTAGGGCATTATCATTTCCTATTTAGATTCACACAATATCCTTTTCAAAACTTCTTATGTTTGAGGTGGGAGAGCAACTTAAATTCATATGAGAATAAAACTAAAATCATACCTTTGTAGTTAATATATTTTTGAATGAAAAGAGAAACATCTGGCTAGAAATTGGGAAGTGAAATTCTAGAGATCCATTTACTTGTACTATAACATTTTCTCCTGGTATAAAAAAATTGAACTTGTAGTGAGTACCTCTCTTTTTAACCATGCACTAGTGTTATTCTACCTATGGAATGCCCATTACCTAGGCTAAAGTTTATTTAATCACAACCAGGGTCAACCTTTGATTTTGACAACACCATCTTTCCATCCATGATCAAATTTTGTATTAATAGTATCATGATTACCACAAAACTTAATTAAAAACTAAATCCACCTTGCATTAATAAGAACCCTAATACAATTAGGGCTTTCATTGAGGGCATTATCATTTTTTGGTTTAGATCATATCATGAGCTTCATTGAGTGAAAATGAGAGGCAACAAAGAGTAGACATATAGAAAATAACTCACAAAAGAAGTAAAGATCTATCTATACTAGAGATTCTGAAAAACTCATCCATAGTGGATATGCATTAGATATCAAAAAAGTTATTAATGAGTAAAAAGGGCCCGTACAATTCAACACATATCACTTACCCAACAAACCATTAATAAAGAGTAATAATCATGAGTGAAAACTCACTTTGAATGATATAATCTCCTAATAAAACACAAATGGAAGGTATTTTCAAGATATATCTATCACATTAGTTTGACAACCATTGCAAAAGAATACCAAATTGTCAAGCATTTCAACCACCCATTGGTGGTCAAACCACTAAAGGCCTTATCAAATACTAGAGTGGTAAAAATGCATATCAATTAATACAGTAATAAAAGTGGAATATGATTCCCCTTTAGGACTAACCCATGTATTATTAGCATGATGCCTTAAATTTGGTGCATGTTTTCCCTCAATGAACTTATTAGTGGTTAACTTTGAACAAGGATGAGGAAAGAAACAATTTATATTATTATATTCAATTTTTTGGTTATCCTAAAATAAGGAAGCCTTTTAAAAAAATTCCATATCCAGAGATAATGTTCCACAACATCCTTACTTTTCATTCATTGAGCAACAACAATGTTAGAGTCATTAATCTTAGTCATCAAAGTAGTATTAGTTTGCTTAATATTTTTTTCCCTAAAAAATTGAACAAAACCCTTTCCCCACAATTTTTCTCCAATTTTTTTTTCGTATATTATCAATGAAAGCATTTCCTTACAACTTAGTTTTCATAATAAATATTTTTTAAAAAGGTATTTCCATCAACGAAGATGGAAATGGAATATGGCATAAGATCTTGGGAAACAACTAGTATCTTCATTATAACATACCACCGAGCTGTAGTTTTGAATGATGTAGGATTGACCGCAGAAAAACATCTTAGAAAATCCTTAATTTTCTTCAAAAAAATTAAGATTCCATTATTCTATGGGAAATTCATATAACCTTATCCAACACTCCTCATATAAATCCAACTTCCTTTTAGACTTCACTTCCCAATTTTTAATTTCAACTTTACAAGAGAATAAGTACCAATTTTTTTTAATAAAACAAAATCACTATCCTCAAAATTATGAAAAGATATCATTAAAAAATCATTTGGAATAAATTAAAATGTTTTTAAATCTACCCCCCTCCAATGTTTTTCAATTATTGTTGAAATATGGACCCTTTTAAAAGCTTTACCTTAACTATTCCAATTAGAGTATTATTATAAAGTATTTTTTAAAACTAAAAAAATCTTAAAAATGTAAATGTAAATGTCGATCCATGGAACTTGCCTTATAAATATAAAAGGATTTGTTTGCATCATCTTCAATGGAAACTTGACTAGATTCGTAAGATCCTTTAAAATCCTCTTAAAAGGATTCAATATTAGATCCATCAGATCCTTTTAAATCCCCTTTAAATAATTCAAGATCAAATCAATTAGAAACATAAATAGAATAAGAGAGTACCAAAAATTCATCCATAATTTTTGACAATCTTGAATCCTTTTATTCAGTGTCATCTTCAGAAGTGGCATCATCATTATCATCCTCAAATACTACATCTCCTTGGTGATCATAATTGTTTTCTTTTCTAAGTCTATTAAGATTGTTAAGAAGGTCATCCAAATAAAAACCATATTTTTCCTTGATCATATAAATATGCTTCTAATATAATAAGAATAGCATCTCAGATGTATTTTTTTCCTCAAATTTATTTGAATCAATGTATTTACAGATCCATCAAAACATAGTGGAAAGGGGATTTTTATTATATTTTGTAGTTGTAAATTTGAGGCCCAATTTTTAAAATCTCTTTTGATAATTATTTATTCATTATTTGGAATTTTCATTTATGTAGATGTTGGTTTACTATTGATGCAAACTATATTATGCTTTGTTGGAATAATGCATATTTAAGCTTACCTAGGGTTAATAGGGTAAGTTATTTATTACTGAGGGTTACTTTTATTTACCTTGGTTAATTTATTTTATTGTTGAGAATCTCTCAACAATATATTTGTTCGTAGTATGAGAAAACAAATAGTTTGTTTTCTCTGTTTTCTAATCACTACAAATAGTTTGTTGTTGTGAAACAAACTATTTGCATTATATATACTTTATAATATATGAGAAATAAACGAGAGATTAATGAGAGGATACAGAAAATTTTATGGATTATCACCTATTTTTTAGGTGTGACAAATTTATTTTATTCTCTAGAAATATTTGCAGGTTATTTGTTGTGGGTTCTTTCTCCTGGATTGATCCTGTGGATCTTGTTTATCTCCTGCTCATTCTTTAATGGTATCAGAGCTTGGAGTTCCAGTTGAAGATCATCTTCCCTATAATTTTTTATCTTTTAACACATTCAAAAACATTATTTTATTGATGTGTTACAGATATTTTTAATTCTCTCAAATTCTGGTTCTTATTTATAAGTTTTTTTTTGGAAAATTCTATACTTTATGCTCATTAAATGACCATACAGATTTCCAAAATAATATTTTTTTTCATAGAGGTGTAGGAAATAAAGTTAGTAATCCATTTCAATTTGAATTTTTTAATTTGGACCAGGCCGTACAGCTCTTTCTTTCAAAAACTTGCTAACTGGTTCTTGTTGGCAGACTGCAGTACCTATTCATTTTTTTGATGTGGCAGATCGTACAGTTGACTTTTTTCAAATTTAAGACCCATTCATGAAATTTGAATGTTATATCTTTCATTCCATATAAATTTGGATGAATTTGGATCAGGTCGTATAGTATTTTGGTAGCTTACAACAGGAAATTAAAAACTATTTTTTTGTCTACTGCATAGCCGTATGGATTTCTCATTTTTGAATGCCTTATGCTGCATAAAATCAAAATATGAAAATTTCATGTGATATCAGACTTCCAAGGCTTTCATTTCATGCTGAGAAGGATGGATTTGGACCAGGCCATATAGTCCTTTTGGTAGATCCAGTGGAGCCATTCTGCAGTTGCTGAGAGGTGTTTTTTCCTTGGCTGTGTTTACAAAATTTATCAGATATTTTCCTGACCACCACGCCTTGCTGGAAAAAAGTTTATTTATGATAAGACAAAGATTATTCAGCTGTTACCTCACATGTGTGAGTCATTTTTTCCTTTTTTTTAATTAATTTTTTAATTTTTTAGTGGTTTAAATGCAAGTCTCTAGCTTTGAAAGTTCAAATTTGACTTTGCTAAAGCGGCTAGAGATATTTTGTTAAAAATTTGTAGGGAGGAAGTCTTGGGGTCAAATCCCCCTACAATGTTTTTCATAAATCTATTTTTTTAATTTTGTATAAGCTAAGGCTAAATATTTTTTCATCGGGAGACGTTAAATTGTAACGAGAGGGGTGTTTTTTGAGGAAAAATGAATGTCTAGATTGTTCTTGTCAACTTCATCATCTTCCTCGGGAATGGAATCTAAATTGTTTGAACCTATAAATTATAAAAATTGTCATGTTTTAAGAAGATGGAAGCATTAGAGGCAGCAGTCAGACAACACAAAATTTTCATTCCGTCTCCATCTCCTTCTACTTATGCAGGAAAAGGGAAACCACTTTCAGCCAGGGCTATATCTTCATGTCATGATCAGTGGATTTTTGACTCAGTGCTTCTCACCATCTCACACATTCTAAGGATCTATTATCTTCTCTAATAGATTGTAGTACATCACATATTGTTATGGGTAACTCCTCACAGATTGAAGTTTTGGGATCTGGTACTATTGATAAATAGGATGGTGTTTTAACAATGTATTGCTTGTACCTCAAATCTCTTCTAATCTTCTCTTTGTATATCAAATATGTAATTCTAGTATTGGTAAAACTATGGAGTTTACTTCATATGATGTTGTAATAAGAGAATGTAATGATCCTAGTGAGATAGTTGCTACAGGTATAGCAGACCATACTGCAAGACTCTATACTTTTGATAAGTTTGAGTCTTTTATGTCTTTTGGTTCTTCACTTATAGCACATGGTAATAATCTCAAAAAATTATCGCATGAGAGATTAGGACATTTGAGTTATGGATATATGCAAAAAATGAGTACAAAACATCTTGTAAAAGGCCTTCCTAAGGTCACATGTATTGATGGGGTGTGTCTTGGTTGTCTAGTTGGTAAATAGCACCAGGATCCATTTCCAGTTGGTAAGGCCACATGTGCAAATGCACCCTTAGAGTTGATTCATAGTGATTTGATGACTTTTCCAACTCGTTCTTTTTTAGGGGCTAAATATGCACTCACATTCATTGATGATTTCACTCATAAAACTTGGGTATATTTTCTCAAGTTGAAAAGTGAAGTTTTTGAAACTTTTAAGGCCTTCAAAGCCTTTGTTGAAAAACAATCATCTCTTCCTCTTAAGAAGATATGCACTAAAAATGGGGGGAATATGATAGTAATGCTTTCTAGGATTTTTGTATTGAGCATGGGATACAACACCAGTTCACTATACCACACACTCCTCGACAAAATGGTGTAGCAGAGAGGAAGAATCGAACATTGAAAGAGATGGCTAATTGTATGATTCACTCTAAAAATTTGGGTCCACAATATTGGGCTGAAGCTGTAAATTGTGCAAACTACATTCAAAACTATATGCCTCACAAAGTTGTGCAAAATATGACACCAGAAGAAGCTTGGTCTGGGATCAAGCCTGATATTTTAGATTTTTGCATCTTTGGGAGTCAAGCATGGGCATTCATTCCTGATGACAAACGTAAAGCATTGGAGAAGAAAATCCAACCACTCATTTTTGTTGGCTATTGTGAAGATGTAAAAGCCTACCATCTTTTTGATCCTATCACACATGATGTTTTGTTTCAATGGGATGTTCAGGTTGATGAGCTACCCACTCCATAGGAGTGTACATCTAGTTCTTCTCCCCCTCCTTCTTCTACTGAGGATAGTGATGATTTGCTTTCTATTGTTGATGATGATGATGATGCACTTGTTCAGCCACCACAGCCCTCTTCTTCACCACCTTTGCCCAAGTGGGCAAATAACACTCTACAGGCAGTTGGTTCTTTTGTTGGTGATCCATCTGATTCTTGTCGCACTCGCTCATAGACATCTGGTGTTGCTCTTTTAGGACAAGCTTGCACAGATGATCGAGTGTTGTTTTCTGAGGCTATTGGTATACCCGAGTGGGATGTTGCTATGTATGATGAGTATTCTTCATTGATGAAGAATGATACTTGGGATCTTGTCCCTCTTCCTAAGGGAAGAAAACTTGTAAAATGTAAATGGGTCTATAGGACCAAATATGCTGCAGATGGATCAGTAGATAAGTACAAAGCTAGATTAGTAGCTAAGGGTTTTTCATAGGTTTAAGGGGTTGATTACTCTGAGACCTTTACCCCTATAGCTAAGATGGATTCTATTCGGCTTGTACTCTCTCTTATTGCTTCACATTCTTGGTTAGTTTTTTAGATGGATGTGAAGAGTACTTTCTTGCATGGTGATCTCCATGAGGAGATCTATATGGAGCAACCTCTAAGATTTGTGCAGGACTCATCATTGGTTTGTAGACTCTGTCATTCTCTTTATGGCCTCAAACAAGCTCCTCGAGCTTGGTACGAGAAGATGGATAGTTTTCTTTTGAGTTCTAGTTTTATTCATTGTGAGTTAGATCACAATGTATACATCCTGAAGCATGGTGAGGAGCTTGTCATTTTGGTTTTGTATGTTGATGATCTCATCCTCACTGGTAGCTCAGATTCCTTGATACATGACATCAAGGATAAGTTGGTAGATAGGTTTGATATGATAGATCTAGGACTTCTACATTATTTTCTTGGTCTTCAAGTTTTTCAATCTTCTGAGGGCATTTCTATTAGATAGCAAAAGTATGCAACAAATCTTCTTCATCAATTTGGCATGGCTAATTGTAAGCCTGCACCCACTCCATATCAGTCAGGTATTGTGTTGTCTACCACTTGTACAACTCCTCTTGTTGATTCCACTTTATATAGGCAACTTGTAGGTAGTCTTTTATACCTGACTCATACCCGTCCCGACATCACATTTGTTGTGAACCTTGTCTCTCGATTCTCACATGAGCCTCATGAGAGTCATTGGCTAATAGCCAAGCATATTTTATGCTACATTTAGGGCACCACTCACTTTGGTATACATTACACATTACAGAGTTCTACATAGCTTGTTAGATACACTGACTCTAATTGGGCTGGTGATGTTGACACTCGCAAGTCTACTTGTGGATTTGCTTTCACACTTGGTTTAGGTCCAGTTGCTTGGGCATGAAAAAAGCAGACTGCTATTGCATTGTCCTCTACTGAGGCTGAGTATTGAGGTGTTATCAAAGCTAGTTAGGAGACACTTTGGCTTTAACAGTTGCTTGGAGAGTTTGGCTTCACACAACAAGGTCCTACTACTCTTTGGTGTGACAACCAAAGTGCAATTGTTATTTCACGCAATCCTATTGAGCATCAGTGGACAAAACACATTGAGATTCACATGCACTTCATTCGACATCTTATTCAGGATGGAATTCTTTCTTTGGAGTTTGTTCCTACAGCTGAGTAGATTGCCGACATCTTCACTAAACCTTTGGCTTCTCCTCGTTATCTTTAGTTTCGAGTGATGCTTATGGTGAAAGAAGTTGTCCTTGGGGGGATTTCCCATGAAGTCCTTCCTTCCTTTATTTTTCATATATTTTTATTGGTTTGTACATGGGTACCTTATCATGCCTAGTAGCCGGGACCCATCTTTGTTTGTCATTCTCCCTATGTTTCACTTAAGGGAGGGTGTTGGAATAATGCATATTTAAGCTTACCTAGGGTTAATAGGGTAAGTTATTTATTACTGAGGGTTACTTTTATTTACCTTGGTTAATTTATTTTATTGTTGAGAATCTCTCAACAATATATTTGTTCATAGTATGAGAAAACAAATAGTTTGTTTTCTCTATTTTCTAATCACTACAAATAGTTTGTTGTCGTGAAACAAACTATTTGCATTATATATACTTTATAATATATGAGAAATAAACGAAAGATTAATGAGAGGATACAGAGAATTTTGTGGATTATCACCTATTTTTTAGGTGTGACAAATTTATTTTATTCTCTAGAAATATTTGTAGGTTATTTGTTGTGGGTTCTTTCTCCTGGATTGATCCTGTGGATCTTGTTTATCTCCTGCTCATTCTTTCATGCTTTATAGTTTTTGTTTTATCACATATGACTTATTGATGATTAGATTATTATGAAATAAAAAATATTAGTATTATCATGTTGTAAATGATGCTTGAATTTATATACAATGTGATTAGAATGACATCATTACTCTTACTTAGCAGTGTTAATTGAATCAATGATGTGGCATTGTGGTCAGTTGATTACCATGTAATATAATATTTTTATTTTTTTGTGACAATTACATGGAGTGCTTAAGTGTGATATTATCTTATGTTTACATTATATGTACTTGATCTTTAGTTATATTGATGGGTGTAATTAATGTGTAGGATACATTGATAATGAAGTGAATTCAAGTGATATAAGGAGGTCCAATGGATCACTCTATCTCCATGTTCACACTCTTTAATTACTTGATCCATTGTTTTATCCTTATCTTTTAGACATGTTAAGACCCTAGTGTACTTTGGAAACCCCACCTAAACTAGAAGGAATGTATACATTACTAAAACATCATATAGACATAGGAAATATTTTTCATGTGATCTTTTGAGTTAGAATGAAAAATGTTGGACCATTGCAAGTGAATGAGATTGTGGTCCCCAAATATTTTCTTTATTCAATAAACTTATATTTTGAGGATATGGCCAAATTTTGAAAATGTGTAATGAAATTTAGCCATTATTGACATGTGATTAGGGTGTGATGAAAGGTATTGGAGGAGCTTAATATAGATTTATCTCATATAAATAATATTAAAAGTGAATACACATAGAGTAATTATAAACACATGCTATATTATCCTATTGTCTTCAGTTTCATTCATGACATTACACCTTTATATATAGGAAAATTCTTATATAATTATGGAGATTCATCAACTCAACATATCCCTCAAATCTCTCTCACTAACAACAAACCTATATATGTGAGTTTGTTGTAACTCACTTACACAAATAGCTAGAAAATATTTTAATGCATTAACAAACCAAATGTCATGTAAGTGTTATTTTTTCCTAACATTCCCCACCTTAGTACTTACATGGGGAGAAAGTACATCATGTGAATGAAAAATAGAATCATATGCCAATGCATACTTTTAGGTCTGCATACTGTTGTCTGAATCTTGTTGTCTAGATCTTGTTGCATATGATCACTTACATATGAGAACTTACAGATGATAACTTATCTTGCTTTTACTTCTAGTTTAATGTATTCATTGGCCAAACATATTCCAAAAAAGTACAATAGTTAGATATTTTATGTAGTTAGAGGATTTATGTAGTCATTTTCCCTCATAGATACAACTATTTACATATTCAATGATATTTACATTCTCCTCTTATCCAACCTAGCAGGTGAATGATTACAAATTTTTATTTTTTCCACACACCATACACACAATTAAAAATAAAAATATTATGAGGACTAATCCTCAATGTCTTCTTGTGTATCCTCTGTATGTGATTGTTTCCACTCAATCTCGCACAACATAGATAATCATTACTACCACTAATTATTATCCTTGGCATAGTCATTTTGGTTTATAGTACACCACTATCTCAAAATGTGGCCCCATCGCTAGCATCTTACAATAGGATGTTATTTGTCCTTTAACCTCCTATGTCCTCCATCTTCCTTCATGTAGCTCAAATAGATAAATCAGTAAATAAAATTCCTCTCCCCCCCCACACGCTCTTCACATAAATTTTACAAAACGGACATCGGTTACCCCAATATTGTGTTTGTACAATAGTGACAACTATTTTTAGAAAAAAGATAATAATAACACTAAACCTATAAACTTTTATAATTTTGATTTTAATGTTGTCACAAGATGACTAATTTTGATAACAAGAGTATTTATATTACTATGACTAAATATATGATCACCACTCAAAAAAAAACTAACACAAGTTACAAATTAAATAATACTAAAAGAAACAAACTTTATAAAAACTTAAGACTTAATCTATAAACTTATATGCTTAAAAACCTAAAATTAAATAATTCTAAATCGATCATGAAATGAAAAATTAATTAAAGACTCTAAAAACTAATTACTAAAGAAACACATACTAAAATTACTATTTTTGACTTTTTAAATGACATTCAAAGCTAAATATGTGGACATCCTACAGGCAGTTTCTATGCTCACTATATTTGAGGGTGAGAAAATTTATAGAAATGAAGAATTATTAGTCAAGATCCATAGTAGGAGAGTTTGACCCTTCAAAGGTAGAAGAACGATAGGGTTGGGAACTAGAGTTAGAAAATTTCAATACAACTCTCTTTTTCCCATGGTTTCTTCACTTCTTTGAGTTATGATTATGGGGTCCCATAGACTATTATTGGTCTAGTAGATGTTATTAAAATATATATCTAACTATATATCTATCTATCTATCTATTAATTTATAACTATACACTACCATAAACCACTAAATACCTAATTTGATGAATCGAACCACTATACCTTTTGAATACATAGTCTTATATCAAAATGTAGCATCCATGTTACATTATCAGGTCTCAATGCATAGTTTGCATATCAATAGGTAAGTGATGAGATGGTTCCAAATGGACACAGTAGATCTGTAGAGCCTGATATGAAAATAATGATGACTAATTAGTAATGCAAAATTTTGACCAATACTATGGATATAACATCAGGAGTTTGAGCCAAAAGAGTATAAGTTGCTATATACAAGATTATCCGAGAAGTATTAGTGGGATGATGACAAAGAAATTGGTAGATGAATATATTTAATACATATATAAGTCTGTAAATTAGATAAGTGGAGCCAAATTTGAAAGATAGTGAGTTAAGCTAGTAAGAAGATGATGAGTTCATTCTAATGGAAAAATAAACTTCCAATTAATCTACAAAACTCTATAATCTTAATTTTACAAAATGTATTTCCATCCAAAGACTATCATCTATAGGAAAATAAATACGTATAGTTTTACATGTGAACCATATTATTCTGTCATTAAGAATATCATAATAATTTTGCTCTGATACAAATGAAAGGTATTGGAGGAACCTAACAGATATTTATCTCATACACATATTAATAAAACTAAATACACAATCCAAATACATAGAGAGTAATTATAGACACATGTTATATTGTTCTATTGTATTCAATTTCATTCAGGACATTACAACTTCATATATAGTCAAATCCTTCTATAATCATTGAGATTCACCAACTCAATATATCCCTAAAATCTCTCTCACTAACAACAAACCTATATACGTGATTTTTTTATAACTCACTTATATAAATAGATATAAAATATTCTAAATCCTTAACAAATCAAATATCGTGTAAGTGTTGATTCTTCCTAACATGTGAAAACTAATTAGTTATGTATGAGTGTGTTTTAGAACCCTTTTCAAACCCAAAGCTTGTTTCAAACTATTTAGAAAGGAAGAAGGTGTTCCTAGAGGTTTAACAAGAAGAAATAAAAGATAAATGACATATGATTGGTGAGATTTTGAGGGATTTTATATAAAAACTCAAAATTATCCTAATGGAGGGTTATTAGATTTATTTTAAAAGGAACCTTAAGAGCTAGAGGTCAAGTTAGAACAATTGGAGGACCTAAGATAGACTCTTGTTCCATGAAATTTTATATGCCTCATTGTATTTTTTTATAGTTTAAAATGAGGTTTCTTGGTTACATTATTGAATTTCATTTTTATTTATGCATATTTTGGTATTTTTAAAGGATTACATATGGCTTCCTTCATGCATTTTTATTTGGCATGGGAATCTTTATTTTGTATTGTTTTAATTGTAAAAAATTATCGATTTTATTGGTGAAAATTGTGCACCATTATATTTCCAAAGCAAAAAATTTAGTTGTTGTGTTTGGGGTTTTATGTTCATTATGATCATAATCTATGATGATATCATCACAATCATCATGATCATCATCTATTAACTCATTTATTAATTGTCATAGGCAAGATTGTCTCCATTATCATTTTTAAAGTCAAGGCCATGAGCTTTCATAGATTGGTCATTGACCTATGAATAAATTATTAATATAATTATAAAAATGCTTGAGGTTAAAAATGTGATGCCAATTTTTAGTCTCAATTTTATACTCAACATTTTCTTATTGCATAATAAATTATATTGTTCATTCTAATGTTTATTTATTAGTTTCTATAGTAATGTTTTTTAATCAATAATAGAGGGTTGTAAGGGGATGGGGGAAGGTCCCTCACCCATTTTAGTAAAATAAAAATATATTACAAGGAAATCCAAGCCACCATAGTATCATGACCCAAAACCCACAACTCTTTTTATAATGTTACAACTTGCCTATGGCAAACAAGAATAAGGAAAACAAATCAAAAATCTAAAGGTTCCTATAAAAATAATCTAAATACAGGGTTACAAATATTTTTTTCCTTCTTGGCCTCATTTAAAATAAAACCCTTATACAACTAATAAATCATGAAGAAGATATAAAAATAACCAAAAGTAAATAGATTTGTGACCATTTAAACCATGCTTCTTCCACAACCGCTATATATAACCTTATACAACCAAAACCTTATATCATTCACAACCTCTACATGGACCCTTATTCAAAAAATTATATCATCTATAGGCTATGCCCAAAACATTATACTAATCTAAACATGCCCATCCAAGAAAAAAACCATTATTGTATCTTGTGTTCATATATCACTCTAAAGTTTATTGGCATAGAGTTTATTTCCTCAAGGGGAGATAAAAACTGTAATTTTATTCAAATTCACTTATATGTTGAATCTCCATACTTATGTTAGCCTAAGAGAAACCCTTCTGATCCAATAATAGATTCCAAAATAAAGGTAATTAGGTCTTCAATCCAATTCATGCTAAATCATTTCTCCTCAATATCCTCAAGTATTTTTTGGCCCTCAACCTTGTTTCCTCTAGATTATACAATGAAATGGTTCATTTCTCCTAAAAACCCAAGGAAGATAATACCATATCAAAAAATAAGTCCTATAAGCATAAAAACATGACTCCTCACATAAATTTTCCCTTACTTCTAATAATTCCTTCTTGATATTGAATATTTTTTATTTGATCTAATCATTTTCCAACATATTAACATAGTATTTAAGAATATCCTTGGGCTTTGGAAACTTAGCCTTGAACCATAAGAGATGGGTATATTATAAATGCATATAATGAGCCCATTCCTAGCCAAGTATAATCTCATTATGAATATATGAAATTAAATAGCCAAGGATAACATCCCCAACAAAAGGGTTGAGATTATACTTCATTTTATTTGAGAGAATGAGGTTATGAACATAGACTTCACACAAAATATTTTTATCATTTTGAATAAGAAAATAAAACTTAAAAAATTAATCTTGGTCTTTAAACATTAGTGTTTAAAAAACAATCATTTTTTCCAATTTGCATTTTTAACCAACTTTTCTTTAAGATTAAGGAATATACCCTTGATAGGGCCCTACAAGAAGAAATATTAATTTCCATATCACTAATTAGGATATTATTTCTAAAGGTATAATATGGAAGTATGTATAGCCTTTATATCTTCATTCACCACTTGAGAATGAGAATTTAAATCATTTTATATTTTTATACCTTCGAAGTCACATAATGAAGTTACTTGTGAAGGTATCCCACAAAATTAGTACCCTTGGATTAAAGAGTACCAACATTTTTACCCAAGACCTCCCTTGGAATAAATTAAGATGGATTATTTTTGGTTTATTTATCCAAGAGTAATGGCTTATACATCCCAAGAAGAACCTGTCAATATTTTATATCATTTGAAGCTACAATTGCCAAGAAGACTAAATTCTCACTATATGTATCAATCTTAATTTTCATTCATTCCTTGAGCTATTGAATTTATAATTCCTAGATTTTAACTGTCTACAAATTTTTCATCAATTCCAAAATTAAATCCCCAAATCTCATTTCCTTTTCATCTAGGTTTATCTCTTCAATAACATTAACTTCCATTAGAATAGGGCCCTACAACATGGAGTCTACAATGAGTATATATGGATGTGATAATTTTTCAAAAGAACCATCTTGAATAAATTTATTAGTGTCCATTTTCTTATTTTGAGCCTTCTTCAACAACTTAGCCGAACAATGACAATCATTATCTAGAGATCTAAGGTTATGAGAAGAAAAGGGTGAGGAGGAAGAAGAAAGGGATATAATCAATCTTATTTTACTTTATATAAGAGTTAAGTCCATATCTCTTTTCCATAAATTTATCATAGTATTAGTTAATCCATGATCAAGGTGGGGTGAGAGATTTAAATTTAAAAAAATGAGTTTGATGAGTCCTTGGTGAGCTAGGGTATTATCATTTCCTATTTGGATTTACAAAATCATATTTTTTAAAAATGTTAAGAGAAATATAAGAAGACTCAACTTCTTATATTTGAGATGGGAGAACAGCTTGTAGGGGTAGGAGAATAAAACTAAAATATGCCTTTGTAGGTAATATATATTTGAATGAAAAGAGTAGCATCTAGCCATAAATCAGGAAGTGAAGTTATATAGATCCATTTACCTTTACTATAAAATTTTATCATAGTAGAAATAAAATAAAACTGTAGTGAGTGCCTCTCTTTTTAACCATGCTTTAGTGTTCTTCTACCTATGACAATCCCATCACCTAGGCTAAACTTTATTTAGTCACAACCAAGGTCAATCCTTTGATTTTGACAACACCATATTTCCATCCATGATCAAATTTTATATTGATAGTATCATGATTACCACAAAACTTAATTAAAAACTAAATACACTTTACATAAGTAAAAACCCTAATACAATTAGGGATTTCATTAAGGGCATTATGATTTTTTGGTTCAAATCTTATCAATGAGGTCTGTTGAGGGAAAATGGGAGGTGATAGAGAGTAAACAGATAGAAAATAACTCAAAAAGGAAGTAAAGATCATTTTTTAAAAAATAATATAAATAACTCATCCATATTGGATATGCATTAGATATCAAAAAAAATTATGAATGAGGAAAAATGGCCCCCCTAATTCTCACCTACACCAAATATTGTCAAGTGTTTAATACCAAATTAATGTGTCTATAGAGACAAAATTTAGGTTCTTTTTAGGTGAGATTTAGGGATTATTTTATATAATTATTGAGAGAGTAAGCCTTGTTGGCACTTCCTCATTTTGATTTTTTCCATTTGGGCTATATTTTTCTTAAGTCTAACTTTGGTAGTTTAGATTTTGGAATAGGAGAGGAAAGCCTTAACAAGGTTTAGATGTTTTATTCAAGAGGTTGACTTAAGGTATAAAACTAAACATGTAAATTACTCCTTAACATGTTATATTATCTTATAAATGAATTTTTTTAGGGGTTGGGAAGGCCTTTATGATTTGCAATTAACTTGCATTTGTTTCTAGTTTTTGAGGGTTTTAATCCCCTTTTCATTATTTTTTCTTATGTGGTAATTTTTTGAAATGGAAAATTAATGTTTTCATTTCAAACCAACACATTTTGTGTGTATGTGTGGGAGTGAGGCTTGGAATCATAATGTATTCTTTATTTTGGGACAAGAATTAAGGCTTAGATGTGTACTGGTTGAGAATTTTTTTAAGACCATCTTCCCATCTCTCAAATAGATGTGGAACGGGCCCTATTACACCAAGTTGGTTGAAACCATTACTCCCTACCCCCAACACCATAACTTGGTATTTTTCCCTCTCATGAGAACTTGGTTTTCTTGCCTTTAAAATGATAATTTTGACATGTTTACTTCTTATCATGAGGATTTATAGCTCATCCCTAATGGTGATGCTTGATTAATAATACATTGTTTATGTATTTATTGTTACTTGTGTTTGGCCTTGAAGAGGGAAAAAATAATGTAAGACTTTTGGGTAAGTGTAGAGGTTAATTGAGATATATCACATCCTCTTCTCTTGTTTGTTGTTTTATCATTGAAATTAATTGGTTTATGGTTGGGTTGGAAGTTATTGACTAATAGGTGCCTAGGGTCTTTTACATAACATAATGATGATAGAAGGTTGGGAGGTGAACCCTCCCTTACTTTTGTTGGTTTAGTGGCTTACTTGTAGATATTTATTTTAGGAGTTCAATTGGAGTGACGTGTTTGCTTAAAACACTTATTGAATCCTCTTATATGGATGCTTATGTTATACAATTATGTATTTTCACTAAGTTAAGGATTTGATTTTATTGTAATTAATTATTTAATTGCAAGTATGAGGTGTTCATATCTTTGCATTCTCCATGTAAAAAAAATATTCTTTTTAATACTATGTATTATATGAATCTCTTATGGAGTAAAAATGTAAAAAACTGTATTATAATCATATGAAAATCAATGAGAAAGTTGAATAATATTTTGTTTGTGTTCGGTAATAAAATGTTGATAACATGTTTGTATGTGTGAAATCCTAAAGGTTTGTTGTGATTTTAGAAATTATACTTCGTGATAAAGCCATAATTTTTTACATAATAGTTTTATCTGCTATAGTTTAATATTTATGGAATTTTAAACATGAAGTCCTAATTATGTATGAAATTGATTTGTAAATTACCTCGGTTTATGAAATTAATTCTTGTGTTATATTTATCAAAGTTTCAAGAATATAATTTTAAAGATTAAAATATTTCATCATAATCATTATGGAAATTTACCAAAATTTTAAAATTCATTTTGATATGAGTTGAATAGAAAAATAATTACACGATTTGACCTTAAAATTGTTTAACCCTTTTTGGAATTTGGGATAGGAAGGATAGCCTAATCATATTGGAAAAAACTATTCTAAAAGTAAACTAATTAAATGAATAATATTTATAATATTATGATAAATATGTTGAATCTAAGAATATGCTAAATATATAAAATTACAATGCCAAACAATATTCTAAAAGTTGCAATATAAAGGAGAAATAATACTTAGATTATTCAATTATGCATAGATAAATATGATAGGTATATATGAAAACTAAATCAAATTAATGTTTTGCATTGATTTATAAAATTCTATAAATTTTCTCTTTGTTATCCTAGACACTATTGTCTAACTCTAGACACTACCATTGTACTTATCTCCTAGTTTTGATGTTATTGTCTAGCTCAAGATATAAACTCTTTTCTAGAACAACTGCTTGTGCCTATTATAATTCATTGTCAGCTTTCAAGTTATCAATTTAGATCATGTACATAGGTTCCTAGAATTAATATTTTGCTAAAAACCTTAGGTCCTAAAACTTAGCATGTCACCTTGAAAAATAGGGGTTAGTTGGTTTAAGTGAATTCAAACTGACTTCATAGACCCCTCTATCAATGAGTGTTTCCTACATAACCATATACTCTGAAATGGGCCTCAAACCAATGTAGTTCTCCCCTTTATGTGGGTTTGTGTGTGAATAATTATGCATTATGATATTCAAGTGCATGTAATGATTGTTAGGAATAAGTGATTAATTATGAAATAAAATGCAACATGAAATTCATTCCTTAAAATCATAGTAGCAAAGACATATGGAAGAAAATTCAGATCTAAGAAAATACACACATAACACCGATATAACGTGGTTCACCCAATGTGGGCTATATCCACCAAGAATATCTCAATAATATTATAAACATGAGTATAAGACAACTCTCAATAAGAACCTCTTACAAAGATAGCTTTATCCAACCTGAATTCACACCAGAATTCTTGAGATGCTAATCTATACCTCAAACCTGATCACACCGACCGAAGAGAGAATTATAGAGCTCAAAATGAGATGCAAAATGTAATGAATAATGTGTTACCCCTCACCCCTATTTATAATTTTCAAAATCCCTTGAAAAAGGTGTTATAACCATAGAGATAACCACATCCCCACAAAATGAGGAAAAAAATAAGGGAGGTTTCAACCACATAATCCCCTGATTCTCTCAACACCTTAGATCACACCCACTTCCCATAAAATGTGCCATAAATGGGGGAAGTGTTTAATACACTCAAAAATCCATCCTGACATTGTAAAAGGTAAATATTTCATGTTAAAAATGCCCTAGTAACTTTATTTTTACCTTAGGGTTGAAATGAACTCCATGTTCAACAATCTCCCACTTGGAGTTTGTTTCCCCTTGAACAAAATTTAACACTACTCCATGATCTTCATGAAGACCAACCAAAGCTAAACATAACCTCAACTTCTCCAATGTGACTACCTTGGTCATCATATCTTTAGTATTTTGGCTTGTATGTATCTTCTCTAACTTCACCATGTTTTCCTCCAAAGTTGTCATGATGAAATGATACCACAACTATATGTGATTCATCCTCGAGTGGAAACCAAAGTTCTTGGCTAAATGTATAACACTCTAAATATCACTATGTAATCCTTCAACCTCTTTCTTATGACCCAAATCATTAATTAACTATTGTAACCAAATCATCTCCTTGTTATCCTCTGTATTGGCAACATACTCAGCCTCTAGTTGATAAAGCCACAACCTTTTATATTTAGGAAATCTAACTAATCATTATATCCTTGATAGTAAATACATAACCTATCATAATCCTCCTATTATCAAAATACATAGCCATATATGAGTTCACATAACCATGTAAAGTGGTGTCTGATCCACCAAAACACAATGTTGTACCCATGATTCCTCTCAAATATCGAAGAATCCACTTCACTACTTGCCAGTGTTCATAACCTAGATTACTCATGTACCTACTTACTAATCCCACTTCATGGGAAATATCTAGCCTAATACAGACCATAGCATACATTAGGATACCAATTAGGCTACCTTGGACATCTTTATCTTTTCTTATTTTGTCTTGGGATATTGATCTTTTAATAATCTAAAATGGCCTACCAAAAGAGTTTCAACCAGCTTAGCATCCTACATACTAAACCTCTCCAAAAATTTCTTCACGTACTCTTTCTATAATAAGATCAACTTCCTCTCCTTGTCCTATGTTATCCTCATACCAAGGATTCACTTTGTTGCACCCAAATCCTTCATAGAAAAGGAATCACCAAGCTGCTTCTTGAGTACTTGAATCTATTGCATGCTATTTCCTGCAACCAACATGTCATCTACATACAAGCATAGGATAATATAATTACCATCCTCAAATATTTTGAGATACACGTAATGGTCATAATAACACTTGGAGTAACCATGTTCCAACATAAAATTATCAAACTTCTTATACCATTGCCATGGAGCTTGTTTCAGGCAATACAAGCTCTTCTTTAGTCTACATAGCACTTTTTCCTTTCCTTCAATCTCATAACCCTATGGTTGCTCCATATATAATTCCTCTTCCAAATCACCATGAAGGAATGTAGTCTTCACATCTAATTATTCTAGGTGAAAATCCTCTACTGCAATTATACCAAGCATAGTTCTAATAGAAGTCATCTTAACAATAAGATTAAATAATTCATCAAAATCAATACCTTTCTTCTATGCAAACCCCTTGACCACCAATTGGGCTTTGTACCTTTTCCTTCCTCCATCTTATTCATTGATTTTATATACCTACTTTTTCTAAAATTCTCTCATACCATTAGGTAGCTTCACCAAATCCCATGTCTAGTTCTCCATGAGAGAACTATGTTCCTCTTCCATGGCTTGCTCCCACTTCTCCCTAGCATTTTCTTGCATTGCTTCCTCAAAATATTTTAGTTCTCCACCGTCAATAAGTAACAAATAACTCAAATATGGGGAAAAACATTTACGAGTTTTTATTACCCTAGAATACCTTACTATAGGATTTTGGGGTTCCTATGTAAGAGGTTCCTGAACTATCTCCTTGGACACCTTACCATTCATAATATCATCCAACACTGTGTACTCCTTTTGTTCATGTTCTTGAAACTGATCCTTATACATGACATTCTATTTAAAGACAACATCCCTAGACTAGAATATTTTCTTATCTCTAAAACTCCAAACCTAAAAACCAAAGTCATCCTCACCATAACCAATAAAGGTGCATCTCTCAAACTTAGCTTCTAACTTGGTCCTATCTTTCTTGGTAAAATAAAAAAATTCCTCAAATCCAAAGACCCTAAGGAAAGAATAATTAAATTTCTTACCAGACCAAGATTCCTTAGGTATGCCTCCATCTAAAGGCATTGAAGGTCCTTTATTAATCAGATATACCATTGTGATAACTTCTTCTACCTAAAATATTAAGGGCAACCCTACATGCAACTTGATACTCCTAACATGCTCCATGATTTTCCTATTCATCCTCTCTGACACTCCATTCTCTTATGGTGTCCATGGAACCATCCTTTGCTACAATAATCATCAAATGATTTGCTACAATACTCACCTCCATTGTCCAACCTGAGACATTTAAACTTGAGACTTGTTTCATTCTTAATCAAAGCTTTCTATATTTTGAATGTTTCAAACACATCAAATTTTTTCTTAATGTAATAAACCCAAAGTTTCCTATTTATATCATCAATAAATGTAACATAATAATTTGAACCACCAATAGAAGATACCTAAGCTGGTCCCCATACATTTGAGTGAACCAACTCCAACTTATTCTCCTTCATACATCTAACCCTCATGAACTTAACTTGCTTCTACTTCTCGTACACACAATCATCACATAAGTCCAAATTAACTTGTTTCAATTTAGGTAATTTACCTTTCAATATATCCATGCCCTTCTATCTCATATGATCGAGCCTATAATACCACAAAGTTGTATCTCCATCTATAGTAACTAAATCATAGTGATCAACACTACTAGTCAAATAGAAAGTTCCAACTTTATTACTTCTCAAAACCACAAGATCATCCTTGGTAACTTTCTAAGACTACTGTAAACAACATGAAATAACCCTCACTATCCAATTACCCCACTGATATTAAATTCTACCTCAATTGTGGGACATGTTTGACATCCTTTAGTAGCCATGTTTTCCCATTCTGCATATTCACCTAAACACAACCTTTTCCTAATATACTGCATGGTTTATCATCACCAAGATACATATGCCCAAGATCTCCTTGAACATAATCAGTAAAATGATGCCTATGTGGGGTGGCATGAAAAGAAGCCCCTGAATCTAATACCCAATATTCAACAACATTATCCAAGGAAAGCATTAAAGCATCCTAACTAATAGTACATATTTTCATATTTACCTCCTTGGTCTCCTCATGTTTTTTCTTCTTGTCCTGAAGTTCCTACCATTCCTTCTTTATGTTGTCAACTTTTCCCACAGTGCCAACACACCATCTTAGCTCTAGATTTAGATATTCCTCGATCCTATGACTTTTCATGGTTTCCTTTGCTTCTATCCTTTTGTCTCCTGCTAGTCTCCACCATTAAATCATTCCCTAAATATGATTCCCTAATTCTCTTCCTTCACATTACCTCACTAAGAATCACACCTATAACATCCTCAAACTTTAAACTTCCCTTAGCAGGGATGACATTACTCATAGCCATAACTAGGCTATCCCAACTATCAGGTAAGGAGCACAAAATCAATAAATCCTTAACTTCATCTTCAAATTTAATACCAACAAAATTTAGCATACTCACAACCATATTAAAATCATTCAAATGACTAGCTATAGAACCATTTTCAAACATTTTCATATTAAATAACCTTTTCATCAAAAAAATGTTATTAGACGTAGAGAGTTTTTCATATAACTCCCCTAATTTCTTCATCAGACCAAATGTGGTCATCTCCTCTGAAATATTGAAGGCAACCAAGATATAAGGCACAATCATATGGCTCCCAGTGCTTTCCTATCAAATAAATTCTAATTTGCTTGATTCATACCTAAAAGTTGGCCTATTTTTTCCATCAAATAGAGGTGAATATCCTTTTGAAATAAGTAATCCTCCATCTACATCTTCCACAATCTAAAATTCTACCCATTGAATTTTTCAACTCTAGATCTACCATTATCTATCATAGCTCCCACTCAAGCTAATATCTTTCCCTATGATTCACCACTTTATCAAAACCACTAAAGCTAGATCTGATACCAGTTGTTAGGAATAAGTGGTTAATTATGCAATAAAATGCAACATAGAATTCATTCCTCAAAATCATAGCAGCAAAGATAGATGAAAGAAAATTTAGATCTAAGCAAATACACACATAACATTGATATAATGTGGTTCACCAAATATGGGCTACATCCACCAAGAAATTCTCAGTAATATTATAAACAAGAGTACAAGACAACTCTCAACAAGAACCTCTTATAGATATAGCTTTCTCCAACTCAAATTCACACCAAAATTCTTGAGATGTTAATCTATACCTCAAACTTGATCACACCAATCGAAGAGAGAATTACAGAGCTCAAAATAAGATGCAAAACACAATGAATAATGTGTTACCACTTACCCCTATTTATAATTTTCAAAATCCCTTGAAAAATGTGCCATAACCATAGAGATAACCATATCCCCATAAAATCAGGAAAAAAATAAGGGAAGTTTCAACCACATAATCCCCCGATTCTCTCAACACCTTAGATCACACCCACTTCTTTTAAAACATGAAATAAATGGGTAAAGTGGTTAATACACTCAAAAATTCATCCCACCATTGTAAAAGGTAAATATTTCATGTTAAAAATGAGATGGTAACTTTATTTGTACCTTAGGGTTGAAACAAACTCCATATTCAACAATGATCTAGCTTATAACTTGATAAATATTGCTCATGGTCTACTCTCTTTGAATTCGTCAAATTTGTTAAAAGATTGATCCTATGACTGATTTAGCAATAGGGAAGAATATGGTAGTAGATTTCAGTTGTGCAAGTCATTTTTAATAGTGTAGTCTGAGTTTGAGAGGTGTTTGCTTGGTATTGCTTAGATGGATAATCAATGACTTTTGATTTGTATTTATACCACACATTGTAATATATAATCTCACAAAAGGGTTAAATAACATGAATGGGCCAACCAATGAATATTGTGATTTTTTTTTAAATTTAATCATTTAAAAGGCAAGGACACTAGCATCATATTTGGGACACTAGCATCAATGCTAGTGTCAAAATCTATATGTTAGTGTCCTACATAGTAAAAGTTATTGATGTGTAACTATCTGTACAAGATGGAAATCAGGTTTTATGTAGACTTTAGGCTCTAGGTGATTTGGGTCATCAAAATGTTAGGTTCAAACTATATGATGACCAATTAGGCATGGTGAGATGGTGAATGTGAGCCTTTTGGAAATAGGAAGGTCATGAACTAAAGGGTTGATCCATGATCAATATTTTTAAGAGTATAAGACTATTATGTCATATAAAAACATATTTTAGTATCTACATTTTTCCCCCCAATCTATTAATTCATAAGGATGAAAATACTAAGATAAATTAAATAAATGTGTCTTGTATAATGTACAACACACCTTTTCTTTGCTTTTAATTTGTTATTTTTGCATTACCTAAAACCAAGTGCATGTTATAGTATAATTAGTACATATAATCTAAAAATAAATAATTGAAATACTTAAAATTAAAGAGAGCAAGGATATAATATAATTGCATGTCGATTCAACCATGTTTCCTATTAGTATTTTACTTTGGTGATGATGTTTCCTTACTGAATCATTAGAGAGAGGTTCCAAAATGAACCTTGGAGATGTGAAGAGTGAATTTTAGATTGATCATACTCCCAATCTAGTGTAAGGTTGAGTTGTGCTAAGGATATTGATAGAATTTAATCTCAAACATATAACTCAAGTGTAAATCGAATCTAGAAAATATATCCAAGGTTAAATGGGTAACCATCGCAACTTGAAATGGGGAGTAGTTCCAAGGTCATCGAGGGCAGTGAGTCTCGACCACACTACTCAAGGGATCAAACTGCTGAAAATAGATAAAAGGCTCAATTGATGTATATTATAAAGTTAGTGCATTAATGTGTGGTGAAAAATGAATGAACCTTGTTCATGGATCTTCACAAAATATGTTGTAAATAATGTATAATCTAAACATGAATTTATGATTTTATGAATTTTCATGGCATATGCACCTCTAATGTGTCTCAAGCTAAAATATATGTTAAAGTGTAACATCTACTTTATAATTATTTTTAATATATGTCATAAATCTATAAAAATAATATCCCAAATCTATGATAAATTAGTGCCAAATGCATAAACTTTTATCCCAAGTGTATATCTAAATGATGTGAATTGTATCAAATTATACTAATTTTTACAAGTGTGTGTGTGGACTCATGTATTTATGACATTCCCCATTTTGAGGTAAGGGGAAAGCAACATGTTAGTCAACTTATCTCAAAAGGATAAGATAACCATGTCATATATGTATCAATCATGCAGTAATCAAACATATAGTGGTATCATGTCAAAGAGATATATAAATGAAGCTCGCAACATCCAATCATAAAAATCTCTATAATGCATGATGTGGATCATTGAAACATCTATAATTAACAAGCAAAAGCTCATAAAATGATCAATAACACACACAAGAGCACTCAATGTCACACAAAATGGGTCTAAGGATACTAAAAACAAGGGGCATGTTCAAATGTCACACTCAAATAGAGGAATATTTAAATGTCTGCAAACTAAAGAAACAACACTCAAGTGCACTATTTCCAATAAATAAGGATCATGTTCAAATGTTCAATAGTCAAAATAAGATAGAAACAAAGATGTAACCTAAAGTAAGTGATGTTAAAATATTAATAAGTGATATATATAATCAACCAACATAAGCATATCATACTAGTTCATGCATACATGTGTTAGCAAAATGTCTTATAGCATAGCATATCTGGCACATTATGTAAGATGTAAGTAAGAGTATAGACAT
This sequence comes from Torreya grandis, assembly GCA_037957365.1. NCBI lineage: Eukaryota > Viridiplantae > Streptophyta > Pinopsida > Cupressales > Taxaceae > Torreya > Torreya grandis. Next base: position 1,793,512 of record JARHVA010003406.1, on the reverse strand, counting down.
GTAAGTATTAGTATATAAGTAAAACATGATAATTTAAGGTGATCATAAAATAATGTAACATGTATCAATTATGATTAATGTGGTAGATGCCCTCAACACAGTGTATTATGCAGGTGGACAAAAGGTCCACATCTGTATGTGCATGTATCATGTATATAGTGTATACTTGTATCTCACTCAAGTAATCATGAAACATATGTGTGTATATAAAGGAAAGGATATGTTATCTAGTAGCATAAAGTAAACAACACCTATGTAAGAGCTAGTAAATGTGTAAATAGATATATATATTGGTATTTTTACTTTATTTGAATGTTTTTATATTTTCTTGATTTTTTTTTTTGAATTTTTGCATTTTGGGGTCTAAATAACTAGTCTCATAAGTCCTCATACTCAAGAATTAAAGGACTACCTAGTGGCTTTGTTTATCAAAAGTGTTTATGATGGATCATTGCCACTTCTTCGATATATTTTGGTAATTTTCTACTATAAGTTGTTTTTATTAGTCTATCACTGTATCTATCATGCATAATGAAAATCTTTGTCTTCAAATTCAAAAATTAGACACAAATTGGTAGTGTCCATTATTTTCTCCATATTGGTCAACCACTATTGCCCAAAATGAAAGGTCAATTTCAATTTCTGATTCATTACCCATATGGGGGTATCAACTATTTTTTTTGCACATGTGATGGGTAATATAATGTACCCAATAGACTATGGAAATAGTGGACAATGTTGTAACTCATGTATATCATGTCCTATCTATCATAAATTTATAATGTTGTAAATTATGTCCCAATTATTTACATCAATATTGAGATTATCCTAATAATCCCCATAAATATTTGTAATAATAGTTACATGTTCTTGTCATGGGTGTTTTTGAGTATGTCCCATTGTAATTTTGACTTTGTAAATATTGAGATCTAAGGTATTTGTTGTTGTTATTACATAATATGTATACATCATTTATGTACATCTAAATTTGTTTTTTTAGTGCCTCACAATGATTTGTACCAATGCTTATTAATTTATGACAATCACAATATGGTGATCCTTTTGTATGTACTAGCTTATTTACTGGCATATGCCTGTTAGGAGAAAAAGATATCATTTTATGCTCAAATAACATAGAAAGTATTATGTGTAGAGCATCTTGTTGTATCATGATCTATAAAATTTATTGTGGTGAGATATGTGAGGACTCCACATTATTAACATGATGTATCTGCATTTATCCCTTGTAAGGTAGGATTAAAGCTTTTAATCAAGAGGGAAGCATTGTATAAAAAGCATTCACATGTTAACTTGTTATATTTGCCTTGAATTTATTTGTATTTGATCGTGTATCCTCTAGTGGTGGATTGAACTTATATGTACCAAGGCCTATAGGTGTGAACATATTGTATGAGAGATGTTCAAGGGGATCAAAGTTGAGTTTGCATAGCTCTTCATATGTCATATCAGTAGGAATATTGTCATCACTATCATAATATTATAAAACCTTACCATCTTCTTTTTTAGAATTTACCAAAAAAGGAATCTCAATTTTTTGATTTTCTTGGTGTGTACTTATTATTGGTTCATTTTACAATGGATTTTGCTCTTTTTTTATCATCTTGTATATTATCTTGTTCCTTATGTGTATCTATGTATAACTCAAATTTAGTTCCTTTTGAACATCTTCAAATAATGATTTATCTTGATTAATTCACCCAATCATAAGTTGATATATTTTTAAGTGGAATAAATTACTTGGGTGGTACCATTTGAGGAACCCTTTTTGTATTGAAGTGTAATAATCTAAAATTGACACTTGAGTTCTAAGTGTGTTACTTGAGACTGTTCATCCCTAGTTTATCCCTAGACCTATCTTAGGGCCTATTTAGACACTTATCCAACCTTTGTGTGGGCCACACATGTCTTTAAGCATCCCTAAAGCCATTCTAAACCTTCATTTCAATATTTTGGCCCCCAGTACCTCAGGTTATATCACCTAAACACTAATGCCATAATTGGGATAGTAGTGTTGATGGTGTTAGTGCCCCAGTTTGGGCACTATTATCCTTTTCCCTCATTTTATCTCCAATAGATATATTTTCAAATGAGAAACCACCTAGGGTCAACCTAGACCTCTTTTAAGACTTGTACAAGCACTAGAACAGTATATATACATGACTTTTAGTCCCTTATCCAGTAGATGCAAATCATATGCAAATTACACAAATAAACTCAAAACAAGTTGTGTGTAATCAAGGCTATCAATCCCTATTTTCCCCTGCTTCTACATACAACCATATACAACATCCTTAAGCTCAAATTACTCATATTTCTAGTCTCAAAAACACTCAAAGCATTCAATTTGACATTCATACTAGCTTCACTTGCACTTGCACCAATACTTAGGTGGGGAGAACTACATTGGGCTTGATCCTTCCTTATAGTATTATTATGTATCCAAATCTCATCATAATAAGGTATTAAGGATGTCTAACCTACCCCAATAACAACACACTTTGCTACTTGTGCCAACTAAATGCCCTAATAACATAAAATTTTAGGGTTTACATATTAAATCAATTAAAATAGGTCACCTATAGGGAATCAAAACTTGAGTGTATAAGAATAGGCTTGGCATACTAAGACACACATGCACCCAAAAGCTTAGAATAGTTCTTCATATGGGACACTAGTGCCAAAATAAGGATGCTTGCACTAGATGGGTCTACTATCCAATTAGGGCACTATTATCTAGGAAGGGTTTTGACACCTAGATCCTATTTGTGACACTCAGATTAGCTCATGTCTTAGTTTTTACCCTCCATATCTCCTATCTGAATCAATTTCCAGCTAAGTACTTGTATACATTATTTATTTTTATTTTTAGAAAGTTCAAACTAGGTTAATTGTATTAAAAATTAGTGGATATATTTATTGCATATTTCTACCCTAATTTACTATACTTAGACCCTTTAACAACCTAGGGCTTAAAATCCATAATTTTAAAAAGTCAAATCATTTGGTGAACCTTACTTTAAATACTACTCAAACCCTATCCTTATATGCTCTTAGGGTTTGTATCCTTTTGTTTTCTATGCTCAGATATTAGTTCTAAAATCTCAGATTTGTTTCAGTATTTAATTCTTGAAATCTTTCATAGATTAAATTTATTAAAAGGTTCAAAATATACAACTATTTATTTTCTTACTTCCTAACCTACAATGGTATAAGTGAACAATTGATTCGATGAAATTGATAAGAGACTATTAAAATATTTACAAACATTTAGATATGCAAGATAATTACAAGATTTCATTTCTAAACATTTAGACATTCAAGATGACCTTATCAATATTTTCCATGGGGAACTTAAAAAATCTAATAATGGTCAATGTTTTACTCCTCCAAATAATAATTTTGTTACACCTACTTTGGGATCAACTCAACTTATATAACAACCTATTTAACTCATCAAACTTCAATAATGGCAACACCTCCTATGGCTAGTTCCTCCTCTCTAGATATACAATCCCTTATGTATGAGATTCATTCTCTATAGGCTAAGGTGTTACATCTTGAGCAGGGTGATACCAGTCCATCACATGCCTTACATTCTCATGTTCTTTTACATATAAATTTGGCACATCACATAGAGGTAACTTCTTTGCCATCTAGATCCATGGCACCTAAGATTACTTTGTATGATGGTAAGGGTAACCTAGAGCACCATCTACAAGCTTTCCATGTAACATGTTTAGACTATGTGTCCAATGATTGGCTCCTTACTAAGTTGTTCCCACAAAATCTAAAGGACTATGCCTTACAGTGCTTCTATGATCTTCTAAATCAGTCTATCACTACATTCAATCCACTGGCAGATATGCTTTTAGCACACTTTTCCATTAACATCAGTGATAAGATCTCATATGCTCAAGTGGCACAACTAAAGCGAAATTTCAATGAGCCTATTTCATAATATGTTTTGTGATATAAAACTATATTGGTAAAGATGACTAGCCCCATGGCAAATATAAATATCCAAGACATATTCAAACTGAGTTTACTACCAGCATTACATGAAGCTATCTTATTTAAAAAGTTTTCAACATTCATAGATTTATGCCACATAATGAAATAAAGGAATTCAAGCTTATCTCTATGGTAAAATTAAAATATACAAGTGGATTAGAGTCAACTACTAAGATTTATAATAAGCCTACATAAAGATAAGGGCTATTGAAAACAAGAGTGATCTAAAGGGCACAGTTAATGTAGCATTAGAGCCACCTCCTCATAGAGTTTTATCAACTCCTCCATAAAGATTTTTCCCCAACCTTCTAGAATCACCAATACATCTTTTATAGTAGCTCTTGGATTGCAATGTTGTATCTCTCCCTCCCATAAAAGAGGTTGATACGACACAACCTCTTCCAAATAACCATGGTTCTAATGCATTTTATGACTATTAAAGAGTACCAGGCCATACTATAAACAAATACATTAGCTTGAAACATAAGATACAATATTTGATAGAGGCCAACATAATTGATGTGGGCACCCCCAAAGAAGCACCCAAAGTTCAACAAACAGAATCTAAGACATTGAAAATATTCTTAGATATGTTTCCAAAGCACACAACTAATGAGGTAGGGGTCACTTCAAGTGTTTAGTATCTATATCAGGAACATCCAACATTGACCCATATCCCATTACTATAGAGGATGCACACCCCCTATATAATATCATTGGTGTGTATCATACTAAATTAACAACTAGACCACTCATCACTTTCTTAGTGCAGGAGATTATTGATGATGATTCAGATTTATATGCACTCTTTATATGAGCCTAAATTGATCAACATCTTATTTAGAGTCTTATGGTTGATAATGGATCAAGTATTAACATGTTTACTATCACACTTATTTATCATTTGGGTTATTTAGAGTAGGAAATTTCTCATATCAACATAGTTATTCATGGTTTTAGTGGCCATGTTTAGAGTGCCATTGGAGAAATTGTACTTGCACTACAAGTTGGACTAACACATGTGGCCATTAGATTCATGGTATTTATTAATGTATTTGATATGTTATTAGGTAGTCCATGGATAGAACAACTATGATCTATTCCATCCACCATGCACATATGCCTCAAGCACATACACACTAATTAGGTGGTCACAGTTGAGGGGATTTCATATGAGTATCCTTTATTTATCCCATAATAAATCACACCATACCTACCAATTATAGTTTTAAACATATTTCTAATCAATACAATACAGATTTTAGTTGAGCAACCAATGTAGGTGAGGTCTACTCCTATAGTGTTACCACATGCATACTCTCCCATGAAGACCCTCATTAGAGAAACCCCTCCATTAGAGATATGTTGTAATTCTACAGGGCCTCCCTATACCCCTTTCCTTTTGATATCACTATTATTGAGTTCCTAGGGTTCTCAACACAAGGCACCCATGTTAATTAAAACATATTCTATGAAATGGGTCCCTAATACCCCTATAATTCATATGATACCTCAATCAACTTCAAGGATTCCTAACACCATTTCATAGGTAGTACTAACTATAGATCACTTAGTAAAACATATTTTGGGATCTCAATTACCTTTTCATATAACACACATGATTATTGTTACTTTACTTGACACATGCCACATTGATAGTGAGTCTCCCATTAGAATCATTGGCTAGTATGTTCCTTCCTTCTTGTATATAGTTTCCTTATTTCTTGCTCCTTGTATATAGTTTCATTTCATGTTACTTGTACATAGCTTAAATTTAAAAAATACAAAAATAATATAATATGTCAAAACAAAAAATGTCCAAATATTTACTCATAAAATATAAAAGTATAGATTATATGAATTGCCATGTTTATACTTCATATATTTTACAGACACTACATGTGTTATCTATCTTAGTATAGTCAATTTTTATCATACATACATGCTTCACTTGTTCTTGTCAAGTGTTATCATATACTTACAGGACATAGGTCCACTACATAGATATAAATTTATTACTATATACCCACTAGGCGTATATAAATAGATACATGGGTTCCTAGTTCGATAGATTCACCCATTTGGGGGCATCTTATACATAGTTTTGATTGTAAGGTTACATCTTTATAAATTCTACATCATAGATTTAACATTGTTATATCTTGATATTGATCATCCTATACCTACTCATATTTTTTATCGGCCACTACTAATTTAAACTCATCTTATGTATATCTTAGCACTTAAAAAAAATTGTACATGTTCAAACATAATCTCATTTATAACTTTCCTAGTTTAGACTTGATTGTGTCTCTATGCTTCTTCTATTTGAGGGCATTTAAATATGCCATTACTATATGGATACCACTTATTTTCATTATATGTATGCTTTAACCATGTGCCTATATCCTTATGTGTGTCTTCCTGATTATGCATGCAAACATTTGAACATGTCATTCCATGTGTCTCTAAGCCAACTTGCTTTTTGTTTGCATATGTAGACATTTGAACATGTCCTTGTATGTCTTGGTTTATCAGATTTAGTGACATGTACCCATGCCCCTTATATTGTGTCCCTTTGGACTAATTTTCATGCCTCATGTGTGTTGTATGTATGTTTTATTTTATGTGTCATAGCCATGACACTTTTTTCTTACGTTTTACACACTCTTATTTTACATGCCATGAGGGACCTCATGTATCTCTCCTTCCTACTTGGGTGTCATGATGGACATCATGAACCATCCCCCTAGGTATCTACTTAGTTATTACTTAGATTTATTGTTCATAGAGATTATTATATCTATCTTGACAACATTGTAAATGCTAGATCTAACATACATCATATACTACAAAATTATGATCAAACTATCTTACATTCTGATGTTATGTATGTACATTATCTTTTTTTATTATGTAGATATCATATATGATATAGTTAACACACATTTTATAGATATTTTTATTTTAATAATAGTTTTTTCATAGGTACAAAAACTCCCTTCAAAAGAAGGGGCATTCACAGAGGTTGTTACAGATATCAAGCTATCCAAATACACTAAAAGTATAATTTTCAGCATAGGCACAAAATATATAAATTAGTTTCATAAAACACAATGGGAAATAATAACATAGATACTAGTTTTAGTTGCTCAAAAATCATAATATTTAGACAATAACACCCAAACTAGGACACTAGCACCACCAACACTATTATCCAAGATATGGCACTAATGTCCAATAGCCTTAGTTTCAAGAAATTATAGATTGGCCATAAAAATATAGTAGGTACAGTCTAGGTTTACATAAGTTCAATTACAAATTACCAATTTTGGCTAAGTTTAGCTCAAATTCATACCAATTTGATAAGATTGGGGAATCATGCACAAAATGATCATTTAAATTTTATTTTATATTCTAATATATAGATTATTAAAACTAAATCCAAAATCCATATACTTAGATATCATATTTGGGGGCATGTGTGTAGCACATTGTTTTTGTATGCTCACTTATGCATCGATTGATCAGATGGAATGAAAAACTACATGTCATTATCTATGTTATACACACCAGACACCATTTTCTAAGTTACACACCAGATTCATGCCTTACTCCATTTACAATGGTTTGCATTCTTGAGTGTCCTAGATCTACCTAATATTCTTGAGTGACCTAGAGCTATTTTAAATTCTAGAGTTCCTAAGTGGTCACAAATCCAACATATGTAGTTCTAATTATAGTTACACATATTCAATTACATCACATAGTTTCAATTTTAGATACATATAATATACATGGGTAGGTAATGATGAATTCATAGTCTACTTGAGTTCTTGAGCCATCTACATGAGAGGGTCAAATAAACCATCAGTCTAATCCAAGCTATTCATAGGTCATGATCCACTAAGAAAGGGTGGTCAATGATGGAGTCAAAACCTAATTGAGTTATTGATCCAACCACATAACGATATTTATAAAACCATCAGCTCAATCTAAGTTATTCATTGATTGATCACTATCTACACACACACACACACACATGTTATCACTAGGTTTATGCATTATTTCACGTACCCAATGAGTTGTACTCATTCTTTTCCTCTCTATTATCTATTTTAGTTTTTGTATGTTTTGATTTTGATATCTATTAAGGACTTATTTATGAACATTTCATTTTTAGGACATGCAATGGTGCATGTTTCACACACTCAGACCCAAATTCATGAGCTTTACCTCTTAGGTCAATCTAGGTACACTTTTTTTTGTTTATCCTAGTCATTTCCCTTTGTTATATTTATAGAATAAATGGGGGGGGGGGTAAATTCAATTATCTAAAAATGAAACTTGAGTGCTAAGAGTGCTAATTGTGACTACCCATCCTTAGCTTATCCCCAGACCAATCTTAGGGCCTATTTAGACACTTATCCAGCCTTCATATGTGACACACACATCATTGAACATCCCTAAAGTAGTCCCAGACCTTCACTTTAGCATCTTGGCCCTAGTGCCTTAGGTTTTACCACCTAGACACTATTTGGGTGTTATTATCCTTTTCCATCCTTTTGTCTCCAGTGGATATCTTTTCAAATGGGTAACCACCTAAGGTCATCCTAGACCTCTTTTATGACCTACACAAACACTATTATATATATATATATATATATATATATATATATATATATATATATATATATATATATATATATACATGACTTTTAGCCCTTTATCCATTAGATGTAAATCAGATGCAAATTACACAAACAAACTCAAAACAAGTTGTGCACAATCAAGGTTATCAATATTTATTCTATCCTACTTATGCATATAGCTATTTATGGCATCCCTAGGCCTAGATTACTTAGATTTCCAATCTCAAGCACACTCAAATCATTCAAGCCAACATACTATCTTCACTTGAACTTGTGCCAACACTTAAGTGGGGAAACTAAATTGGGCTTGATCCTTACTCAGAGTATTGGTATGTAGGCAACTCTCATCATAGTGGGGTGTTGAGGATGCCCAGCCTACCCTACTAACAACACACTTTGATACTTATGCAAATTAGATACCTAAAAACATGGAAGCTTAAGGTTTACATATAAAATTAATCAAAACAAGTCATCTACAAGGAATTATAACTTATGCACATAGGAACAAGATTGGTAGACTCAAACACAGGTGCACCTAAAATCTCAAAATAGTTCTGCATAGAGGACATTAATGCTAAAATAAATAAACTAGTGTTATATAACACTACTATCTAGAAAGGTTTTTGACACCTGGTGTTATAATCAAATTTTAATTTTTATCTATTATAAAAGAATGATGTAAAACTAAAAGAAGGGTGTAGGTTAATAGAACATGGATGTTGCGTGTGCATGATCCAAATGGTTGTGAGAGATCTTATTTGTCTTGGGAGGATGACCTACATAAGAAAGATACTAGAAAATGGTTGGTTATCTACATAGGAAGGTGGATTGCCTAACAAGCTAGATATAAGAAGTATATGACTTCTTTGGAGGCTATCAATCCACCTTTTAAGACAAGTTGATGTGGATAAAAGAAGGTTGCATAACATAAATGAAACTACTTAATTTAGGTAAAATAAATAATATTTATAATAAATACTTAGATTAATAAGATAATGTTAAGGTGAATGCCAAACTATCAAAATATAGTCCAAGTATGGTCAGGTTATTGTTTTCTAGTCTGTATTGTGACAGAAATCAAGAAAATAAGGTTTTGGTTGAGGTTGAGAAGTAGTTTTTGCTTGTTGATTTTGGGTGTCTAGTTTTACGTAGTGATCGTCAGTGGTTATGGTGATTTTTAATGATCAAGGTGATCAGTGATGGTCAGGGTGATCATTGATGGTTAGGGTGATTATTGATAGTTACTATCAGTTCTAGTTTGGGTTAAGAAGGTTGCCTAGTTGAGGTTGTAGAATGGTTTTGAAAGGTGGGTTGGGGTTAGATATTCATTGTGAGGTAGAGGGTAAGCTTCATAGGTGTTTAGTTTTAGGGTTAATTATTAAGATGACTGAAAAGAGGTTATGGGTGGATGGGTGCAATTTCTAAAATAAATAATTGAAACTTGAAATAAAGAATAATATACTTAGCTCATGATTTGATAGTTGACAATTGATGGCTTGGAAAAATTTTGGAGTTTGCTGAAGATGATTTTTGATGAAGAGATACCTGCACAAGAAGTTGATGATTTATCTTAATCTATATCCTCTCTCCTACTCTTACCTCTTGATGATTTGCTTACCTAATCTCCCTCCCTCAATTTCTCCTCATTTCTTTATATAGAGGAGAGGGAGAGATCAATCAATAAGTTAAGAGGCATCTCTAAATTTAGATTCAACATACATAATCACATGAGTGGTTAAGGATAAAAAAGCAAGGTGGAGTTGACTTGAGTAAGTGCCTAAGCAGTGAAACCTAACCATCGATGGTTAGGGTGATCGTCGATAGTCAGGGTGATCATTAATGGTTAGGATGATCTTATATGGTTAAGGTGACCCTCAACAATCAATAATTCCAGGGTAAAAAGGTTAAGGTTAGGTTAGTCAGGTGGTCAATCCTAACTTGGGTTAGTTTTGATTGGTGATCAAGAGGTAAGAGTTGGTCTCTAAGGGGTTCAGGGGAGTTTGTGACATTCAAAAACATCATGTGCAAATTTTTGGTGTCTACATTTATCCCTTTTTATCATGAAGATTGAATCAATAAGCTACAAAATAAAAAATGAATTGCAAGTCAAAGGTTTGGCTTTCCCAAGCATGGAAGGAGGTGTTCCCCCTCAAATTGGGAAGTGATGAGGTATAATAAAATTAGGTGTGGGTTGATGAGTTGTTGAGTTGATGATAAAATGGGTGAATGATAGGTTGGTTACTTGTAGCACAAATGTACACACAAAGTGAGACAAAAAGTGCGATAGCCAAGATACACATTGACTAGGTTGTCATAGTTAGTAAAAATAAAGGTCTGTTATAGAAGGACAAGTGATAAGAGGACTGCATGATTATATTTAGGCATGGTGGTTGGGTTCACTCATAAATTCAAGTATCTAAAGTGATCTCTATGTTTTATTGGGTATCTAAGGTAGGAAGTTCTCCTGATGAAAACACAAACTTGTTAAGTATCATGGGTATCCAAGGTAAGAAGTGATTCCAAGAAGATACAAGTGGGTCTAGTATTTATCATAAAACATGAGATAGTTGGGTCAAAATAGACCAATGATGAGGTGATGAGGTAGATAGGGTGGGTGGAGAAGGTAACTCCATGGGTGAGTGATATTTGGTGGAGAAAGGTGATCTCTAATGATTAGTTTAGGTAATGGTACAAAAAGGTAAGCTTGGGTTGTGGAGAAAGGTGATCTCCAGTGATTAGTTTGTGGAGAAAGGTAATCATCAATGGTTGGTGGTGTTCAAATTGGTTGCTAAATTTAGGGTACCACTTGGTTTAGTAAAAATGTGTATCATTTCTTGGTGAAAGGGTACAAAGTGGGTAGTTTGGGGCATTAATGACCCAAAAAAGGAAGACATACATCTTGACAAGTTTGTCATGAAAGTAGGAGTAGGATAAATGCTCTAATTGGCAAATACCATAATGGCAAGATGGGTGGGATTATGAACATAAACCCTTCATACTTTGATTATTTGTTAATTCGATGGTTAGAAAGGTAGCTTGATCATGAAGTTTTAAGTAAGCTCAAAATCCCTTGATTTACTAGAGGGTAAAAATGGCTATGAGTGAAAAAGGTGGATGGGTGGTAGTGTGACCTTCTTATAGGGATGGCTTGCCCCTTTTGTAGGTAACCTGGGAACCATGATAGAAAGGTCCATACTTTATGATAGGTGTAGGTTGATTGATGCAGGAAGTCTATTAATGCTATTTTGAAAGATGATTGTGGATTTTTTGGGATTGCTTTGCTTTTTTTTTACTTGGGGTCTTTGATTGCTTTGATATGGTGGTGGTAGGAAGATGATCAATGCAGAAAGATTCCAGGTGATTATTGGTTTGACAAATTTGACTTAGCTATCCTTCAAGGGAGTGGTCTAAGCTTTAGATTTGCACATGTTGATAGTTGTCCTTCAAGGGAGCAGTCTATATTTTTAAGCAATTTTGATAGGTATGGGTAGTTATCCTTCAAGGGAGTAATTTGTAATGGTAGAGATGTGACCCAAGTGATATTTGGTATCCCAAATGGATTTGTGTTGGTTTAAATATATATGAGTCTATATATGTTTAAGGCTTTCCTTTATGGAGGCAAAACCATAGCACAAGGAAGTTGATGATGGGTAAAAGAAGTTTAAGTGACAACAACCATGGGAATATGTCTTGTAAAAGTGCAAAAAGTACCATGAAAAACATGCCATGGGTAGAGCCATGGTACCCATGTTTAATATTAGGCTAAATTTATGATGGATAATCACTTGATTTAGTTTTAATCAATTGCCCCTAAAATAGGATGATGAAGGTGGTTAAAAGCAAGGGATAAACTTAAGTTAAACACAAGATGACCAAGAACATGGTATAACAAAAGAATATGACATGAACACAAAGCATTTAGGGGTTTAGGTTTGAATATGCCCTAGATCCATACTTGTATAAATGGTTTAGGCCAATCAGGGCTGAAGTTGTCTCCCAATTAATTTTTGGTATTTGAAAAGATGTAGAAATGATGCTGGATTAACAAATAGTTAAAAGGCAAGGTTGGTTGTGGTTGGGTTGTGGAGAAACATGATCTTTGATGATTAGTGGGTTGGTGGAGAAACGTGATCTTCGATAGTTGACTAGGTTAAAAAGTTAAATTTAGCTAAAAATGTAAGGTTGGATTGATGGATAAGGTAATCTCCAATGGTTAATGGTTGGTTAGAGAAAGGTGATCTCTAATGGTTGGTTGGGTTGGTTGGATAAAAGGTGATCTCCAATGATTGGTTGGGTCAGTTGGAAAAAAAGTGATCTCCAATGATTGGTTTGCTTAAAAATGCTTGGTTAGTTGGTTGAAAAAGTTTGTTTGGGTTTGGTTAAAGGTTATTTTAAGCTTAAAGATCGGCTTAAGACTAGTTTGGGTGTAATTTGAGGTTGAGGCAACAATGCCAAAGGTTGGTTTGGTCATTTATTAAGGTTTGAGGTAAATGTTTACAATGGTTAGATCTTTTTAGAGGGAGATTTCCCCCAGTTCCTCCTTCCATGCATGGTCAAGGTGGAAAAATATTCTAAGGTGATGACCTAGCTAACAAAGAATGCTCAGGGGGGATGAAGATAAATTCATATGCCTCCTAAGGATTGTTAATTATTAGTTTTTAGGTGTTAGTTGTCAGTGAGTGAGAAGGTCAAGTTGTAGGCAGTGGTTCAGGTGGGATGAAAGGTTGGTGTTGGTTTGGGTTGATAGATAAGTTGGTCATGGTTAGTTTAAAAGATGAGTTGATCATGGTTGATTGTTTTAGTTTAGAGGTTAGTTTGATCGGTTGAGATAGGTAGGATAAATGGTTGGTTTGGGTTGTTGGTTGGGTATTATCATTTGTTTGGTTGTTTGGTTGGTTAGTTTGGTTTGAAAACATCATTAGGTAGATGAATATGAGAAGGCTATAGAATAATTTGATTGCCTTAGTTTTAGTTTAGGTTGGATTGATGATTTTTTAGGTATGATTGATTGTAGGCAAGGCTGGGTTGGTTTTAGGTAAGGTATGGTGAGTTTGGGTTTGCTCCACTCAACTAGGAAGTGGAATTGGTGAATCGATGGTGATTGGTTCCACAAAAAGGGAAGGTGGAATTGATATGGTTGTTTGAGGTGATTCCACTTTCTGAGGAAGTGGAAGAGGTAGGTTGGTTGAAGGTTGATCAACTAAAAGGTAAAGTGGAAGAGGTTGGTTGGTTTCTTTAATTGTGGTGTTTAAGGAAAGATGCAAAGGTTCCACTTGGTCAGAAGTGTATTGGTCAATGTTGATTCTTCCTTAGTGACAATTTCTAAAGGAATTTGGGTAGGTTTCACTTGGTCAATAAGTGAATCATTTGAGGTTTTGATTATATTTCACTAGTTACTGGTGTGCTAAAGATCAAATTTAGTGGATGAGCCTCATTGTGTTGAGGGCTTTGATTAGGGGTTCCCTCATAAATTTGTTCAATGATTAATTGATTGAAGACATTCAAATCTAATTTGGGTGGAACATAGAGTCTATCTTTTTGGACTTCCTTGTGATTAATAAGGTTTTGGATGATCATCTTAAAAGTTGAACATCGGTTTATCATATGTCTGTGTATATGATGATACACACAAAATTCAATCTCTATAGACTAAAGTGGTTTTGGAAGAGAGGAATTGATGGGTTTGATTGGAGGAAGTCTAATGGTAGAAGCCTCTAATAGTTTGTCAAGGATTGAGGCATACGATTCCCTCAGTGGGGTGTACTACCTAGGAAGAGGGTGCACCAATGACTCTTGAGGTGGTGAACTAGTTAGTTGGTTTTTTAAAGTTGATTGGTTGAGTAAGTTTGGTTGATATGATAAGTTGGGTTGGTTTGATTGGTTTGATTGGTTTGGTTGATATGATAAGTTAGGTTGGTTTGATTGGTTTGATACGAAAGGTTGATATGATAAGTTAGGTTGGTTTGTTTTGTTTGATAAAGTAGGTTGGTTAGGTAGGCTTGATAAATTTGGTTGGGTGTGTTGGTTTGATAAATTTGATTGGTAGTTAATGGTTTGATTTGGTAAGGTTTGTTGGGCAGGTTGATTTGATAGGTTGAGTGAGGTTGATAATATTGGTTGGTTTGGTAAGTTTGATAAGGCAGGTTGGTTGGGTCAGTTTGATAAGGTTTTTTGATGGTTGAGGGGATAAATAAAACATTAATTTTGAGATAAATAAGGTTTCCACAAAGGGGATGTGGGTAATTGATATGATGGTTTAGGTAGGTAACCCAAAGGTTGATGAGGTTGAGATAGTTGAAGTTGGTTATGAAAATTGTCGAATAGATGTTGATAGGTTATTGGTGGGTTATGATGATGATCAAAGTTGTTGATAGGTTGTTGATTGGTTGTAGGTAAGGTGAAAGGTTTATTGATAGATTTCTAGATGGGTGTGATGAGGGTGAGGCTGATGGTATATTTATGGTAGGTTGTGTTGATGGTTAGGTTGATTATAGGGTGGCATAGGAGCGTAAATGGCTTGAGATGCAAGATAACGTTCTAAGGCAAGAAGGTTTTGATCTAGAAATATAATAAATATAGGATCTCTAGGAGAAAAGATAGGTGGGTTCCCTATTGAACAAGTCAATGAAGATGAAGTAGGTGAAGGTAATATGGTAGAAGATTACCAAAAAGAGTTAGATTCCTCATAACTCAAATAAAGAGAAGACAAGAAAATGATCAAATAAATTCAACACACGCTAAATTACATTAAATCTTATGGTTATTGATAGATTTCTAGATGGGTGTGATGTGGGTGAGGCTGATGGTATATTTATGGTAGGTTGTGTTGATGGTTAGGTTGATTATAGGGTGGCATAGGAGTGTAAATGGCTTGAGATGCAAGATAACATTCTAAGGCAAGAGGGTTTTGATCTAGAAATATAATAAATATAGGATCTCTAGGAGAAAAGATAGGTGGGTTCCCTATTGAACAAGTCAATGAAGATGAAGTAGGTGAAGGTAATATGGTAGAAGATTACCAAAAAGAGTTAGATTCCTCATAACTCAAATAAAGAGAAGACAAGAAAATGATCAAATAAATTCAACACACGCTAAATTACATTAAATCTTATGGTTATTTTTAGTCTTGCTTTTGGATTATGCATTAAGTTTTAAGATTATGTGACTCAAATTGGCTTATAGATCAAGTCCTAAATGATAAATCTATGGATGGTTTCAAGTTGTTTAGGCTCTCAAAAAAGATATGTGTTGGAGATCAGTACATGGATTGGTATTGGGGAATACCCCCTCAAATTACACACTGAAATGATAAGGGTATCAGGTGCTTAGCTAATACATATTGATTCCAGAGTTTATAATGAACTAGAGAGCTGAGTTGGTTCTCCCCTTGGTAGTGAAGTCCAAGTGGGATAGTCGGGAAAGGGTAAGGTGATTGTTGGGTGATGAAATGATAGTCGAGTGTTATGTAAAGTTGTTATGATGTGTTAGTTGGTGTAGGTGGTTTGGTTTATGTTTGATAAAAGTGAAACTATGATTTAATTTCTTTTATTTAATTTAAGCTATGTGAGCTAATATGCAAGCAAGTGATGGATGCAGTCAATTTTTAAGCCTAAAGGAAATTTTAGTTTTTATTATGAGCACAGAATAAGGAGAAGAACATGTAAATACAAAAAAAATAAACCTAAGTAAAGACTCAATTTCCCACTGAGCATGCCAAAATATTATACTAAATTTTTTTTTATCTATTGTAGAAGAATGATGTAAAACTGAAAGAAGGGTGTAGGTTAGTAGAACCTAGATGTTGTGAGTGCATGATCCAGATGATTGTGAGATCTCCTCTTTGGATTGAGAGGATGACCTACATAATAAAGAGACTATAAAATGGTCATTTAACTAGGTAAGAAGGTGTATTACCTAGGAAACTAGATCCAATAAGTACATGACTTCTTTAGAGGTTGTCAATCCACTTTTTAAGATAAGTAAATGATGATAAAAGAAGGTTGCATAACATAAATAAAAGTACTTAATTTAGATGAAATAAATTTACTATTCAAAATAAGTTCCTATATTAACAAGATAACATTAAGGTGAATGCCAAACTATCAAAATATAGTTCAGGTATGGTCATGTTGCTATTTCTGGTCTATATTGTGATAAAAGTCAAGAAAATAGGGTTTTGGTTGAGGTCAAGAAGTGGTTTATGATTGCTAATTTTAGGTGTTTGGTTTTATATAATGACCATTGGTGGTCAAGGTAATCATCAATGGTCAAGGTGATTATTGACGGTCAGGGTGATCATTCATGATCAGGGTAATCATTGATAGTTACTCTTAATTCTAGTTTGAGTCAAGAATGTTGTTTACTTGAGGTTTTAGAATGGTTTTAAGAGGTGGGTTTGGGTTAGATATTGGTTATGAGGTAGAGGGTAAGGTTCAGAGGTGGATAGTTTGAGGGTTAGTTATTTAGATGACTGAAAAGAGGTTATGGGTGGATGGGTGTAATTTCTAAACTAAATAATTGAAACTTGAAACAAAGGACAATATAATTAGCTCATGATTTGATAGTTAATGATTGATGGCTTAGATAAGTTCTAGATTTTGTTGAATATTATTTTTTATGAAGATATACCTACATAAGAAGTTGATGATTGATCTTGATCTTTGTCCTCTCTCTTGTTCTTGCCTCTTGATGATCTACCTACCTGATCTCCCTCCCTCAAGTTTTCCTCCTCTCTTTATATAGAGGAGAGGAAGAGATCAATCAATAATTTAAGAGGTAGCTCTAAATTTAACTTCAACATGCATAATCACATGAGTGGTTAAGAATAATAAAGTGAGGTGGAGATGACTTGAGTTAAGTTTCTAGGTGGTGAAACCTAACTATCGATAGGCAGGGTAATCATCACTGTTCAGGGTGATCATCGATGGTCATGATGATCATCAATAATCAAGGTGACCCTTGATGGTTGATAGGTCCAAGGTAAAAAGGTTAAGGTTAGGTTAGTTAGGTGGTCAATCTTGACTTGGGTTAGTTTTGGTTGGTGGTTGAGAGGTGAGGGTTGGGTCCCTAGGGGGTCTAGGGGAGTTTGTGACATTCAGAACCATCATGTACAAATTTATAGTGTTTACACTTGGATCCTATTTGTGACACTCATATCAACTCATGTCCTAGTTTACAACCTCTAGATCTCCCATCTTAGTCAATTTCCAATTAACTAATTATATACATTATTTATTGTTATTTTTATAAAGGTTAAACTAGGTCAATTCTATTATAAATTAGTGGTTATATTTATTGTATATTTATATCTTGATTTACTATACTCAAACCCTTTAACAACCTAGGTCTTAAACTCCATAACTCTAAAAAGTTAAATCAAGAAGTGTAACATTTTAAAAAAATTAAAGGGATCCTCATTTGTAGGCATTGCAATAATATGCTATCATGTATAAATTTTACACGTTAATTTAATGTAGATGGCACAACTTCCATAATGTGTATCTAAGGTCTACCCAAGAGTAAATTATTATGACATTATTTGAAATGTAGCTTGTTCTATTTTTATTTCTAATATCATACCTAATGTGATTTGGCCAATTGGTGTGTTGCATGAATTATCAAATCCTTTGATATGCATGTCTGATTTTTGAAGAAGATCATTATTGATGCCTATTATTTCTAATAATTTTGTGTTTCAAATGTTTAAACCTAATCAATTATTGATTAGCACTCTTTTGAACTTTATTGTGAATACTAACTTGTATAAATAAAGGCATATCTTAATCAATGGTATCCTTTGAGGGTAAATATATATAGTTTAAAGTGATGAGATTTTCATTATTTTTGAGATCTTGCTTAATATTGTAAAAATAATCTAACTCTATGTCACTTGGTACTTGGGTTTTGTACAAGGCTTCATATAAAATTTCTTTATAAATAGTTCACTATTTCAAAAGTTCAAGGATTGAGATCTTAGCATGTGCATTGCTTAATTGTTTGACAATATCATATCCCTTAGATTTTATGACTAGCTTAGGCTTAGGAGGAACCTATTCTATATGAACATGTGGTTGATCTAGTTGGGCACCCTTTTATTTTCATGTAGTGACAACATGGACCATAAAATCCAAGATAAGCCATGGGAAAATAATGGGAATAGGATGGTAGTTATCACTTGAATAGGATCTAGGGGAGAAAGGTTGGGAACAAAAAAATTGACACTTATTGAAGCTAGATAAGGGTTAAGTATTATTACAATAAGTATTTCAATGAGATTAAATTTTTATCTTGTGTTAAATCACTCTCTTTATTTTTACTAGTTTGTTGACTCCATTTTATTATATCATTAATTGCTTTAGATATGTATGAGAGATAAAAATAATAATGACTAACATCATATATTGTGCAATGAAATAACTACTACATGTATCCATATTAAACATGATTTATTCCTTTGTAATTAATGCAAATTCAATTTTAAGATCTTAAAAATTTATAAATCAGAAAACCTAAAATGTTGAAACCCTATGGAAAACTAAGGTTGTGCAAGAAAACTCAGAGGTAGTGTTCACCAAAAGTTTAACCCTTTTTGGAATTAAGGGTAGGAGGAATAACCTCATAAAATTGGAATAAGTTATTATAAAATAAATTTAATTAAATGAATTTAGATTTATAATATTCTGATAAATATGTTGAATATGAGAAAATGCTAAATATAGAAAAATTACAATGCCAAAAAATATTTTGAAAGCTGTAATATGAAGGAGAAACAATACTTATCTTATTCAATTACGTGTAGATAGATATGATAGGTACAGGTGTAGAATAAGTCAAATTGATATTTTGCCTGAATTCATCAGATTCTATAAATTTTCTCTTTGTTAGCCTAGACACTACTGTCGAGTTCTAAACACTACCATTGATGCTTATGTCTTAGTTTCGATAATTATCTCTGACTCAATATACAAATTATTTTCTAAAATATCCATATTCACTTGTTAGGTTTCATTGTTGCCTTGTAAGTTATCAATTTGGATCATAGTGCACATATTCCCAAAATTAGTATTTTGCTCAAAACCCTAGGTCCTCTAACTTAGCATGTCACCTTGAAATATAGGGGTTAGTGGACTCAAGTGAAGTCAAGTTGACCTTAAATACCCCTCTATCAATGAGTATAGCCTACATAGCCATATACTTTGAAAATGGCCTTTAAATGATGTAGTTCTCCCCCTTATGTGGGCTTGTGTGTGAATAATTATGCAATATGCTATGTGTGAGTGCATGTAATGATCTAGCTTGTAACTTGGCAAATACTAATCATGTATGTTCTTTAAAAACTTTAGACCTATAAGAAGACTACTCTTATTATGTAAATAGAGAAGAATAGGGTAATATAACTTAGTTGTGCAACTAATTATTAGTACTGTAGTGTGAGCTCGAGAGGTGTTTGCTTGGTATTGCTTAGATGGACAATGAATGAATTGATTTTTTATTTATACCACACATTTTAAAATAATATCACGAAGGGGTAAAGGATATGAATAGGCTAACCCATGAATATCAAGAGATTTATAATTTGATCATTTGGAAACCAGGGGAACTAGTGTCATATTTGGGACACTAACATTGGCAGTACTATCCAAATCTAGATGCTAGTGTCTTGTAGGGTATAAAGTTTTTTAGGATCTCTAACTTTATGTGTAAGATGGAAATCAAGTTTTATGCATACTATAGGTTACATGGGATCTAGTTCATCAGAATGTTAGGTTCAGACTATAGCATAATCAATTAGACATAATGAGATGGCAAAAATGAACCTTCAGAAGCGAGAGGGTCATGATTTCAAGGGTTGAGCCATGATCAATATTTATCAAGTGTATAAGACTAGTGGGCTATTTAAAATCAAATTTGTGTATCTATAAAAGCCTAGGTAATTCAAATGAATCAACTCAATTTAAAATTTGATTCAAGTTTACAATTCAAGGAACCTTCACTGTTAAAATGGCCAAATCGACATTTAAGTAAGAATCTAATTCGATTTCATAGTGACTTAAGTTTAGCGTAGTGAAATGAGTTAGGGTATTATCCAAGTTAAATCGATAACATAAAGAATATTGATTTTACAACCCAGGTGATTTCCTTGCTTACGGTGATAAGAATAGGATGTGAGATTGTTTAAGACTAATTCAATCAATGATAAAACAATGGCTACCTAATGGAGCAAATATGTGGATCTAAGTGAAGTAAACTTTAGGTGGAGCATAAAACATGATTGTGTTTATTGCCCACATGGAATGATGAAGGTAATGGCTTGGCCAAGAGCAAAGCCAAGGTTTTTATTTTAATCTATAATGAGTAGAAAAGGTTCAATAGGGACTTTATAACCCTAGTGTTTACCATCATCATTGGTAGTTCCAATGGAAACACATTTTCATAGTCAGTGTTAGATCCATGGTTAAAGGCAAGGCAGTGCCTAGGTGAGTTGTGGGAGGGTTTCATAGGTTACCCATGGTGGTCATGGAATCTTTGAGATTTATTGCATACAACAGAAGACACAATGGTTTTATCATAGTGTTTGGGTGGTGATCAAAGGTGTAAAATTTGTAGTGGTAGTGGTCAGATAAAAATGAGTTGTTGGTGATCAATGGTGTTGGGTCAATCTCGACACAAAAAATGAGTGAAACCCATGTTGGTCAGGAAGAAGAGAGGAAACTCAAGGAAAGATCCTAAATTAATTAGCTTAACTATGAGCTCACAAGGTATACCAAGTTATATGAAAGAAAACAAACTTGACTGGCTAGGATGGATTGGGTATAATGCAAAGGGCTCCTAGTGAGTGGAGGAGAAGGTATGGCCGTGGTTGTTAAGAGTTGACCATAACAAACATTAACAAATTTGTTGATGGACTACCTGACTTTAAATTATACCAACCAAAACTAGCAAGCATTCAAGTTTTGAGATTTAACCCTTTCACATTTTAGTTTCTATTACACTACTATTACCAATTTGCTTGCATGCATGATACGTAATCCTATTAACACAAATTTTTTTTATTATATTAATAAATAAAACTACCCATTTTTTTCCATTTCTATATAGGCCGCTACAAGAAGCATTCAAGAGTAATGATTAAGATCTTATGTCACTAAAATACCTTTCATTATTAAAAAAATTGGAAATATACTTTCATATTATTAAATATAAACATGCCACCTTGGAGTGTGCATTACATATTCTCAAAAAAAATTCACCTATTTTGATTAGTTTCTTGATGTAAATTTTGTGCATAACATAATATTTTGTTCAGAAAGAAAAAATAATAAAAAACATTTGTGTAGCATGCACTTTTGCTTCTCACTTTATAAACTTTAGTTTTGGAGACATGCTTATATTATTTTCCATAGGCTCTATGATGAAAAAATTATTATAATTTTCCAAGGATCTTTAGAGAAAGGAAAATGTAGCGAAAAAAATGTAAATATTAATTATTATTGTTATTTTTACTTTGTTAATATAATACTGAAATTAGTCTATTGCATGAATCTATTTGTACTTAGACAAATATATATGTTTATCAAATAATATATTACTTATACTATTTTTATTATTTTAATTTTTTCTTCGGGTCATATATTTTAATTTTTTTTGTTAAAAGTTAAGGTCATACATTTAAAATGTATTGATATTTGTAATTATCTTAATTTTTTTTATAGTTTTTTAATCATTTCTTGATGTCTTAATGTTTCATTTGTTAGTATGAATGTGGTGTGTAATTCTATTGTCAACATGTCAATTTACTATTTTTTATGTTTTTATATTTTAGACTACTAATTTATTATTAATCTATAAATATTAATTTGATCTTCAATTATTAGTCAAGAGGATGAGTTTGACATAGATTGACATCGATGAATTAATGCATATCAAGTTTTCTTTTCATTTTTTTTTGTAGATTGTTATAATTAAATGAATATTATTTATGGTGCTTGTTGGTAATTTTATATAGAAAAAGAAAATGTTTATAGTTGATACTAGTGAAACTATTCAAGTTAATAAGGTATAAGTTAAGTAAACAATGGATTGTTTTCTAATAGTAAATTATATATTTATAATTTATGTAAAAATTAAGTTATTTTTTAATAATATAATATATATAATTTGGTATGTTTTTTATTTTAGTAATCTTTTGGTAGTATGGGGTATAAGCTCTACACTTTACCATTATTCACAAAAATTCTTCCATAATAATTAAGTTTTTATTGATAACTATATTTTTAATTTAATTTATTTCATGATTTAATATATATTATTATAAATTTATTTTTTATATTAATTTTAACTTATTTTTTTATGAGATACCATTCTCTTCTCTTCATAAATTAAAATAAATCATAGTATATTTCCCAATAATGTTTAAAAATATTGTATCACATTGGTCCTCATTATTATTAACTTCAATTAAATATTATAAAAAATCTAATAAGTTGGCCTCACATTCTCAAGCAGATACTTTTAAATGGCATAACTTATTTAACATGCCTTTAAATTAATATATTATAATTTATTTATTTTTGTAATATTATCAATTTAAAATAATATTATTATAAAAACTTTCACCCCCATCTCTCTCTCTCTCACACACATATATGTATTGTCAGGATCCCTGCTCACTAAAGAGAACACATGATTACCTTTGTATAAGCAACTAAACACGGAATTTAACCAAAATGAACAAGTAACTAGAAATAAGAAATAGCACAGAATATGAGAGACAATACCCAATTGTATTAATACTCTTCCAGAAGGAAATACAATAAAGAAGATGCCACACTCTTCTTCTCACACCTCTCAAGCTTTCCACACCCGGTGTACAGTAATTCACCTTCAAGAGTTATCTCTCTCAATTACGGTCACAACAAACAACTCAAACACAGAGTTGTTCACCTCCAACCAGTCAGTATCAATACTGCCAATACCACCAGTAAGTGACAACTGGTTTTCACCATCGTTGCCTACTTCCAGTCCAACTGAGTACTCCACGTACTCCAAGTCTGAGTACACCACGTACTCCAAGTAGATCTCACCTGATCTTGCTACCTGTTGTGTTTCTAATCTCCCTGATCTTGCTGCCACCTGCAGATCAACTTGGTTCTACACACCTGCAAACCTAGATCTCACACACACACACACACACACACACACACACACCTACAGATCAATTGACCTTACTTACTCATGTAGATCTTACCTGATTGTGTAACAACCTGCAGATCAACTAATCTTATATACCATGTAGATCTAACCTGATCTTGCACACCTGCAGATCAACTTGGTCTTGCACACCTGCCGACCTAGATCTTACACTCAAGAAGAATCTGATTCTTCAGAACCCTTGTGATTCTCCAAGTTACAATACAGCCCCATGAGTCTATTATATAGATCCCATGCAAACAATAATTAGACTTCTTAATTACAATAATTAGAAATGCAACTTCAAGACTTAAATTAGTCTTTACATGCAAACAACTGCTCAACAACTAACTGTTCATGTAACTAACAGTTTTGGAATGCACAGGTGACTGACGTCAGTCCCTGTCTATCTGGGGATGACCGACATCAGCTGATCCCTAACCGATGTCAGTAGCTTCTGGTCCACCTCTGACCAACGTCGATTGGCCTGGCCAACATCAGTTACTGTGACACTTCAGCAACCTCCATTTCCATGTTTGCAATAGTAAAGCTTTTAGCTCCACAACCTAACAATCTCCCACTTGGAGATAAATAGATGCACATGTACCTGTACCTATACGTCATCTAATTTTGTTTCTTGGCTTGTATCCCTCTTCAAGCTCAATCTTGAAGACCAACCACCACAAATTCTATGGTGCACCTCCTATCGTCCAAGTAACCTATCGTATCCACATCTACAAACCCATGTAGAAAAGAAGTTGACCCTGCATAGCATGTATACCTACTGCTGGTCCCTCTCAGATACCTGAGAATCCACTGAACTGCACTCCAGTGCTTCTTTCCCAAATCGACTCCAAACTTGTTGATAGCTCCCACTGCGTGGGCAACCTTAGGTCTAGTACACATGTAATTAACCTCATCATGTGATTGGGGACACTATTCTATGAACTGTCCATCCATAGGTGTGCATATCAGTTTTGCATTATGCATCTCGAACCATGCCACAACCTTATTCACACAATCATCTTGAGACATCACCATGTGATCTTTCCTGTCTCTAGGAATACTCATGCCAAGGATTTCCACTCTTGAATCCTTCTTGGCACACATCTGAGCTACCTTTACCTTTAGCTCAAAAAAAACCCTGCATGTGTAACCCTACAACAAGCACTACATACAGTAATAGGATAATGTTGCAATCATTATCCAACCTAGTAAAGTAAACACAATGGTTACAATGACATTAACTAAAGCCATGCTTTGTCATACACCTGTCAAACCTGTACCACTATCCTGGAGCTTCCTCAAGACCATATGACCTGGCCTTTAGTCTCACCTGTCTATTCACTCTATTATTTAACCTTGGAATCCATTTGTCTTAGTGCTTTATCCCATCTGGAAACTCTACCAAATCTACCATTTGGTTCTCTAAGGAATCACATTCCTCAGCCATGTCATGCTCCCACTGTTTCCTAGATTCTACCTACATCACTTCTTTAAAAACTTCCTAGTTCTTGACCATTAGTGAGCAAAAAGTAGAGTAAAGAAGAGGAATAAAAAATTTGAGGCTTACTTACCCTTTCAGTCCTCCACATGGGTGTTTGAGACTCCTTGATAGCGTGTTATCCACCCAAAATCTGTTCCAGTGACCGATGTCGGTCACCCCTCAATCTGCACCTGATCGACGTTAGTTCCATGCGACTGACCTAACTATTGATGTTGGTTCCCTAACTGATGTTGGTGTCTACCTGTGTCTGACATCACTGACCTTGGTCTACACCTGACCAATGTCAGTTCCTGCCTGAATGCCGATGTCAATTTTTTGATCAACGTCAGTCTCTATGTTTTCTTGTGAGTGATGACCTTTACTCGCGAGCACACTTTGGATCAAAACCTTGTCCAAATCACCCTTGCTCTGCTCAGAATCATCCAGTGCCTTGAGCTGATCTCTGTCCGTCATCTCCTCCAAGAAACCAAGGCTTTCCAGTTCTTAAGTTTGTCAAAGACATCAGTCTTCCTCTTAAGAACATGCATCCCCTTCTCACTCATGTGACCAAGCCTACAAAGCCACATCTTTGCAACAGAAGGAGAATCAGTAATACAAGTAGGTAGATAAAGAGTACCTACTTTATTACCACATGCTAATTTAAGTGCATCCACTGTGAGAGTTACTGTGCATCCCTCATCACCCAACTTTCCTAAAATTGGACTCCTCTTCAGGACTGGGACCTACATGACACCATTCAACACCCATATGTTGCATGTTTGCAATTTCAGCTACACTTCACCTTTGCCAACAATTTGACAAGGCTCACCAACCCTATTTGGGGTTGCATGGAATGCGGCAATAGAATCTAAAAAACAAGATTCCACTTTATCTAAGGAACATACAAGAGCATCATGTGCAACAATACCTGCAACATCTACATCTTCATTTCCTTCATGTTGATCTTCTACCAACCAACAATCTTTCTTTACCTGCCCTTTCTTTCCATAAACCTGTAATTGATTATTCTTGCTATTGAGCTCTTCCATTCCTAGCTTACTTTCTTCTACCATTGCTATACTCCCACTCCAACAGAAACCCCTGTGAGTGACCTATAATCAAAAACCACTTAACACACTCTGAAACCAAGGTGTTAGTGAACCAAGCTTAGATGAACCCCGCTCTGATACCAATTGTTAGATTGGTATCACTTGGTGAGCCTGCAACCTTGCTCTGATACCAATTTTCAGGATCCCTACTCACTAAAGAGCACACATGATTACCTTTGTATAAGCAACTAAACATGGAATTTAACCAGAATGAACAAGTAACTAGAAATAAGAACTAGCACAGAATATGAGAGACAATACCTAATTGTATTAATACTCTTCCAGAAGGAAATACAATAAGGAAGATGCCACACTTTTCTTCCCACACCTCTTACGCTTCCCACACCTGGTGTATAGTAATTCACCTTCAAGAGTTCTCTCTCTCAATGATGGTCACAACAAACAATTCAAACACAGAGTTGTTCACCTCCAACCAGTCAGTATCAATACTACCAGTACTACTAGTAAGTGACAACCAGTTTTCACCATCGTTGCCTACTTCCAGTCCAATTGAGTATTCCACATACTCCAAGTCTGAGTACACTATGTACTCTAAGTAGATCTCAACTGATCTTGCTACCTATTGTGTTGCTGATCTCCCTGATCTTGCTGCCACCTGCAGATCAACTTGGTTTTGTACACCTGCAAACCTAGATCTCACACACACACACACACACACACCTGCAGATCAACTAACCTTACTCATGTAGATCTTACCTAATCTTGCAACAACCTACAGATCAACTGATCTTACATACCATGTAGATCTAACCTGATCTTGCACACCTGCAGATCAACCTAGTCTTGCACACCTGCCGACCTAGATCTTACACTCGAGAAGAATCTAATTCTTCAGACCCCTTGTGATTCTCCAAGTTACAATATAGCCCCATGAGTCTATTATATAGATCCCATGCAAACAATAATTAGACTTCCTAATTACAATAATTAGAAACGCAGCTTTAAGGCTTAAATTAGTCTTTACATACAAACAACTGCTCAACAACTAACTGTTTGTGTAACTAATAGTTCTGGAATGCACAGGTGACTAACGTTGGTCCCTGTCTGTCTAGGGATGACCAACGTCGATCGATCCCTGACTGATGTCGATAGCTTTCGGTCCACCTCTGACCGATGTCGGTTGGCCTGATTGACGTCGGTTACAGTGACACTTTAGCAACCTCCATTTCCATGTTTGCAACAGTAAAGCTTTTAGCTCCACAACCTAACATGTATATGCATATGTATATGTATATGTATATGTATATGTATATGTATATGTGTGTGTGTGTGTGTATATATATATATATATATATATATATATATATATATATATATGTATGTATGTATATGTATATATATGTATATGTATATCTTAAATGTATAATCTATCATTTTTATATATCAACCATTTTAATTATATATTTTTCAAATATTGCACTTTACATGGTAATAATCTTTCATATCAATAATATTCTTTTGATGTATAAAAAAATATATTATTAAAATTTTCATTCATATATACTTTTATTTAATGATTTGTTAAAATTTAAAGAAAATATATAGTTATTTATTTTAATTTATATGGGCATCTTAAAACGGATATAATATATTAAAAGTTAATAGTTAAATTTTTCATTGTAGTCATTTTCTAGTAATTATATAGTGTATTAGTAAAACATCATAAGTTAATTTTATATTTATCACACTTCTTTATCATTGAAAGTGTAAGTATTTGTCCATAACAAGAAGGTTCTCCTATCCAATATTCTATTTTATTTTCATCATAATATTTTTATTCTATTAGATTTTTCCTTTCTATTTATTCATTTATTTTATAGATAAAATTTTATTATTTATAAAAATATATTATCAACTCTTAACCCAAAAAGAAAACCCTAAATAAGATGATGCCATAGTATAAACATAGGAAGCATCACCCTGAAATCATTCCATAAAAACCAACTTGCTAGTTGGGAAAGCCTAGCAAGTAAAACATCTAAATCTATCCCATAAAATACCCCTTATTGGTAGGAAGATCCAAGCAATAAAAAAGGAAAGGAAATAAAACCTAAAACAACAAACCCTTAAGAAAAGAAAACCTTCACTAAAAACGTTAACCAATAGTAGCTAAGATAACTCTCCAAAGGGAAAAATAAAAAACAACTAGGTTTCCAGTGACTCAGCCATGTTCAACACTTAAATTCAAAATTGCTATGCATTATAACATATAAGATGAAATGAAATCCACTTTCACTGAGAGCATGGAACCACACTCATGGGTAAGAAGATTGTGCAATATCGTCAGTGCACTAACAGACTAGCAAAAAGAAGTAGGGTACCATTGCAATGCATTAGAATGTCACTACCATTACACAAAATGTAGCCTAAAATTAGAACTTACATCATTTCACAGGTAGAGCTAAATCCAAATGAGCCAAACCCTAAACCATAATATACCAAAAGCATAGAAAGGGTGGCCATTATGTAAACACAAGCACTATAATGCTAAAAACATTAATAAAAATGCAACAATATTAGAACAAACATAAAACAACCTTGAGATACACTGGAGGCACCATGAAATCCTCACTCTCCTCCCATGACCAACAGTGCTACTAGAGCCTCACTCTTACAAGGAAAACCCTAAAACTAGGGTTTCTTGTAAGTGCCTCTCTTCTGTCCATCTCATCTTTAAATCATTTTAAATTTAGTTTTGTATTTTATGGATGTACTATTGAGCGCTCTTTTATTTATTTTTATATCTTTTGGTAGACATTAATATATAAAATTAGTACTTTTTCAAAATAGTTATGCCATGGCCTAATTTTCACTTTTGGTAAAATGGGGTTTTATAAATTTAAAGAGTGTATTTCATTTGAAACTCATAGATGTTTACTATATTATCTATTGTGAATGATTTCAAATAATAACAAGATTCAACTTTAGTACCTATTGTTAGGAGAAATTTTAAAGTTTCAAGAAGAAGAATTATTTAATTTGAAAAAATTCATGCAACTTTGTAAATAATTATTTTCTCATTTTAAATAAACAAGTCATATATTTATTTATGAGATGATCAAGAATAAAATAACATCTTTGAGATTAATTAATGTGAACAAAATTATATGACCTTTTGACAAAGAACTTCAAATGTAACCTTATTGAATAGCCTACCAACAAAAAATCATAAATAAATTCCTTGGATGCTTCAAATAAATGTTATGAAAATTATATTTTGTCATGTTAAAATGTCTTTACATCATTGAAAATATGATCTTATTTCATACATGTTAAATAATACCACATCAATAACCTCCAAATTTTAAAAACAAGAAGCCAAGAACAACTAAATTGAACCCAAGGATCAAATCTTTCAAAGCTAACAAAGTAAAATATAATTACCACAATTAAAATTTTCTATTGTTATAAAAAAAGGCCCAATTCAAATATGACAAAAATATCAGTGCCATACAATTTTAGGACAAAAATTTTATTTAGAATCTTGAATGTGCATATTAATTTTTAGAAAGTTATAATTAACTTTGTTTGGAAAGAATAAGCGTTTTAATGCTTTAGACATTTTCTGAACAATTCAATGGGTTAGATCTTAAATGTCTCTAATTCTTAGTGATCTTACTTGTAGATAACTAGAGTTAATTTTATTTTAAATTTATTGCCTCAAAATCTATTAACCACACGGGCAGTATTCCGTGGCCATAGTTTTAGGGATTTTATGAATGTAGTATTTAACTATTATTTTAATAAATTACTCCTATGTCAAATTCTTGATATGGAACATTAGCAATTCCTAAAAGAAAGCAAACTTTAATATGAGAGTTTCAATTGGTCACATAAACTTAAGACTTCAATTGCCTCAGCCTTATTAGTATTGAGGAAGGCCACAAAATGGCCTCTATGTAGTGTTAAAACCTTCATCTAAATGCAAAAACAAGTTCATCATAGTAGATTGATGTAAATTTGTATGAAATCACATATTGCACAAAAAATTGAGTGTTACTCAATAAAAATAAGCAACATATCAAATCTATAAAAACATAGCACAATTACAAAAAATCACCAATAAATGCTTCAAGTATCAATTTTTTAAACATATATTTTACTCAATCAATCATATGTCATTAATACAATTAGATTGCAGAAGCTTAGCTTCCAAAAATGCTCTTTACATGGATACTAATAAACAAGGCTCTTAGACTACTTAGGCAAGTTACAATTTGGGGAAGGCTTTCATATGTTCTCCTCATGTGTCCTAGCAACACCTGTTGGCAAAACACATAAAAATATTTAATGGTTTCTAATTATTTTCCTTATCAAAAGCCAAGTAACACCAACAGGCCAATAAAACCAAAGGTCAACATGAGAAAAATAAAAGAGGAAAAAAATTAGGGATGGCCACATCCCATATCCACAAGATGACCTTTTTTGTTCTTTTTCTTTTGAACCTCAGTCTAGGACCCTAGGTGACCAATATCTATTAGGCTAGCAATAACTATTAAAAGTGTAGGATTATGCTAAGATTCAAATGAGGGTCATTCCTTATTAGATCCAAAAGATTCAAAATCATGTAATCTCTTGATTCTACTTTTGCATCATTATCTATAGATGTCATTTGGCAAGAATAATATGCCACTTTCAGTTCTCCAATAAACTCTAAACTTTCTTTCTTCATTATGTTAACTTTAGATTTTTTTGTTCCCTTGGGTTAGACTAAAATATTCATGTGGTTGCCAACATTTAGGTTGTTAAGAATGCTGCTTTTTATTTTTTGTCTAACTTTTATGAGGATAAGCCCTTTAGATATGGTCATTTTGGTGACGTAAACAAAAACTAAAGATATTATTCATAATCCAAGGATTGGAGCCAATGGAAATTATCATGATTCGGCTAGATTCTATCTAGGAGACCTTTACTAACATTAAAATCCATGTTAATATAAGCATTAATATACAGTCTTTGCTTATCCTAATCAAATTCCATCTTGATGAATCTACCAAGCAAGTTACCAATAGCTTCACAAATTAAGGGGTGCCAGAAAGGAAGAGGGAAATTAGGGATTTGAACCCAAATCAACATTTTGGATGCCACCATTATTGAGGATCAAACTTGAGGAAACAGAGGGTAAAAATTATTGAGGAACTATAACTATCTATGCAAGATGGAAATTAGGTTTTATGTATACTTTAGGCTATAGGTGACTTGGGTCATTAGAATGTTAGGGTTGAACTAAATGATAATCAATTAGACATGGTGAGATGGTGAATGCAAGCGTTTTGGCAATAAGAAAGTCATAAACTGAAGGGTTAATCCATGGTTGGTATTTTTCAATTGTACAAGACTATTTTTTCATATCTAATTAAATTTTGGTATGTACATTTCCCTCACTTTAATATATTAATGTAGAAGGATGAAATTACTAGGTTAAATGAAAGAAATGTGTATCATAGAGTGTATGACACACCTTTTCTTTTCTCAAACCCCATTTTAATTTATTTTTTTATTCATTACCTACAACCAAGTGTATGTTATAGTGTTATTAGTACATATAATCTAAAAATTAATAATTGAAATGCTTGAAATTAAAGAGAACAAAGATGGAATACACTTGTATGTTGATGCACCCATATTGCCCATTGGTAATCTACTTTGGTGATGATGTTTCCTTAATAAATCATTGGAGAGAGAGGTTCACAACTAAACCATGGATAAGTGAAGAGTGAATTTTAGAGTTATCATTCCCCCAATCTAGTGTAAGGGTGAGTTTTTCTAAGGTCATTGAAAGCACTGAATCTCAATCACATAACTCAAGTGTAAACCTAATCTAGAAAATCTAGCCAAGGTCAAATGGTGTAACCATCTCAACCTGAAATGGGGAGTAGTTATAAGTTCATTTATGGTATCAATTCTTGACCACACTACTCAAGGGATACAAATTTTTCAAACAGATAAAAGGCTCAATTGATGCATCTTGGAAAAGTCAGTGCATCAATGTGTGGTGAGAAATGAATGAACCTTGTTCATAGGCCCTCATCAAAGTTGTTGTAAATAATGTATAATATGGATATGCATTTATGATTTGGTGAATTTTCATGGCATATGCACCTCTAATATGTCTAAAGCTAAAGTATATGTAAAAATATAACCTCTGCTTTATAAACTATATTTTATATTTATCATAAATATGAAAAAACATTATCCCAAATCTATGAAAATTGGTGTCAAATGCATAAAATTTTATCCCAAATTTATATCTAAATCACGTAAACTATATCAAATTCTACCAAATTTTCCAACAATATGTGTGGACTTATGTCTCTATGTTCCCCCCAATCCTTATAAGGTGAGGGAAATGCAACCTAGTAGTCCCCTTATATCAAAATGATAAGATAAAGATATCATATATGTATCAATCATGTATTAGCCAAACATATAGTGGTATCACATCAAAATAGATATATCAATGAAAGTCATAGATCCAATCACAACAAGCCCTAAAATGCATGATATGGATCATGGAAACATCTAGAAGTAACAAACACACACATAAGAGAACTCAATGTCACATTAAAGGGGTTTAAGGATACTATAAAAAAGGGGCATGTTTAAATTTCACACACTCAAAGGGAGGATATGTTTAAATGTCTGCACACTAAAAAATAACACTCAGGGGCACTATGGCGAACAAACAATCATCATGTTCAAATGTTCCATAGTCAAAACAAGGTAGCAACCAAGATGCATGCTAAATTAAGCCATGTTAAAATATGAATAAGTGATAGATTTAATCAACTAACATAATCATATCACACTATTTCATGCATACATGTGTTAGCAAAATGTCTTGTAGCATAACATATATGGAACATTAGTTAAGATGTAAGTAAGAGTATAAACATATGCAAGCATTAATATATAAGTTAAACATGATAATTTAAGTTGATCATAAAATAATGTAACATGTATCAATAATTATTAATGTGGTAGATGCCCCCAACATAGTGTGTTACATGGATGGATAAGTATGGAAAGGAAAGGATATGCTATCTAGTAACATAAAGTAAACAACACCTACGCACCAGCTAGTAAATGTGTGTGTGTGTGTGTGTGTGTGTGTGTGTGTGTGTGTGTGTGTGTGTGTGTATTATTTTTATTTTTTATATTTTTTATTTATTTAATTATTTTGTATTTTTTTGATTTTATTTTATTTTGAATTTTTACATTTTGGGGTCTAAATAACTAGTCCCATAAGTCCTCGCACTCAAGAATTAAAGGACTACCTGGTGGCTTTGTTTGTCAAAATTATTTATGATGAATCATTACCACTTTTTTGATATATTTTGGTAGTGCTATAATAGAATTTTTTATTAGTCTATCACCATATCTATCATGCAAAATGAAAAACTTTATCTTCAAATTGAAAAATTAGGCACAAATCGGTAGTGTCCATTATTTTCTTCATATTGGTCAACCACTGCTACCCAAAATCAAATGTCAAATGCAATGTTTGATTCATTATCCATATGGGGGTATCAACTATGTTTTTCCACATGTGGTGGGTAATATAATGTACCTAAGAGATTATGGAAATAGTGGAAAATGATGTAACTCATGTATATCATGTCTTATCTGACATAAGTTTGTTATGTTGCAAACTATGTCTCAATTATTTCCATCAATATTAAGATTATCTTAATAATCCCCATCAATATTTTTAATAATAGTTACATGTTCTTGTCATTGGTATGTTTGAGTATGTCCCTTTATACTTTTGTCTTTGGACTTTTTGGAGATATAAGGTCTTTGTTGTTATTTTTTGCATTCTATATACATCCTTCATTTTTGTACATCTAAATGTGTTTCTGTAGTGCTTCATAATTAATTTTATCATGGCTTGTTATTTTATGATAATCATATTATGGTGATCCTTCTATACATACTAGCCTACTTACTGACCTATGCCTATTAGGAGGTAAAGATATCATCTTGTGCTCAAGTAACATAGAAATTAATATGTGCAAAGCATCTTGTTGTATCTTGATCTATAAAATTTATTGTGGTGAGATATGTGAGGACTCCACATTATAAACACGATGTATTTAAATTTATCCCTTGTAAGGTTGGCATAAAACTTTTAACCAAAAGGATTGTATTGTATATCAAACATTCACATGTTCACTTGTTAGCTTTGCCTTAACTTTATTTTTATTTATTCTTGTATCCTCTAATGGTGGATTGAAATTATATGTACCAAGGGATATAGGTGTAAATATATTGTATGAGATATGTTTAAGGGGATCAAAATTGAGTTTGCATAATTATGCATCTATCATATTAGTAGGAATATCATCATCACTATCATAATAATCTGAAACCTTATCATCTTGTTATTCAGAATAAACCAATAAAGGGAGCTCAAATTTTTTATTTTTTTGTTGTGTACTTATCATTAATTCATTTTGTAATGGATTTTTCTCTATTTTTTTTATCCTTTTGTATATTATCTTGTTTCTTATGTGTATTTATGTATAAATCAAATGTTAGTTCCTTATAAACATCTTTAAAAATGATTTATCTTTCTTGATTCACCCAATCATAAGTTGACATATTTTTTAGTGGAATAAATTGCTTAGGTGGTACCATTTGAGGAACCCCTTCTTTATTGAAGTGTAACATTTTGAAATTTTCAAGGGAGCTTCATTTTCAAAAATTGTCAATAATGTGCTTTCATGTATAAATTTTACACATCAATTTAATGTAGATGTCGCAACTTCCATAATGTGTATCTAAGGTCTACCCAAGAGTAAATTATAATGCAATGATTATGACATTGATTAGAATGTAGCTTGTACAATTTCTAGTCCCAATGTCACACCAATGTGATTTGGTTGTTATGAACCACACTTATAATATTTAAAAATAATGTATAATAAATATAGGTCAATTCAACACAATATATATTGGTGGACCAATATGTCCAAATATTCAATATATGCAAAATACCCTTAAGGAAGGGAAATAACATACAATACTCCTTTAGGAAGGAATAACTCCACAATGTCTCTTCGAGGGGACAACCTCCAATATCCTCTTACAATACAAGACTCAATGCTTACTTGATATCTTTACAATGATAATCATCTCCTTTATATAGACCTATAATGGATGGGTAGCCTCCTAATCCCAATGTAGGCTGACCATTACCCAATGCACTAATTCCACAACTTACTCCATTACTAATATATTAGACCCATATAACTACTAAGGGGGATGTGTGCCACATGTCCGCATCTAGATCAACCCATATACAATAATATATCATATCCCTAGGTACATAGCATTACCTCCCTCTTTGACATGTTTCATCTTCAAAACATATGAAGAAACTAAATGATGAGTATGCTTCAAATTATTTCACACTTGTCTACAATCTTGATCTTTGAGTCACCCATATGTGATCTTAGCAGGTGATATCTCTCCACGTATGCTCCTTTGATTATGTTCATAATCATAACTATACTACTTTGGTGTCCATTCATAACTATTCCTCTTTTGATTCCATGTACCATATTTTGTTGTGTTACTCAGATTCCATCCATGACCATAGTAGGTATTCTTCTATGCATAATCAGAGTGATTTCCTCATTCATTTCATGTTCTATAGATTCTTGCATTTCATTAATTCTATACCTGACATTAGTAATTCTTCTTTGGGTTCCATGCATAGCCATAATGATTAGAATTTAAATTTCATTTATAGCCAAAATGATTATTATTATGACACTCCCTCATCTAGTTCCATGATTTTTTCCTCTCATGATGATGCACATGTCTATATACCTCAACTTTTTCCACCTTATCTTCTACCACTTCCACTTTGTCCTTCTCTGTCTCTTGAGCAGATGAAGTGTTCATTTGTGAATGCAGTATGTCTTTATCTAAATCTTCCTCATGCTCTTCATCACTTGTTTCAATCTCATCCTCATGATATTTATTTCTTGTTATTGGTACCTTTCCCAATATGATATCCTGTAAAGTGGCCTTTTTTTCCTATACCAAAATTTCATGAACTTTTTTTGAATATTAATATTGATTGTTCCCAAAGTCTCTAATCATGGATATCCTAGAACTATATCAATATCATCCATATCCCAAGCATAAAAATATGAATGCAAAACATATTTTTCCATAATGAGCTTCAAATTTTCAAACATTGAAATATTCTTACCATCTACTTGAACCTCCTTGATATTCTTTGCTTGAACATGTAGATGCTTGGCCACATTCATGTTGATGAAGTTATACTTACTGGTAGGGTTTATGGACACAACAACCTTATTCTTTTGAATTCATCCATGAAATTGAAAAATTGACTCAGATTTATTTGGAGCCAAATTATTTAAACCCTTATCATCCAATTCTTCTTTTTCTTCATCTACTACTTCTTCTTATGCTAATTATTATTATTATTCTTCTTCTTCTTCTTCTTCTTCTTCTTCTTCTATTGATTCTTATTCTTCTTCTTCTACTGCTTCTTCTACTTCTTTTCCTGCTTCTTCTTTTATATCCCAATGATCTAGGAAGATCTATTTTATTTCTTTCCATGAAGAAAACCTTTCTGTAAAGCTCAACTGATCAAACCAATGTAGTGTAGGCCCAGACAAAAAATGAAGTAATTATCTTTTCCCAAAAAGTTTTTTAATATGATTCTCCAAAAGGAGCCACCATTCTCTAGCATCAATATCATCTTCCCCTAAAAAAATTTTCAACTTCATGATTCACAAATAAAAACTAGGGTTTATGAAACCTTAAAGTGTCAATATATAATTCAAATCATATCAAAACTATCCCAAATTTTTATTGTAGCTTCCCCCTATTATATTGTAACTTCATAAAAAAAATTGTGAAAAAATTCCACAAATTATGACCTGTAAAGTGAATATATGATAAATACTAAAATCATAATAACTCTCTAAAAACAATTCAAAAAATTCTAAAATTTTTATTGTGCTTTTCTTGTATTTTCCTATATCTTTAGGAAAAATTTAGAAGATAAAATCCTTATATTTTAGAATATATAGCTAGATTAGTAAAAAACCTAAAATAGCAATAACTCCCACAAAACTAATAAAAAAACCTCAATTGTTTATTGTGCCTTCATTAAAATATTATCCATATCTAGTAAAAAAATTGTTTAGAAATTTGAAACTAATTGAAATATATTGATGAGTCCACAAAACAAGGGTTTCACCACCCACAAATTGCCCAAATCGAAGCTCTGATACCACTTCTTATGATCCACACTTACAATATTCAAAAATAATGTAGAATAAATGTAGGTCAATTCAACACAATATAAATTGGTAGAACAATATTTCTAAATATTCAATATATACAAAATACCCTTAAGGTAGGGCAACACCATACAATACTCCTTTAGGAAGGAATAACTCCATAATGTCTCTTCGAGGGACAACCTCCAATATCCTCTTACAATACAAGAATCAATGCTTACTTGATATCTTTACATTGATAAGCATCTTCTTTATATAGACCTATAATGGATGGGTAACCTCCTAATCCCAATGTAGGCTGACCATTACCCAATGCACTAATTCCACAAGTTACTCCATTAGTAATATATTGGACCCATATAACTACTAAGGGGGATGTGTGCCACATGTTGGCATCTCCATCAACCCATATACAATAATATATCATATCCATAGGTACATATATTTTGCCAATTAGTGTGTTGCATGAATTATCAAATCTGTTGATATGCATGTCTAAGTTTTGAAGAAGATCATTGTTGATGCCCATTGTTTCTAGTAATTTTGTGCTGCAAATGTTTAGACTTGATCGATTATTGATTAACACTCTTTTGAACTTTACTGTGAATACTGACTTGTATAAATAAAGGCATATCTTAATCAATGATATCCTTTAAGGGTAAATATTTACAGTTGAAAGTGATGAGATTTTCATTATTTTTGAGAACTTGCATAGTATCCATAAAATAAGTTGACTCTATGTCACTTGGTACTTGGTTTTCATGAAAGGCTTCATATAAGATATCCTTATATATAGTACACTATTTCAAAATCTCAAGGATTGAGATCTTAGCATGTATTATTCAATTGCTCGGCAATATCATATCCCTTAACTTTTAAGACTAGCTTAGGCTTAGGAGGAACCTATTGTATATGAACATGTGGTTGATCTAGTTAGGCACCCTTTTCTTTTTATGTAGTGATAACATGGACCACAAAATTTAATATAAACCATGGGAAAATAATGGGGCAAGATGGTAGTTGTCACTTGAATAGGATGTAGGGTAAAAATCTAGGAGCAGGCACATTGCCACTTATTAAAGCTAGATAAAGGTTAAATATTATTACAATAAGAGTTATACATAAAATAAATTTTTATCTTGCATTAAATCACTCTCTCTCTTTATTTTTACCATTTTGTTGACTTCATTTTAGTATATCATTAATTTATTTAGAAATGTATGAGAGATAACAAGTAATGGCTGACATCATATATTGTGATATGAAATAACTACTACATGTATTCATATTAAACATGATTGATTCCTTTGTAATTAATGTAAATTCAATTTTAAGATCTTAAGAATTTAGAAATTAGAAAACCTAAAATGTTAAAACCCTATGGAAAACTCTAGGGTCATGTAAGAAGACTCAGAGGTAGGGTTCACCAAATGTTTAACCCTTTTCAGAATTAAGGGTAGGGGGATAACCTAATAATATTTGAATAAGTTATTATAAAATAAGACCAACTAAATGAATTTAGATTTATAATAGTCTAATAAATATGTTGAATTTGATAATATGCTAAATATAGAAAAAAGTAAAATGTCAAAAAATATTCTAAAAGGTGTAATACGAAGGTGAAATAATACTTAGCTTATTCAATTATGTACAGATATATCTAATAGGTACATGTGTAGAATAAGATAGATTGATGTTCCACCTCAATTCATCAGATTCTATAAATTTTCTCTTTGTTATGTAGGACACTAATGTTGAGCTTTAGACACTACCATTGATGCTTATATCTTGGTTTCAATAACTCTATCTGGTTCAGTGTTAATAATATTTTCTAAAATAACCACCTGAACCTATTAGGTTTCAATGTTTCCTTCGAAGTTATCAATTCAAATCATGGTGTAAAAATTCACAAAATTAGTATTTTGTGTAAAACCCTAGGTTCCAACTTGGTATTTCACCTTAAAAATAAAGGGTTAGTCAGCTCAAGTGAAGTAAAGTTGACCTTAAATACCCCTCTATCAATAAGCATAGCCAACATAGCCATATACTCTAAAGATGGCCTCATAATGATGTATTTCTCCCCCTTATGTGGGTTTGTGTGTGAATAATTATACAATATGTTATGTGTGAGTGCATGTAATGATTTAGCTTGTAACTTGACAAACACCACTCATGGGTTGCTCTTTGAATGCTTCAGACCTATAAAAAGACTAATCTTATGATTGATTTAGAAATAGAGAAGAATATGGTAGTATAACATAGTTGTGTAAGTGATTTTTAGTAGTGTAGTGTGAGTTTGAGAGGTGTTTGCTTGGTGTTGCTTAGATGGATATTGAATGACATTTGATTTGTATTTATACCACATATTTTGAAATAATCTCATGGAAGGGGTAAAGAATATGAAAAGGCTGACCCATGAATATAAATACATTTGTAATTTGATCATTTGGAAGGTAGGGACACTAGCATCATATTTGGGATAGAAGCATCAATGCTAGTGTCTTAATCTGGATGCTAGTGTCCTGCAAGATAAAAATTTATTGAGAATTTGTAACTTTCTATGTAAGATGGAAATTAGGTTTTATGTAGACTATAGGTTATAAGGGATCTAGGTTATTGTAATGTTAGGTCTAGACTATAGGATAATCAATAAGGCACAATGAGATGGTGAACATGAGTCTTTCAACAGTGGGAAGGTCACAAAATGAAGGGTTGAGCCATAATTGGTATTTATCAAGTGTATAAGACTAGTATGCCATATAAAATCAGATTTATGTATCTACAAAACCCTAGAAAAGTCAAATGAATCAACTCAATTTAAATTTTGATTCAATTTTACAATTTATGGAACCTTCATTATTAAATGATGAGATCGACATTTAAGTAAGAATCTAATTCAATTTCATAGTGAGTTAAATTTAGTGCAATGAAACTAGTTAGGGTATTGTCTAATTTAAATCAACAACATAGGAAAGCTTGAGTTTACAATCCAGGTGATTTCTTTGCTTACGGTGATAAGATTAGGACTTGAGATTGGTTATGATTAAGTTTATCAACAATAAAATAATGACTACCTAATAGAGCAAAGATGGGTGTCTGAGTGAAGTAAACTTCAGGTGGAGCTGTAGACACCTAAATAGTGTCTAACCCTTGGTCACCTTCCCCCTTGGTCCATTCCTAACCCATTCCTAAAACATGAAATTATTAATTTAAAATAATAAACTTATTTTGAATTAACCCCCCTCCTTGGACACATCACCCATGACACCTCGCCTAGGACACCTCGCCTTGGACTAATTCCCATCCTATGACTCACCCAAGACCTATTCTTACTTCTCTCTAACCGCCTAACCAACTCTCGTTCGTATTTAGCCCAACCTTCGACATTCTCCAATGGATAGTGCACTTGGCAGATGAAAAATGGGCTTGGTGGCTCTTTTTGCCCGTTCTAAACCCGCCGACGTCGGTCAAATGTTGGCCGACGCCAGCGGAATCACCGACGTCAGTTATACTTAACCAACTTTTTTGACTCTTTGACGACCCCAATCACAATCAGCTAATCTCTGAAGCTAATAACGACTCTCGAATCCTCTCCCGGTGAAACAAAGTTCTCGTCCATTTGCTTTTTAGTGTTCTAGACTTCTTGGTGTTCTTGCAGGGATCAGCATTCTTGGTAGCACTTTCTAGGCACTATGGTCTTGCCTCAGACATTTTGCACAAGGACTGCACTCATCATCAGCGACAACCAAAACACAGCTTCTGCACCTTTGCCAGTTCATAATCACAGCTAAGTATCTATACTCTTTTCATTCTAATATCATTTCAAATATATTAGTATTCTGTCTTCTGTCTGTTTCAAGCATCCTTGACCCAACCTTCCCTGTTCTTCTCGGAGAGGTTGAAAAGCCTTCTCTCACCCCTTTTTCCTATTTCTCACTCCTTTTCCTGACAAGATTCTCAGTCCCTTAGACCCTAAACAATCCCTCTGAGTCCCTCATAGATCCTCAGACCCTCAGACGAGACCAAATCCATTCTGTAGACCAGAAACTAGACTTGTAACCCGTCCCTGGCCAATTGCCTTGACCGACCTCATCCATTACCCCTACCGACGTCGGTAGTCTAACCGTCGTCGACGACCTCCCTGACCGACGTTGGCAATATCATCGACGTCGGTGACTGTGTTTACCAGATTGTAGCTTATCAGGTACGCATTTGTTTTTAGTCTTTTCTTTTCACATCTTTCATTATTTCTCTTTTTTGTCTCTGTCATATTCTGTCTTAAACAGTGGATTTTCATCCTCCAAGAAGCCTTAGCGCTTCTAGGACCAAGATTTTGCTTGGAAATCCACCCTCTTATCAACTAACATTCTTCATGTTTTTAGTGTTTATCTCTTTCAGGTGTCATTCCTCCACAGCCAAAGAGGAGTACTCACAGCGTCTGGATTACGGTGCGCAGACTATATCCAGATACATACAAGCCTTGACCATTAATTCTTAAGTTTCTCATTTTTCTCTCTTTTGAATGTGAAAGCAAAATTAGCATAGAAACATTCTGGCACGCCCGGTGGGATACTTAGGGCCTTCCTTGGGTTCCTTTCCCTCTTTGTTCATTTAGGTGCATTAGGCTTCTTCCTTTT
Source organism: Torreya grandis (assembly GCA_037957365.1). NCBI lineage: Eukaryota > Viridiplantae > Streptophyta > Pinopsida > Cupressales > Taxaceae > Torreya > Torreya grandis. The sequence goes on along the minus strand of JARHVA010003406.1, from coordinate 1,751,095 downwards.
CACCTCTTTCTTCTTTTCTAAAGACATCATAATCAGGAATAAAAAGAACTTTTTCTTTCTTTTCTTGCATTTCTAGACTAGTCAAAAAATCATTTTCTTCAACCCTTTCTCAAACTTGTTTTCATTCTAACTTAACATTTCGATTTGGGGCTTTAAAATATACTGCACTCCATTTCCTGCTTTCTTGCATTTCTTAGTCCACACTTAGTAATTAGTAAACCGCATATTGAATAAATCGTAGATCACTTGATGTTACACAACCAGACCACGCGCACTCAATTAAACATCAAACTCACTTGAGACAAGGCCCGACTGGGATTTCATCACCCAGCGGATACCTTACCCATCCCGGCGATCCTACTTGGATTTCACCACCAAGGGGAAAGCCAACTCTGTTCTCTGGCAGAGTCTAAACTATAGGGAAAGTATATTTTGGCTAAGCGAGACCAGCTAACCACTAGAATCGTGAAGTGAGGGGAGCTTGCTCCTTAGCACCAGGCCTGTATGGAACCTAATACAGACTTTTGAGCGCCTAAACATACCTGAAACCATCTTTAGATTACCTATTCTAGGACCCTTCTAAAAGCCAACCTCCTCAAACATCACATTAAGGCATAAGCCACACGATCTTAATAAAATTGTTTCTAGGGATTTAACGCTAGGATCTGTCTGTCATCATCATATTTTCTATTTTTATCTATTTTTTTTGAGCTGGTAAGGATGTCTTCTTCATTTCCAAAAACTTTTTTTTTGAGTTTCTGGAAAACACAGTAACCGACATCGGTCCTGTAACCGACGTCGGCAAATTTTCTGTACTGGCATCGGTCATCTGATCGACATCGATAGTATTACTCACCGACATCAATTTTTATACCGATGTCGGTCACTGTCCATTTTTTTTTCCAAAAATAGCAAGCTTAAAATCTAACTTTCTGGCTATCTAAACATTCATTCTGGTTTTTTGAGACTGAAAAAACACAGTTTTCTAAAACCTGACCCTTTCTTGCCTTGAATGGTTTTGACACGCAGTCAAACCAAGGCTCTCCTTGACCATGCTAGTCAACAATTGCTTCCACCTTCACCATCTATAACCAGTCCTATAATGGAGTTCCACTCGGAGACTAAAAGAACTCCTACTCGCCCAACCCCGCCTCAGACTCCTATTGTCCCAGAAGGGGACCAAGATTTCGCACGATTCTTGGACCTTAATGTCAAAGACTTACAACACTATCTCGTGCATAGCCAAATGTGAGACTCCCTAGGCAACCCAATCTATGGGATGCCGACTTCCTTAGTCGAGACAAGAATCACATCAACAGCACCTACAATTCAGCCACTAGACAACACCTCCACCAATAACCCAACTGTGTCTTACCTTCAAAATGTAGCCACTCCATCTAAACCTACCTCCATGGGGGTTCTGGTACTCCCTCAACCTCAAGCCACTCAACCAAACCCCACACCTTTCCAAAACCTACTAGTCTCTATCCCCCCTACTCTTGCACCTATCAACACAAGAGTAACCGTTTACCCATCAACAAGCGTAGCCACTCCTCAACCATCCTTGACAGCCCCTATCCAACTTGTACCTACCAACCCCATAACACAAATGCCCTTGGCTCCAACTTTCGCTCCAATAACCAGCTACCCATATGTTGCATCTACGCAACCAACCACGTCATACGCCCCTCCCAATATCTTTCAAGCACCTTATAATCTAGGGGGCATTCCACCCACCAATTCAACAGCAGATATCATCAAAATGCTGATGGATAAGATGTCTAGCTTAGAGACCTCCATTTCCAGCTCACGCAATGCTCTCTCATACAAGCAAATTTGCAATGAGCCCATTCATCCTTCCATTCCAATTAGACCATACCCCAACCAGTGGGAGCTTCCCAAATTTTCTCGCTTTCAAAGCAAGGAAGACCCACAGCAGCACTTATGGGCATTCAGACATGCCTGTTACCTTATTGCCCATGATGATGCATTGCTCTTGCACACATTTCCTATGTCCTTTTCTGGCACTATGCTTGACTGGTACAGCTCTATTGCCAGCCATCTCCTCTTCACATTTACACAGCTGGCCCAACTCTTTCTTGATCACTTCTCCATTAACATCACCAAGAAGGTCTCGATCATGGACCTTTACACTATCTGCCAATTTGAGGACGAATCAATAGCTAACTTCGTTGCTCACTGGAGAGGCCTCATCAATCAACTCTCCTTTTCCTTACCTCAACCTGAACTCATTGAACTATTCTCCCGAGCCTGCGCCAAACATATTTCTTCCACCTTACGGGTTCAAACCTTTTGCACCTTCGACGAAGCCTTCACAATGGCCCATAAGCTTGAATTACATGCCATCGAGGAGAATAAAGTCAAGTTGTGGAGCAAGAACCCCAACTCTAAGACCAATGACTCTTCTTCTTCTAAACCTTCATCATCCAATCCTAAATCTAAAGCTTCAGCTAACGCTGTAGTTGTTAGACCTTCGTCCTCTTCAACCAATCAACCTGAGCCATCTACATCTCAGAGTGCCACCCGTCAATTCCAACAGAGATACGTACAACGACAATATACTCCTCTTGGAGAATCATATGCGTCTATACTGGAAAAACTTGTTAAACAAGGGATTCTCAACCTCCCCCAGATTCGACCACCACCACAATTTGATCCCTCACGCGCCATCCCTGCGTGGTATAGGGAAAATGACTTTTGCAATTTCCACCGTGTCAAAGGTCATGACATGAGAAACTACAAAACCTTTAAAAACATAATCCAAGACATGCTTGAAAAGGGTGAGCTCATTCTAGATAATCCCAATGCACCTCCAAATCAGGGCATCGATATCTTCAAGCAACCATTCCCCAATCATCCACCGACCCAAAATAATGTCCAAACCTTGATTGACAACACTCATGAACACGACATTCGAACGGTCAATATGGTCTCGCCCTTCATCCCCGACCAACCTCAAGAGGTTAGTCCATTTACCAGTCCATCACGTGTCGACCAACCTCTTTCCCCGGTTAGTTCTCTGTCAACCTCTCTCATCTTGGAGGATGCCTCAACCTTACCGGCACCACCAGTCTCACCATCCTCCTTTCTTTTGCCTATGGAGGACCTGACCTTACCTACTCCTCGACCGCAAGTGGAGGGCACCATAATCCCTGCCCTTTACCTGCTTGAGGAGTCACATTCTTCAGTTCCTTCTCCACCAAGAGAAGAACTTGACTCTCCATCGTCTTCGATCAATGACAATCCAGTTATAACTCCCACACATCTTGGGTCCAAAACTACTGCCACACCTAACACATCTTCTCAAGAACCCAAACCTCATCTAACATCCTCTCAACCATTTTCCTGACTAGTGGAGAAAATTGAACTTCTCCCTTCAAGGAAAGTGGAGCATCACGGATTGTGGGAGCGTCTTAAAGTTCTTCAACATTCTCGTGCCCTCTCGTCTCATGCTGCCAATCCTCCCAAGGTAGAATCTCCCAAGACTCCAAACAAAGACCAGACTCCCGCTTCTAAACCTGCATCTACCCTATCTAAACCGACCAAGTCACTTGGCATTCATCCTATTTCTATCCTCACTTACCTGCAAGTGAAGGTGGACTTAGACCAGACCTTGACCAAAAGTAGTCTTCCAACCAAGTCAAAGAAGACTGCCAGGCCACAGAATCGAACCCCTCCTCCACCGTCAACTTTGCCCTCCATCTTAGGTCCTCATCCTTCTACCCTAATCAGCATGCTTCCTACTCTGACCCTTAACCAAAACAAATTACCTCCATTACTTCCTTTGCCAACCACAAGTCAACCCCCTCTCAAAAATTTGGCACCTCTCACAAAGAAAGTGCCATCTCCGCCTGTCACCGCACCATCAAACCAAAATGTGGTATGAAAACCTTCTTCAACATCCCCCAAGCAAAATTCACCAGCGCGTCATGCATCAACAAGCACAGACCCCTTAGTAGGTTCATATGCTTTGATATTACGCCAACTTTTACGGACTTCTAGCATTACCCTTCCTTCTATCAAACCATTCCAACCCCTCAGATCAAAACCTTCCTGGTTCGACGACACAAAGATTTATTTATACCATCGTACACCAGGACACGATACCGAGATTTGATGTGCCCTCAAGGCAGTCATTCACTGCTATATGGAGAAAGACAATCTTCTCCTTGAGGACACTCTTGACCGACCCTCGACACCTTCCCATCCAACCTCTTCAACCACATCAACATCTCACCAACAGGCCATGACCCCTTCTTCACCTCCTATCTTTGAAATCAATGCTATCCATATAACCACTAGGTCACAAAAGGACAAGGCAAAAGAAAAAGCTGTTATTCCTTGGGCCTATCCTTTTGTCCAGGCACCTCAACAACTGAAACCCAAGATTTCCATCTTAGGTGCGTCTCAACCCCCTTCTTCAGAGGCAATTAAAGAATCTGTGATAAAACAACTTCACCAAACGCCTGTGAAGATGACCCTATATGACCTTATCCAAAGCTCCCCCCCAGCATCACCAGGCTCTAATCAAAGCCCTACAGGCAACAAAAGTCCAACCTGAAGACCCTCAACCACTAGCTGCCCTAGTCCATTCTTTATCCCCTGTCGCTTCTATCACTTTCAGTGATTTTGAAATTCCTAACTCTACCTTGGAAGATCAAGATGCTGCCCTTTTCATCACAGCCTACATTGATCAAACCCATATTAAATGAGTTATGATCGATGGGGGCGCTAGCATTAATATCATTTCCACCCACGCCTTTGATCAATTAGCTCTTCCCAAGAATTGCGTATCGAAAACCGACGCAATCCTTAGATCCTTTAATGACACCACAGCTAACACTATTGGCATTGTTGTCCTCCATATCCGCATTGGTCCACGCACAATCCCAGAGCTCTTCTACATCATTGAGGGGGAATTCCAATATAACATTCTATTAGGACGACCCTGGATCTGTACCATGGCTTGCGTCCCTTCAACACTTCACTGTTGTGTCAAATTTGAACACGACAAACAAGTCCATGTCATTCCTGTCGACCCATCCCCTTTTAAGACTTGTAACACAACCTATTGCCCCAACGACGTTCTTATCCTACTCAAGGCATCAACCCAAACATCATCTCCATCCGCAGAAGCGTCAACTAGTACACAAACAGCGGTTGCCACCACATCATCTTCTCAATTAACAACCAAGGACCCCATGGACGATATCTTCCAAAGACTTTCACTGGGGGAATATCGCCTACTTACCCTAGACATGTTCCAGACTCCTCAAGAGTATGGACAGCTTCATCAAAACCCAAGCCATGACTGTCAAACCGGAATGGTCATTCCTTATGGTCCTCCTAGCCTTTGAACCAATCTCATCTATAGGGGGTTGGATCAAGCTCCTACTGAATCAAATCCTTCCTCCTCACCTCAAATATTCACATCTGATTTCTCCTTTCTTGGCAACCCCACCTTTGCACATACCTACCTTTATAGGTGTGCATGGAAGGGTTTTGGCTTTGGGTGCTACGAATAAGGCTCCCATCGACCTATCGAACCACCCAATGACGATAATGCCAAGAAACGGTTTAGACTAGGTTTTCACGAACCCACTGAGGCTTCCACAAACCTTTGCCCCAAACCAACCATCGACCAGTCTCTTCCAGACTCACCTATTCTTCCATCCTCACCTACGGAGTCAGTGGTTTCCATCCCTCCTAGTTTTTTTTTGCATAAACACCATCCGCTTAGAACCCCTAACCTATCAGCTCAATGGGGTTCCCAAGTCTCTCCCTCTCATTTATCCTAGCATGATAGACGATGAATCGGCGACCATCAACACAGTCCACTGCATAGACGACGACGCCATTCTTACCTATATGGGTGCCGATGATTCTTTAATTCAGCACTCCCTCCCCTCTAAAACACAGGTTATGTTAAATGAATCAACCATTGACATTAACCTTTCATCTTTTGATGTTCCTTATGTCTTAAAGATTGGTCAGTCTTTAGACACCTAGGAGCAGATCGACTATACCACATTTCTCTCAGACAATCGCAAAGCCTTTGCCTGGACCTACGCTGACATGCCTGGCATCGACCCTAATATTGCCACTCATAACATTGTCACAAACCCAGAGGCTAAGCCTGTTAGGCAAAAGCTTCACAAAATGCATCCTTGTGTTGCACTTCTTGTCAAAGAAGAGCTTCAGTGCCTTCTTACTGTCTCCTTCATCCAACCCATTGATTATCTGTAGTGGGTCTCTAACATCGTTCCTGTCACCAAGATGACTGGGGGGATCTGGATCTACACCGACTATCGTGACCTTAACCTAGCTTGTCCCAAAGACGACTTTCCTCTTCCAAACATTGACCAACTTGTTGATCTTACAGCTAGCCATGAGATGTTATCACTTATGAATGGATTTTCAGGATATAACCAAATCCTGATTGCATCGAAAGATCAGCACAAAACCACCTTCATTACACCATGGGGAACTTTCTGCTATCGAGTCATGCCTTTTGGTCTAAAAAATGTAGGTGCCACATATCAGCGTGCCATGAATTACATCTTTCACGATCTCCTCCATAAAATCATGGAGGACTATGTCGATGACCTGCTTGGCAAGTCTAAGCTTTGTCGCGACCATTTGACTATCCTCAAAATCATCTTCTCTCGCCTTCTTCAATACCAGGTCCGTCTTAACCCCAAGAAATGTGTCTTTGGGGTCCTCTCAAGAAAGCTCCTAGGATTCATTGTCTCTTTTCGTGGCATCAAGATAGATCCTGCCAAAATCCATGCTATCCTCGAAAAGCCACCTCCAACTAATCTCAAGCAACTTCACAGTCTACAAGGGAAGCTCCAATCCATCCACCATTTCATTTTGCAGCTTTCTGACCATTGTCAACCCTTTCATCACCTCCTCAAGAAGGATGTCTCCTTTAAATGGGATAAAGATTGCCAAGAGGCTTTTAAAGCCCTCAAACGCTATTTAGTTTCTCCACCAGTCCTTATTCCACCAAAAGACGACCAACCCTTCTACCTCTACATCTCAGCAACCAATCATTCGTTAGGTGCCATGATCGCGCATCGAGACGAGCAACACCGTGAGCAAGCAGTCTACTACATAAGCCGAACACTTGTCGACTATGAAACTCGATATAATCATACCGAGAAACTCTGTTTGGCATTAGTATTTGCCACTACCAAGCTCCGTCACTATCTTCTCAATCACAAAACCTTTGTCGTCACTCACACTGATCCCCTTAAATACATGCATTCTAAACCATATCAAAACTAGCGTATGGCTCGTTGGCTCATGCTTCTTGCTGAATTTGACTTAGAATTTGTCCAGCAAAAATCTATAAAAGGGCAAACAATCACTGACCAACTAGCGGATGCCCCTCTTCCCAACAATCAACCTTCTTAGTGAGAGTTTCCTGATGAATCTATCGCTACTCTCTCAACTGATGACACATTCTACCAAATGATGATGTTCTTCGATGGCTCTAAATGTCAACTCGATGGGGGTGCGGGGGTCATCCTCATTCCACATGAAGGTGAACCCATGCCTCTGTCTTTTAAACTCAACTTTGAATGTACCAATAATATGGCCAAATATGAAGCCTTAATTTTGGGACTTCAAACTGCCCTTTCTTTAAACATCAAGACCATTAGCATCTTCGGTGACTCACAACTTGTCGTCAATCAAATCAATGGTTCATATCTTTGTAAAAATGAAATTTTACAAAGGTACAAGCACCGTGTTGACACTCTTCTAGCATCTTTCGACCATCACTTATTGCAGAATGTTCCTCGATCGACGAATAAGTTTGCTGACACCATGGCTTCCCTCGCCTCACGTATTCCTTCTTCATCATCATCTTCATCAAGAATTTATGTCATGGTACATCGTGTGCCATTGCCTTCATACATTTCCACTGACATCAATCTCATCCACACCATAGACTCTAGTTCACCAGATGCATGGTATAAACAACTTGAGGACTACTTGGCTCATTCTCTCATTCTTCCCAACCTCTCTAGCAATGCGCGGTGGTCTTTCATCAAGCGCACCGCTCGCTATACCATGCTAGGGGGCCTTCTCTATAAAAGAGGTTTTGATGGCCTTCTTCTTCACTGTTTAAACTCCACTGAAGCTTCTCATGCTGTTAAACAAGCCCATGACGGGATTTGTGGTGGACACTTCAGTGGTAACTCGGTTGCCAAGCGCATCCTTCGCCTGGGTTATTATTGGCCCACTCTTCATCAAGACTGTAGCGATTATGTTCGGCATTGCATCAAGTGTCAGCAGCATGCTAACTTGCTTCATCTCCCTAGTCATGCCTTACAAGTCACTCAGGATTTTTGGCCTTTCTCACAATGGGGTTTAGATCTCATCGGCGAGATTAACCCTCATTCGTCTCCTCATCATCAGTCCATCATCACTGCCACCAAGTATTTCACTAAATGGGTGGAAGCTATTCCTCTTGTCTCCACAAAATCTGACAAGATTGTTGACTTCATCAACACCCACATCATCTGTCATTTCGGCGTACCTCACAAAATCATCACCGACAATGGCAAGTCATTTAAAAATAAGACCGTCCAAAAACTCTGCGACTCATTTGGCATCAAAATCAGCTTTTCTTTGCCTTACTACCCACAAGCAAATGGGCAGACTAAGGCTTCTAACAAAATTTTAACTAAAATTCTCATGAAGGTGGTCAACGACACTGGAAGGGATTGGCACGTTCAAATACCCTTCATTTTGTGGGCCTACCGCACTAGCATCCGAACCTCTACAGGTGTTACTCCTTTCTCTCTAGTGTACGAAATAGAGGCTATCTTACCTCTCAAAGTACAGATCCCGTCTCTTCACATTTCACTCCATGACATTCTTTCTAATGATGACTTTCATCAAGATCGATTAGCTCAACTTGAGTTACTCGATGAGTGTCATCTCGCTGCCCTTAATCATCTCCATGTCTATCAAAATCGCATCAAACGCGCCTATAATAAAACTCTGAGAGAATGAGATTTCAATATCAGAGACCTCATCCTCAAAGAGAACCAACATGTGACCAATATGGAATGGAGTAAACGAGGCAAATTTTCTCCTAATTGGCTCGGACCTTATATCATCACGCACAAGTATGGATCAGGGACTTATCGTCTGTCTTCTCTTGAAGGCCGACCAAAACCTGAGCCCCTTAATGCTTTGCATCTACGACCATTCTACTGTTAGTCGAGTATTCATCCACTTGACATTTAACTTGAGCTCGTCCCTTGAGCAATCCTTGTCCTTTTTATCCTTAATCCATTTCACCCTTTTTCCCTTAACAAAATCCTCTACAACCCTTTTATGACGTATGGATGCTTCGTCCTAATAAAAGGGAGCCCTTGACCTTCTATAAGTCTTGTCCATGACTCAATATTCTGTCAAAACTAAATCAAGATGTCAAAATATCCAAGGTCACAAAATCAAATCAAAAAGCAGACTGCTCCGTCAAAGGACAGCTGTAATATCATTGTTGTAGCTAATAGACTGCTCCCTCGAAGGACAGCTATTCAAAAGCCCTTAAATCTATAAAGCAAAGTATAGACCACTCCCTCGAAGGATGGCTATGACTAAATCTTGCTACAAATAGCACTTTCTTAGAAGCTTCCCGCATCGATCAGCTTCACAAATGACCACTAAACAAATGACATCTTTATGTGGGCTTCCCGCATTGATCAGTCCGCTCTCAAAAAAAAAAAAAAAAACCGGGTCATGGACTTGACTTGTAGTTGTCTCAGGGTCTCCTATAAAAAGGGGCAAAGTTATCCATACTCTAAAAATGGGTTACCCTTTTCCTCCTATCATATCACCTACTCAAGGGACTTCAAGCTCACTTTAATGTCAAAAGTGATTCAATTACCGCTCTAACATAACTATGGTCAATGATGCAATGCGTAAATGGGGCTCTTGGTTCTAACAACCCCTGTCTATGTTGTCATTTTGGTCCTTGTCAATAAAAGGGCACTTATGCCTTTTACTTTCTGCCTACACTTTGGTCACATTCAACCACATCATTTATCAAAACTATTCAATCCAACTCTTTTCAAACCACACAATTTATGTCAAGCATAAACCATTACTTGCTGAAACATAAATCGACCTGTAATTTATTTTTAGCAAACATCCATCACGAATATGGATAGTTGCTAGGGATGAAAAAACCCTGACCAAAGTTACAACTTACACCATTTGGAAAAACGCTGTAGCATCATCTCCTCCTTGTCATTCCAAGCATGTACCCTCAGACATATGGGAAGTGTTATATCCTTATCATGATCAAAATCAACCACTTCGATCTTTTTCCTCCCTTCTTGGGAGAACTACATTGGCCTGAGGCCCTAATGACAGGGGCTATGTAGGCAGCACTCAATTGATATGGGGTCTTCTAGGGTTAGCTCGGCCATTCTCTTCGTCACTTTCTTCCATCTCCTTCTCTCGTCACCTGCCAATCACATCACAACCAATCACATAATCTAAAAGTCATGACCATTCTCATTATTAGCATTATCACAACGCATCATTATATTAATCATCATCATTATAATCATTGACCATAACATTATCATCATCACATTTAATCATCATAACATTATAATCATAAACAAAATATCAAAACATGCATCATCATTATAATCAAACATGCTCATACATTAAACATTAAACAACATCCATAACACATCAATGATCCAAAACCATGATCATATATATATCAAAATCTTTTATACAATGGCATGAATATGTGCCTCTCTCTCTCTCTCATACATCTCGCATCTACGACTCGCAGGCCAGTATATACATCAAAAATAAATCTCAAGGTCTGCCCTCAAGGCTGTGGCTGTGGTGGTGGTGGCAGTGGCTGGGAAGATGCTGTATCCTCTCCCCCCTCTGATCTGTGTCATCTGCGAGACCCAAAAGCCATCACTCAAGACATAGATCACTGTCAGCTCTACTCTGCCCTCATCTCTGAGTATCGTTGTATCTGAGGGAACCCCGTAATGGCCCTCTCATAATAAGCGATCTCGTCCAGTGCATCACTGTATCTAACTAGAGATACAGTCTGTGGTGGACCCATCTGCACTACTATTACACCCTGTCCTAACCCCTGTGGTTGTGGCTAACCTAACTACACTGATGCCGACTGTCCTGGCCCCTATGAAAATGCTAGCTGCTGTGAGGGCTGCTCCATCGAACCCTGACCTCTCAAAACTTGTCCTGCCACTGCCTGTGCCTGGGCTACGGTGAGCTGTCCCTGTAGTAGTGTGACATGATCCATCAACACTGTCACTTGACTCATCTTCGTTAGCTACCCTATAACCCCTGCCAGCTATCCCTGCAAAATTATGACCTGGGCCTGAGCTGCGTCTCTCTCCTGCCACACAGTGTCCCTCTCTTCACGGGCTGTATCCCACTCCCTGGTAATGGCCTATGGATCTAGCTATGGCCCGACCTGTATGCCTATGTACCATCCTATCCACCATGTTGTGTAGGCCTCTGTATACCCTAGGTCAACTATCCCAGGTCCTACTGGCAACTCCTCAAAATCTGGCTCCTCTGTCTACTCTGGCAGTGGGAGCGACGCCTCTATATCATCCCGCCTGTACTATGGGAACATGGGAGGTACATCCTGTAGTAGCCCGTACTAGCGTTGCACTCTCTCTACTAGGATCCTCTCAAGCTCACCGACTCACCTACCTCTGACCCATCGCATGCTCTGAGTCCTGACCATCTGCTCGCCCTGGTCTTTGAATGCTGGATACACCAAGTATGGTCTCCAGATGATATCTGCTAGAATCAGGGCCTCCAGTACCCCTCGATAGTGATCAATATCCCTGACCACTCTGTCCACCCACGTTTATGCCATCACCTCATGCCATCGCCTAAATCTGACCCTGAAACTGACCTGGATCACCACTGGGAGGTCGAGAGGTCGGGTAACCACAATATGCTCGTATGCCCAACAGTGCAGAAGGTGGCCTACACACAGACTATACCGTCACCATCGACTAATGCCCCATAGCTCTCTGTATACCTGGGCCAAAAAGATGGGTGCCCAAGTGAACACTGTCTACTACTCTAACATGTCCATCAGAACCCCGGTCATGTCCACCAAGAACCTGCCTCCCTCCGCATCTAGCAATGCATAGACTGTGATGTCGATCATCATCAGAAATGCCAGCTGATGTGTGCCCTCATCCACCACGTACAAAGGCTCATAAGCAAAACTCGCTGAATGGTAGCTCATCTCTGTGACGTGCTCCCCAAATAGCGTAACCATGTGTATATCGTGTGCCTCTCTTGAGCACGCATAGATGTCAGCTCTGTGTACCAGCAACCGCAAAATTTGGTACACATCCTTGACTGTGACTATCATCTCACCCGTGGGTAGGTGGAAGGTGTTGGTGGCATGGTCCCACCACTCGATCAATGCCACCATGAGGCTCACATCCCTCACCACTCTATAGTAGCATCTCAGACTGCCTAGCCCCACTACGCTCATCTACGCCCACTCCTTGACTGTCACACCTTCGCGCATCCGCGTCAGCAAGGTCGGGAGGCGATCCTGCAGCATTAGAGTCTGCCTCACTTGCGTCCATCCATAGTCAATCTCGTGTTAAAATTATTCCTACTCTTCCTATTTTACTAACCATTCTGACCATCTATGCTTAACCTGACACCCAGGAAGCCCTTGGCATAGCTTTGACCTTTTGACTTGACCATTTTTCACCACCCTTTCTAACCAGGCAGCCATCGACATCGGTTAGCATGCCGACGTCAGCACTCACCTAACCGACACCAGTTATTTAGTGACCGATGTCGGCAGGTTAGTGACCGATGTCGGTCGCTGGTCGGCCGATGCCGGTGGAGTCACCGACGTCGGTGACTGGTTCGGCCCTAGGGCTGAACGGGGTGAGCCCTAAAAATTAGGGCTTCCCCTTTTATCCACCCTACACCCCCCAAAACCCTCCTAAATCACTCCTAACCTATCCTAGACCCTTTACCCACCTTCCTAGCTACCCTCCCCCCTTAATTTTTGCCTAACTAAACCAAACATTTCCAAAAAAAAATCAAGACAAAAATCAATCAAATAGGGTTCAGAAACCCTCCTACCTCATCCCAGCGTCATCAGCGTGGTGGCACGATGGGTGCCACTGGTGGTGGACCTCTCGTGGGTCCTCTACTCCCCTCTGCCATCTCTTTTGTGTCAATGACTCTTCACGCTCTTACTGGCCCATAAACACCTCTGCAGCCTCCAATCACTCTCCAACTCGCTCCCTCTCTCCACCAATGCCTATCTGCCACCTCACCGCTTCTCCAGTCAACTCTAGGTCACTTTCAATCACTTGAATCCAGAGCACTTTTTTCTCCTAATAAAATAATCATAAATGAGTTTTGGTGGGCCACCAATCCAGTTTTGTCAAATTTGGCAGGCCACCGACGTCGACATCGGCGTGCCCTAATCCGTCGATGTCGGTTGATCTCTGCCGACGTCGGCCGTTTTTAGCTACCGACATCGCGACGTCGGTTTTTATCACCGACGTCGGTGTACTTCAAACCTCCTTTTTTTATTACTGCCCTAAATTCATGTCCCCAATCAATCAGTCCTCCAGACCAAGTCATTTTGGCCCACTTGAAGATCACTTTTGCCTCCATCCATCGACCACCAGACATTGGAGATCATGACCATCTCCTTTAACCGCAACTACTTCCAAAGCGATTTTGCCTTGGTTATTTTTGCATATATGCTACCTCATGATTGGCTAGCAAAATTGTGCGCACACTTTTGACCTTCACAAGTATAGGATCGTAAGCCAGTTGATCCGCACTATTTGTGACTTTTTCATGTTTTTGGGAGCACTTCCTAAGCTTGGGATACCTGGAACATGATGACCATTGGAGCTTCAGCTTAGATTGACTAACCCAATCAGCAGATGACTAAATGTTGGGGCCCGATTATTTTAATTTTGGCACTCCTTGACCCTCGACCTACGACAATTTGACCTGACCATCCTCGTGAAGCGGTGTACACGCAATCACAACTTTTGTAGCATTCTCCCTCTATCTTCACCCTTTTCATCCACTCTCTGTCAAATCAGCACCCGATTCCAAGTTTCCTTCTCTCGTCTACTACTTTGAGGGGGGATACCTCATCCATAATCGAGGCAACCAACCCTCGCCTATTTTTGTCTTGCAGTTCACTTGAACAACCAACAAGACAAAATTAACCTTATCCCATACCTGGGGCAACCGACTCCTATTTTTTGTCTTGCAGTTCATTTAGAGCAACCAACAAGACAAAAAGGGGCAAATGTAGACACCTAAATAGTGTCTAACCCTTGGTCACCTTCCCCCTTGGTCCATTCCTAACCCATTCCTAAAACATGAAATTATTAATTTAAAATAATAAACTTATTTTGAATTAACCCCCCTCCTTGGACACATCACCCATGACACCTCGCCTAGGACACCTCGCCTTGGACTAATTCCCATCCTATGACTCACCCAAGACCTATTCTTACTTCTCTCTAACTGCCTAACCAACTCTCGTGCGTATTTAGCCCAACCTTTGACATTCTCCAATGGATAGTGCACTTGGCGGATGAAAAATGGGCTTGGTGGCTCTTTTTTCCCATTCTAAACCCACCGACGTCGGTCAAATGTCAGCCGACACTGGCGGAATCACCAATGTCAGTTATACTTAACCAACTTTTCTAACTCTTTGACGACCCCAATCACAATCAGCTAATCTCTGAAGCTAATCACAACTCTCAAATCCTCTCCCGGTGAAACAAAGTTCTCGTGCATTTGCTTTTCAGTGTTCTGGACTTCTTGGTGTTCTTGCAGGGATTAGCATTCTTGGTAGCACTTTCTAGGCACTACGGTCTTGCTTCAGACATTTTGCACAGGGACTGCACTCATCATCAGCGACAACCGAAACACAGCTTCTGCACCTTTTCCAGTTCATAATCACAGCTAAGTATCTGTACTCTTTTCATTCTAATATCATTTCAAATATATTAGTATTCTGTCTTCTGTCTGTTTCAAGCATCCTTGACCCAACCTTCCCTGTTCTTCTCGGAGAGGCTGAAAAGCCTTCTCTCACCCCTTTTCCTATTTCTCACTCCTTTTCCTGACAAGATTCTCAGTCCCTTAGACCCTAAACAATCCCTCTAAGTCCCTCATAGATCCTCAGACCCTCAGACGAGACCAAATCCATTCTGCAGACCAGAAACTAGACCTGTAACCCGTCCCTGGCCAATTGCCCTGACCGACCTCATCCATTACCCCTACTGACGTCGGCAGTCTAACCGTCATCGGCGACCTCCCTGACTGACGCTAGCAATATCACCGATGTCGGCGACTGTGTTTACCAAATTGCAGCTTATCAGGTACACATTTGTTTTTAGTCTTTTCTTTTCACATCTTTCATTATTTCTCTTTTCTGTCTCTATCATATTCTATCTTAAACAGTGGATTGTCATCCTCCAAGAAGCCTTAGCGCTTCTAGGACCAAGCTTTTGCTTGGCAATCCACCCTCTTATCAACTAACATTCTTCATGTTTTTAGTGTTTATCTCTTTAAGGTGTCATTCCTCCACAGCCAAAGAGGAGTACTCACAGTGTCTGGATTACGGTCCGCAGACTATATCCAGGTACATACAAGCCTTGACCATTCCTTCTTAAGTTTCTCATTTTTCTCTCCTTTGAATGTGAAAGCAAAATTAGCATAGAAACAGGAGCATATGATATGACTGTGTTTGTTACCCATAAAGGATGATAAAGGTAATGGTTGGGCTAAAATCTGATCTAAGGTTTTATTTTTAATCTAAAATGAGTAGAGAAGGTTCAATAGGAACCTTAGAGCCTAATTTTTTAGCATTATTATCGACAATACTGATGGTAACACATTTTCATAGTCAGCCTTAGATCTATGGTTGGGAGCAAGGTAGTGTCTAGGCAAGTTATGGGAGGGTTTCATAGGCTAGCTATGGTGGCCATGGAACCTTTGAAATTTGTTTCATGAAATAAAAGGAATGGTGGTTTTATCATATTGTTTTGGTTGTGATCAAAGGCAAAAAAGTTGTAGTGGTGGTGGTTGGATGGAAGTGAGTTATTAGCGATCAATAGTGTTGGGTCAAGCTCAACATAAAAATGAGTGCAACCCATGTTGGTTAGGAAGAAGATAGGAAATTTGAGGCAAGGGCCTAGAGTAATTAGCTCAACAGTGAGCTCACATGGTAGACCAAAATTTGGGAAGGAAAACAAATTCATCTAGTTAGGATGGGTTAGGTAGAATGCAAAAGGCTCTTAATGAGTAGAAGAGAAGGTAAGGGGGTTCATTGTTAAGAGTTGATTGTGATGGGCATTAATAAATTTGTTGATGGCTTGTTTGATGTTAAATTCTACCAAAACTGGTAAGCATTCAAGTTTTGAGATTTAACCCTTGCATATTTTATTTTCTATTACACTACCCTCACCACTCTACCTGTGTGCATGATATGTAATCTTATTGATATAAGTTTTATTTATTTAATTATAAATCGACAAGTATCCTTTTTTAACTTTTTTACATAAACAACTACAAATAACATTTATGGGTGTTGATTAAGCTCTTTTGTTACTAAAAAAACCTTTCATTATAAAAAAAAATGAAACTATAATTTTTAATTATTAAATCAAAACATGCCACCTTAGAGTGTGCATTACATATTCTAAAAAAAATTACCTATTTTGATTAGTTTTTTGATGTAAATTTTGTGCATCACACTTTGTTTTATTCAGAAGGAAAAATGATAAAAAAAAATTATGTGTAACATGTTGTTTTGATTCTCACTTTATAAACTTTAGTGTTTAGTGTTGGAGATATGCTTGTATTATTTTTCATATGTCTATAATGAAAAATCTTCCATTAGAATCTTTAGAGAAAAGAAAATGTAGCAAAAAAAATGTAAATGTAGTACTGAAATATAGTAAGAATCTACGAATCTCTTTGTACTTAAAACAATTATTTATGCTTATCGAAGAATATATTATTTGTATTATTTATTTATTTTTAATTAAAAATTGAGACCATACACTTATATTTTAATAATTTAATATTTTTTTTATAAAATTTGAGGCCATGCATTTTTATTTTTATTTTTTTTAAGTTGAGGCCATACATTTAAATTTTATTGATGTTTGTAATTATCTTAAGTTTTGTTTATAGTTTCTTATCATTAATTGATGTTTTAATATTTCATTTTCTAGTATTTAGTTGATAATGTGTTTGTTTATTCTAGGTGTGCTCCATTCATGTAAAGGTGAAACATGCATGATATGTTTTGTTAGGAGTTTTTACAATTAATTTTGATCTTTCAATTGTGTTGTATTTATTGTCCTTTAATTTTTATTCTTGTATGTTTCATATATTGTTCTTCAGTTTTTCTCAGGGATACATTAAACCTTGTGCTCTTGGGTGGAACCCACTTCTTGTCACTTTAGCATAATAGTTGTCTCTTTCTAAATAGTTTTTAAGAAAAAGTTGCAACACCTGTATGGTTACTTATTTTTTTATTAAGACACATACCTTTCTATATTCTACAGGAACACTTAGTATTTTTGTGTGTAACATATTTTTTCATGTGTATTGATTAGTAAGTTTACATCTTTCCACTCATCTTACATGAACATGGTGTGTAATTTTATCACCCACATGCCCGTTTACTATTTTTTATGTTCTTATATTTTAAACTACTAATTTCTTATCAATTTGTAAATATTAATTTGATCTTCAATTATTAGTAAAGAGGATGAGATCATATGGTCCAATTGTCCATACATTTCCTTGAATTTACAATATGATAAATATATACCAACTTTTGGTTTGACATGTCTTGATGTCGATGAACTAATACATATCAAGTATTTTTTCAAAAAAAAAAGATTTTTATAATTAAATGAGCATTATTTAGGGTGCTTGCTTGTAACTTTATATATAAAAAAGAAAATGTTTATAGTTGAAGTTAGTAAAAATATTCAAGTTAGTAAAGTATAAGTTATGTAAATAATAGGTTATTTTTTAATAATAAATTATATATTTACAATTTATGTGAAAAAGAAGTTATTTTCTAATAGTAAAATATATATAGTTTGGTATGTCTTTAATTTTAATAATCTTTTGATAGTATGGAGTATAATCTCTACACTTTACCATTATTCCCAAAAATTCTTCCATAATAATCAAACTATTCTAACAAAAAAAAAAAAAAAATAGATATGTTAAAAACTAGACTAAAAGGGGGTCATACCCGTACAAAAGGGATCTAGAAGATAAGCATAAACATGAGAAGAACAAAAAGGAACAAGACAAGAAAAAACCCCTACCACCTAAAAGATGAAAAGTATCAACAAAAAACCCAAGACAAACAAAATAGAATAGAAAAGTGCCTACTAATTAGATTCAAAGTAGATGACCAATTTATTGGCCTTAAGACTTCCCTCTTTAATGCTCATTTTCCATCTAGTGCATTTCCCAATAGATTGATCCTTTTATTCACCTTACTTCTTGCGCTTCAAACTGGTAAGCTTAAGATCCTCCTTTTTTGACTCCTTGTTGTTGACCTTCATGTCATTTCTTGGGGAGGTGTTGTTGCCTTAGTGAGTGAGCACATCTAAACCTACATGATCTTTGATGAACTTAATTTCTTACATCCTGTGAGACAGAAGTCCTTTGAGTTTTTTGACTTTATCCATAATTTTATTGTAAAGTAGATTCTAGATTGAAATTTTGGGGAAAGATCTTGTCAAGGTACTACTTGATTTCTTCCTTGTTCTTAGGGAAAATAACCCTATGGATTATACTAGCAATGGGAGACACATATACAGGAGTCCCCTTTTCCTTACCTCTCACTTTGAAATACTCTTGTGACAACTCAACTCTTTCCCCTTCACTCTATTCCTTCCCATCTTTATCAGACTTGTACTCCATGAAGATACTATCATCCCTGTCAGATTCTTCCTATTTGTTGGTGATGTTAATCACCTTTGTGACTACTCTAACAAAATAAATTAAATTATTAATAACCATATTTTCAATCTAGTTTGTTTTATGATTTATTTAATATGCATTATTATAAATGTATTTTTTATATTAATTTTAACTTATTTTTTTATGTTATACCATTCTTTTCCCTTCATTTATTAAAATAAATCATGGTATCTTTTTCAATAATGTTTAATTATTGTACCATTTTTTTGCTTTGTTATTATTACTAATTTCAATTAAATATTATAAAAATCCTAATAAGTTGGTCTCACATTCTCAAACATACACTTTTTAAATAAGCATAACTTATTTAACATGTCTTTAAATTATTATATTATAAAAATATTTTTTTATAATATTATTATAAAAAACTTCACCTCATACATATATATATATATATATATATATATATATATATATATATATATATATATATATATCTATCACTTTTATATATCAAACATTTTATTTATATTCTTTTCAAATATTACATTTGGTAATAATCTTCCATATCATTATGAGTGTATACTTTTATTTAATGATTTGATTGAAAATTAAAGAAAAATGTATTTTTATTTATTTGAATCTATATAGGTATCTTAAAATGGATATCGTACGTTGATAGATTAATAAGACATCATAATTTAATTTTATATTTATCACAGACTTCTTTATCATTGAAAGTGAGTATTTTTCTAGAACAAGAAGGTTCACCTCAACCGCATAATATACAATTTTCAATATTCTTTTTTATTTTCATTATAATATTTTATTAGATTATTCTTTTATATTTATTCATTTTTTTTATAAATAAAATTTTATTATTTATAAAAATATATTATTAACTCTTCACTAAAAAATAAAACCCTAAATAAGATCATGCCACAGTATATATACATGAAGCATCACCCTGAAATCATTCCACAAAAACCAACTTGCTATTTGGGAAAGCCTAGCAAGTTAAACACCTATTTACATTCCACAAAATACCCCTTAGTGGTATGGAAGATCCAAGCAATCAAAAAGGCAAGGAAAAAAAACCTCAAACAACAAACCCTTAGAATAGAAAACCTTCACTAAAAACATTAACCAACAGTAGTTAGGACAACTCTCCAAAGGGAAAAACAAAAAACAACTACGTCTTGTAGTGATTCAGCCATGTTCAACACTTAAATTCAAAACTTCTATGCATACTACCACATAAGATGAAATGAAAGCCACTATCATTGAGAACATGGAACATCGCTCATGGGCAAGAAGATTATCCAATGCCATCAGTACACCAGCAGACTAGTAAAAGGAAGTAGGGAACTATCACAATACATCATAATGTCATTGCCATTGCAAAAAAAGTAGCCTAGAATTAGAACCTCCTCCATTGCACAGGTAGAGCCAAATCCAAATGATCCAAAGCCAAAGCCACAACAAAGCAAAAGCATAGACATGGAGGCCACTATGTAAACACAAGCATTGCAATGTTGAAAATAATAACAAAAGTACAATAGGAGTAGAATAAAAATCAAACAACCATGAGATAAATCGAAGGCACCATGAAATATTCACTCTCCTCCCCTAGCCAATAGTGCTCCTAGAGCCTCACTCTTACAAGGAAAACCCTAAAACTAGGGTTTCCTATGAGCACTTCTCTTCTCTCCATCTCATATTTAATTCATTTTAAATTTAGTTTTATATTTTATGGATGTACTATTGAGTGATCTTTTATCTTTTTTATAAATTTTGGTAGACATTAATATATAAAATTAGTACTTGTCAAAAATAGTTATGCCATGATGTAATTTTCACTTTTCCTAAAATGAGATTTTGTAAATTTAAAGAGTGTATTTCATTTGAAAATCATAGATGTTTACTATATTATCTGTTGTGAATGATTTCAAATAATAATAAGATTCGGATTTAGTACCCATTGTTAGGAATAATTTTAAAGTTTCAAGAAAAATTATTTAATGTGATAAAAAATCATGCAAATTTGTAAACAATTATTTTTTCCTTTTAAATAAACAAGTCAAATATATATATGGGATGACCATGAATAAAAGAATATCATTGAGATTAAATAATGTGAACAAAATTATATGACCATTTGACAAAGATCTTCAAATGTAACCTTATTAAATAGCCTACCAGCAAAAAATCATAAACAAATTCCTTGAATGCTTCAAATAAATGTTATGAAAATTATATTTTGTCATGTCAATATGTCTTTACATCATTGAAAATATGATCTTATTTCATACATGTTAAATAACACCACATCAATAACCTCCAAATTTCTAAAACAAGAAGCCAAGAACAACTAAATTGAACCCAATGATCAAATATTTCAAAGCTAACAAAGTAAAATATAATTACCACAATTAAAAATTTTTGTTGTTATGAAAAAGGCCCAATTGAAATATGATAGAAATACTAGTGTCATACAATTTTAGGACAAAAATTTGATGTAGAATCTTGAATGCACATATTAATTTTTAGAAAGTTATAATTAACTTTGTTTGGAAAGAAGAATGTTCTAATGCTTTAGACATTTTCAAAATAATTCAATAGATCAAACCTTCAATGTTTCTAATTCTTAATTATCTTGTTTGTAGATAACAAGAGTCAATTTTATTTTAAATTTATTACCTTAGAATCCACTGAGCACATGGGAAGTATTCCCTGGGCACATTTCCAAGAATTTCATGAATGTAGTATTTAACTATTATTTTAATAAATTACACCTATGTCAAACTCCTGATATGGAACATTAGCAATTCTTGAAAAGAAAGGAAACTTTAGTATGAGAGTTTCAAATGGTCACATAAACCTAAGACTTCAATTGCCTCAACCTTAGTAATATTATGGAAGGCCATAAAATGGCCTCTATGTAGTGTTAAAACCTATATCAAATGTAGAAACAAGTTCATAAAAGTATATTGATGTAAATGTGAATGAAATCGCATATCACATAAAAAAGTTGAGTGTTACTGGATAAAAACAAGAATTTCAATAGGCAACATATGAAATCTTTACAAGCGAAGCCTAGTTACTAAAAATCACTAATAAATGCTTCAAATATTATTATTTAAACATATATTATACTCAATTAATCATATATCTGTAATACAATTACTTTGCAAAAGATTACCATCCAAAAATGCTCTTTACATGGATACCAATAAACAAGGCTCCTAGAATGCCTAGGTAAGTTACAATTTGGGGAAGGCTTTTGTATGTTCTTCTCAAGTGTGTTGGGGACACCTATTAGTAAAACACAGAAAAAGATTTAATGCTTTCTAATTATTTTCCTTATCTTAGTTAATTATTTATTGATAAAATGATGTATATATAGACATGCCATCATAGTAAATAGCTTGTAATTTATATATTTATATATTTTACCACGTATGTTTGTGACATCTATTGGAAAAACACAAAAAAAAATTAATGGTTTCTAATTATTTTCCTTACCTTAGTTAATTATATATTGATAAAGTGATGTATATATATAGACATGCCATCATAGTAAATAGTTTTTAATTTATATATTTCCTGATGCAATCTTATTGGGCATCGAGCATTTAGGTGTTCTTCATAGGTTTTTAGTGTTTATCTCCTACCTCTTATTTTATTTGGAGAAAGAAATTTGGGGCCCTGATCAAGACTTTTTATGGTGTAACCACGATGTCTTCTACCATCTTTTAGGAGATCTTCCTCCCCCAAGCATGGTTAAGGAGGATTCACCTAGCTGTGAGCCTTCTCAGAGGATAGTCATAGATTTGTGTGAGCCTCATATTCATCTAGTGGATTTTACTTCTACCCCTCTTCAACCCTTAAAAATGACCCCCTAAAAAATATTAAGTCTGAGGCAGAAAAATTGAGGTTTAATGCGGAAGAGATGGTGAAGGATAACACCCAATGGACTATGGAAGGCCTTCTCTCCCAAGGCAGAGGAAGGTTGAAATCTTCCAAAGGTTAATTTTCATTACTTGACCTTCTTTATTGTTTGGATATAAGTTTTTGCTTTCAGATGTTGGATCTCTATTGTTTGGATGTGGGGTTGGAATCAGATTCTTTTCGATCCCCTACAAATTGGTATATTTTTTGTTTTTGTGTTAGATGTTGTTTGCTTTTTGTGTGCTTGGCTTGGTTGAGTTATCTTTTACTCCAGTGTTAGTGTTTGTTTTGTTTTGGTTTTTTGTAACTTTTGGAGACTTTGTATCAGGTTTTGGGAACTCATCAAAACCCTCTTTTTACCCTATCATATATATATATATATATATATATATATATATATATATATATATATATATATATATATATATATATATATATATATATATATATATATATATATATATATATATATATATATATATATATATATATATATATGTATGTATGTATATAGCTATAAATAGAGGGTCATCCTATACTTGGTTGAGTAGGTGTCCAGGTTATACGAGATGCAACATATATATATATATATATATATATATATATATATATATATATATATATATATATATATATATATATATATATATATATATATTACAAAAATATTTGTAATTATAATATAGGACTACCAAGAAATGATTGATTTTTTTAAAACCAAACATTCACACATATAGGGTCTCAATCTGGGACTTATTTTTCCAAATTAGACCCCCATTGAAACTTCAAGGAAATAATTATTCTGCAGATTTAAAATTTAAGAAAATAAAACAATCTTTTATTTATTGCTACAGACCTATGAAATAATCTAAACGCAATAATAGAGTCTTGTTGATGATAATAGATTCAATGTTATGTTACTCCATCACATTATTCTAAGACTTTTAGCTCCTCAAAAGATAGTGTAATTACCATTGCCAAAGAGAAACATACTTCTCTTATGTAATCTCTAACAATTTTTCTCCTCAACTGAACACTTTATAGATATGGATGAATCAATCTTAACTTACAAGAATCAGCATCTATGAATAACACTGAAAAATTTGTGTGTGCTTCATTTAGTGATGATAATACATCAATTGAAATCAAATTTAAAAATCCATTTTTTATCTAGATTTATAACCCCAAAATAATACCTAAATTTAAATAATAATAAATCAATAAGACACCAACTACAAATGAATAAAAATAATAATAATCTTCTCTTGATTTAGAGCCTCAACATTTTTTACTCACTCTTATGAATTTTGAAAACATCAAAACCCTTAGATATACTTGTATTTAGAGACTAATAAAAAGGAACTAAAATTATATCCCTTAAAATGAAGACAATGCAGTTGCCATCACCACAGAGAAAGATACTCCTCTTCTATAATCTCTAACAACATTTCTCCTGGGCTCAACACTTTCCAGATATGGATGAAGTAATTTTTCCTAAAAAGCAAGGGCACTTGTAACACAAAAAATTGTGTGGGATTTAGTTTTCAAATTGCCATCTTTTTTTAGAGTGTTGTGTGCAACTATAAATGAGGTATAGTCTTCATTATTTAAGCTCAGCTTGCATTAGTTCATTGAAATAAATGTTTTTTGTACTTGCATCATTATTTTTAATTTTACAAAAATGTCTGAAATAGTGAGCAATATGAGCATCTCACAAGGTAACATGGCATTTGGATGAATTTTAGTAGACAAAGCATTAAAAAGAGCAAAGACATTTATTTTTCCTCAAAATGTTAATCGATAAATGGCTTAACTTCTCTAGGATAATGGTCTTGTCAGAAACCTCTAACCAATTATGCATCAAAAATTTATTTTATTTCATATTTTTCTATAACATTACATAGAAAGGTTAATGTTCAAAGTCAAAAATTGAAAAAATATAACGTTTTTATTGGTAGAAAAAAATTTAATATAAATATGGGAATTCAATAGATATATGCTACAACATGTACTAATAATTTGATATTTTTGGTGGAGGTGATAGTAAAAAATGAGATTGTGTGTTCTTTTGCAATGAATATGAGTAATGGTTGGGAAAGGACAAGGCCATACAAAACATGAAAGTGATGAAAGGCTATAAAATATATGAAAGTGATTAAATATTTCAAATAATAGACTTGAAAAAGCTCATGTAAATAAATATACAGACCTTATAACATGTCACTATTAAAATTTATAAGATATTATATATATATATATATATATATAGAGAGAGAGAGAGAGTATTAATATGTTTATATTATTAATAATATAATATATTATATTTAATATAATATATTATACTATTAATAATATTTATTATTTTATTATAAAAATATATTATGTATAATACATAATATTGTATTAAATAATTGTATATTATAATATATAATTAGGTATTTATTAATTTTTTTATTAAATTAATAACAGTATATATTACTATTTATACTATAGATATTATTATATATACATAATTATATAATATTATAGTATATATTATACTATTATATGACATAGTATTAGAATATAAATATTTATTATTATTTATTTTTAGTAAAGTAGGGTTTTGTAAATAAAAAGGGTGTAAATAAACAATCATACGACACTCAAAATCCATCACCATTGACCTCATCTCACCTTTTTTGCATAAAGCATTAAGCCATAATAATTTGATATTAATGTTAATAATCCTTCAAAAAAATGTGTTTCTTAATTAGTGTTCTCTTAAATTTTATGCTTTTTTTCTAGCAAGGATAAATGAGATGCTTATGGAGATAGACTCCAATTGTGGCCACCTTTTCTTCCAAGGGTTTGAGTATGTAATTTTTTTATGTTCTTAAGCTTTATCTAATTGACCTAGGTGTCAATATATTGGTAGCATTGATAAAAAGAAGTTACAAGATAAACTTTGGTATAAGTGTTATCCATATGTCACCGCAATAAAATATGTTTCACTTTCAACTGATAACATGTTCATCAAAGCTAATGTTATTTTTTATTATTTTATTATATTATTATATGGGCCCAATGGTGTATGATATTACTTTAAATCACTTATAATTTGCCCTCACCATCACCATGCATCTCACCTTGAAATATTTCACTATTTGTAGTTCTATATGGCCTTTCCCTTTCATCAGGGAGTATGAAAATGAGATTTTTGTATGTTCTTAATCCTAATGTAAATGCTCTAGGTGTTAATATATTGGTAGCATGGATGAATGGAAACTACAAGATAGACTTTGAGATGTCAAAGTGTTGATTAAATTTATATACTTTATATTATGATATTAAATAATAAAATTAAAGAGTGATATATAATATTTTTATTTATATATGTTGTATTATTAAATTATATAATATTTTATAATAAAATTTACCAAATTTTATTCTTCAAGGCCTTACTCTTTTAAAATTCCAAGCCATACATACTAATTACTAACACATAGTTTAAAACACTACCATGGCTGTCATGGCGACAAAAAAACACTAAATTGTGCATGGAGAGGTAGGGGTGTCAATGAGAAATTTGTTATTCAACATTTAATTTTTAAAATGTATCCCCTTCTATTTGTCATAATATCTTTTCATTTTCCCTTACAATGTTTCCATTTCCTCTTCCTCAAGCCATTGTTGCCACCTACAACCCTCCCTCTTCCCCTTATTTCTAGTATCTAGTGATTTACCATTATCATCTCTTGTTATCAAGATATTATTCTGACCTCACAATTGATTTTTGAGTTAAGGGCATGTACATCAACCATGCGAGTTTCCAGTCTCCCTTTAATGACATTTTTATAGTCACTCTTAAAGCAAAGGAAGGAGAGTATGTGTGGGAAAAGTAACATTAGTTCCATATGGATAATTATAATTATTTCAAAATGGGTATGTATCATTTGAAGATATCAAGGCTTAAAATATTAATATTGATCATATTTGAGGTTTAATTGATGCTACCTATAAATATAAGGTTAGGGATAATTATTAGATGTTTGCAGATACATATGCTTGTGCTAGTAGGAAGTGAATCTTATTGGATTTATTCTTATTCATATGTAATTTAAGCCCATTAGGTCAAATGTTGTATGAATTTTATGGTGGTGGCATCAACACTTGCTTTCTCAAAAAAATTCCACTTTTGTGGTTACATGAGATTTTCATATTTTAGTTGTATTGTTCATGATTAAAGATCCAATAACTATTTTATTTTACAATTGTTCAACTATCTTAGGGACCATGCTCATATTTTAGTTACATAAGTCGAAGATCAAGGTCCATAGGGAAAACAAGGGATCCATATCATTAAAGGACTCAAAATGAGAATGAATTCCCAAGTGAATATAACTGAAAGGGAAGAATATGAAACTTAAGGCTGACATGTTATTGTAGAACATTATGATCCCATTTGCAACTTAATAAAGGAATTATGTCTTTGTTTTATGTCTTGTGTCTTAAGAGAGTGAGTGAGAGAAGTTCACTACTGAGGATTGAGGCTTCTATTAAGTTGGTCCCCTAATTCCCACCTACATGAAATATTGTCAAGTGTTTAATACCAAATTAATGTGTCTATATATACAAATTTAAGGTTCTTTTTGGGTGAGATTTAGGGACTATTTTCTATAATTATTAAGAGAGTAAGCCTTGTTGACACTTCCTCTTTTTAAGTTTTTCATTTTGGCCATATTTTTCTTAAGTCTAACTTTGGTAGCTCAGATTTTGGAATAGGAGAGGAAAGCCTTAAGAAGGGTTAGAGATTTTCTTCAAGAGGTTGACTTAAGGTAGAAAACTAAACATGGAAATTCCTCTTTGACATGTTATATTATCTTAGAAATGAAATTATTTAGGGCTTGGGAAGGCCTTTATGATTTGCAACTAACTTGTGTTTGTTCATAATAATTTGGGCCTAAGGCCTTCATATGGAAACCCTTATTAGTGGTGTTTTTTAGGGATTTAATCCCTTTTCATTATTTTTTATTATGCAGTAACTTTTTGAAATGGAAAATTAATGTTTTCATTTCAAAACAATGCATTTTGTATGTATGTGTGTGAGTGAGGCTTGGACTCATAATGTATTCTTTATTTTTGGAAAAGAACTAAGGATAGGATGTGAACTTGTTGAGAATTATTTTAAGACCATTTTTCACTCTCTCAAATAGATGTGGAATGGGCCCTATTACATCAATTTGGTTGAAACCATTACTCCCCACACCCAACACCACAACTTGGTGTTCTTGCCTTTACAATGATAATGTTGATATGTTTACTTATTATCATGAGGATTTCCACCTCATCACTAATGGTGATGTTTGATTAAAAAAATACATTGTTTATGTATTTATTGTTACTTGTGTTTGGGCTTGAAGGGGAAAAAAAGAATGTAAGTCTTTTGGGTAAGTATAGAGTCTAATTGAGATATCTTACATCAACTTCTCTTGTTTGTTATCTTATCATTTATTTAATTTTTATATACTTTAAATTGACTGGTTTATGGTTGGGATTGGAATTTATTAGCTCACAGGTGCCTAGATTATTTTACATAATGATTAAAAAAGGTTGGGAGGTGAACCCTACCTTGCTTTGATCGGTTTGGTGGCTTACTTATAGATATTTATTATAAGAGTTCACTTGGAGTGACATGTTTGCTTAAAACACTTATTGAATCCTCTTATGTGGATGCTTATGTTATTTAATTATGTATTTTCATTAAGTTAGGGATTTGGTTTTATTGTATTAAATTATTTAATTTCAAGTATGAGGTGTTCATATCTTTGCATTCTCCCTGTAAAAAAAGTCTTTTTAATACCATGTATTCTATGAATATCTTATGGAATAAAAATGTAAAAAAATGTAGTATAATCATATGAAAAGCAATGAGAAAGTTGAATAACATTTTGATTATGTTTTTTTATAAAATTTTGACATGTATTTATGTGTGAAATCCTAAAGTTTTGTTGTGGTTTTATATTTTTTTAGTAAATTAATTGCATCAAATTGTTCATAATTCAATTTTATAAAAATTATACTCCATGACAAATCCATAAATTTTTTACAGAATATTTTTATGTGTTATAGTTTAATATTTATGGAATTTTAAGCATGAAGTCCTAATTGTGTATGAAATTGCTTTGCAAATTACCTTAGTTTATGAAACTAATTCTTGTGTTATATTTATCAAAGTTTTAATAATATAATTTTAATGAGTAAAATATTTCCTCATAATCAACTTGGAAATTTATCAAATTTTTAAAATTTGTTTTGATATAAATTAAATTAAAAAAATAATTACATGACCTGACCTTAAATTTGTTAAACCCTTTTTAGAATTAAGGATAAGATGAATAGCCTAATCATATTGAAACAAACTATTATAAAAGTAAACTAATTAAATGAATTGTATTTATAATATTATGATAAATATATTGAATCTAAGAATATGATAAATATAGAAAATTAAAATGCCAAATAATATTCTAAAAGTTGCAATATGAAGGAGAAATAAAACTTAGCTTATTCAATTATACACAGATAAATATGATAGGTACAGGTGCAGGATAAGGCAAACTAATGTTTTGCATCGATTTGTCAAATTCTAGAAACTTTCTCTTTGATATCTTGGACACTATTGTCTAACTCTAGACACTACCATTGTACTTCTATCCTAGTTTTGATGTTATTATCTATCTCAAGATATAGAATCTTTTCTAGAACAACCACATGTGCCTATTATGATTCACTATCAACTTTCAAGTTATCAATTTAGATCGTGTGCATAGGTTCATAGAATTAGTCTTTTGATAAAAACCTTAGGTCCTCTAACTTGGCATGTTACCTTGAAAAATATGTGTTAGTGGGCTTAAGTGAATTCAACCCAACCTTATAGACCCCTCTATCAATGATCATTTCCTACATAACCATATACTTTGAAGAGGGTCTCATACTGATGTTGTTATCCCATTTATGTGGGATTGTGTGTGAACAATCGTGCAATATGATATATGCAAGTGCATGTAATGATCTATCTTATAACTTGACAAATATTTCTCATGGGTTGCTTAATTTGAATTCTTTAGACATGTAAGAAGACTGATCATATGACTGATTTATAAATAGGGAAAAATATGGTAGTGTAGATCAATTGTGCAAGTCATTTTCAATAGTGTAGTGTGATATTGAGAGGTGTTTGCTTAGTATTTCTTAGATGGATTATGAATGAATTTTGATTTATATTTCTACAACACATTTTAAAATAATCTCATAGAAGTTTTAAATAATATGAATGGGCTGACCAATGAATATTGAGATATTTTTAAATTGATCATTTAGAATTTAGGGACATTAGAATCATATTTGGGACACTAGCATCAATGTTAGTGTCAGAATATAGATGCTAGTGTCATACATGGTAAAAAGATATTAAGGATTTGTAACTATCTATGCAAGATGGAAATCAAGTTTTATGTAGACTTTAGGCTATAGGTGACTTGGGCCATTAGAATGTTAGGTTCAAACTATATAATAATTAATTAGGCATGGTGAGATAGTGAACACGAGCCTTTTGGAAATAGGAAGGTCATGAACAAAAGGGTTAAGCCATGATTAGTATTTTTCAAGTGTACAAGACTATTATGTCATATAAAATCATCATTTAGTATCTAAATTTCCATGTCCCTTTAATTTGTCAATGCATAAAGATTAAATTACTAGGTTATATGAAATAAATATGTATCGTAGAGTTTAAAACACACATTTTCTTTACTCAAACCCCATTTTAATTTGTTTTCAATGCATTACCTACAACCTAGTACATGTTATAGTGTAATTAGTACATATAATATGAAAATGAATAATTAAAATGATTAAAATTAAAGAGATCAAGGATGAAATACACTTGTATGTTTATGCAATCATGTTACCCATAGGTACTTTGCTTTGGTGATGATGTTTTTTTATTGAATCACTGAAGTAGGTTCACAACTAAATCTTAGAGATGTGAAGAGTAAATTTTAGAGTGATCATGCCCCTAATCTAGTGCAAGTGTGACTTGTGCCAAGGCTATTGAGAACATTGAATCTCAATCACATAAATCAAGTGTAAACCTAATCTAGATAATCTATCCAAGGTCAAATGGTGTAACCATATCAACCTAAAATGGAGAGTATTTCCAATGTTTTCAAGGGCCCTGAGTCTCAACCATACTACTCAAGGGATCCAACTATTACAAATAGATAAAAGGCTCAATCAATGCATCTTGGAAAAGTTAGTGCATCAATGTGTGGTGAGAAATGAATGAAATTTGTTCATGTTCCCTCATCAAATCTATTGTAAATAATGTATAATCTAAATATGAACTTATGATTTGGTGAATTTACATGGCATATGCACCTATAATGTGTCTTAAGCTAAAGTATATTTCAAAATGTAACCTCTGCTTTATAAACTATCTATAATATCTATCATAAATCTAAAAAAACATTATCCTAAATTTGTGAAAATTGGTACTAAATGCATAAAATTTTATCCCAAGTGTGTATCTCAATCACATAAACTATATCAAATTATACCAATTTTTCCAACTATGTATGTGGACTCATGTGTCTATGACATCCCCCCACTTTTAAGGTGAGGGTAATGTAAACTAGTAGTCATCTTATCTCAAAAAGATAAGATAACCATGGCATATATGTATTAATCATGTAGTAATCAAACATATAGTGGTATCACATCAAAGTAGATATATCAATGAAGCTTATAGTATCCAATCACAACAAGCCCTAAAATATATGATATGGATCACGTAAATGTCTATAAGTAACAAACACAAGCTCAAAAAATGACAAGCACACACACAAGAGCACTCAATGTCACATAAAAGGCATCTAAGGATACTAAAAATAAGGGGCATGTTCAAATGTCACACACTCAAAGGGAGGATATGTTCACATATTTTCACACCAAATAAACAACACTCAGGGGCACTATGGCTAACAAATAAGGATCATGTTCAAATGTTCCATAATCAAAACAAGGTAGCAACCAAGTTTTACATTAAAGTAAGCCATCAAAGATTTGTTGATTTCAAATTCCATATGAAAATGCTGAAACTTTTTTGGAAAAAACTATGTATGAGTTTTTAATTCTCAACATTTTAGATCATCTTCCATGATCCTTCATCAAGAAAAATCTTGATAAGTGGAGTAGCAGGAGCAAGCAATTTAAAGAAGATGAGATGATCATTGTAAATGGAGTTTCTAAAAATAAAAATTTTACTGTTATAAAAATTTTATAAATACAAATAAAGAAACTACAATAAATAAAGGAATCAAAAAATTAATTTGAAAATAAAAATTAAAATACCACAAATAGAAATAATAAATATAATTAAATTAAATTAAAATAGCATGCATTGTTATTATTGATAATAGATAAAACTATACACATAATATATAATATAATTATTATAAAATACTAAGAAAGAAGTAACTAAAGAAATAATCTACCCCTAAGGAGTGGCAAAAAAATGAGCAAACCAAAAAAAATTGTCAAACAAGGAGGGTTAAAGAAGAAACCTAAATCGTGAAAACCTAAGGCTTCTAAGCTTGACTAATTCCTATCCCCTCATCCTTATTTAGATTGTTAAGGTGTTTCAATATTTCAATTGCCTCCCTTATCTTATGCTTGTGAAAGTGGTCTTCTATAACAACAACTCTAGCTTGTTCTATGTTGATAGCATCTTTTGTCATAAAAGAGTGTTCAGTAAGAGCCAATTTTTCTTTC
The DNA here is from genome assembly GCA_037957365.1 of Torreya grandis. Taxonomy (NCBI): domain Eukaryota; kingdom Viridiplantae; phylum Streptophyta; class Pinopsida; order Cupressales; family Taxaceae; genus Torreya; species Torreya grandis. Next base: position 1,718,293 of record JARHVA010003406.1, on the reverse strand, counting down.
CTTCCAAGTTGAATATCTGTTGAATGTTCATTAATTCTAGTTTGAACAAAACCTCTAGTTTCTCCTATGTAAATGATATCACATGAGTAGTAGACCATGTAGACACCATTATAAAGGTTTGGGTCCATATGATCTTTTATCAACCCTAAAGTCCTATGTAATTTATTAAAAAAAAGGAAAGTGGAGTTAATGTTCTTGCATTTGAGAATTTTATCCAATTTGTTGGAAATGACTTCTACATATGACAAATAAGCTATAGGTTGATTTATTAAGTGATGATTATTATTGAAACGTATATTCATTTTTATTTTACTTGTTTGATAGCTCTAGTTATCTATTTTCCTGAGTACCTATTCCACTTAAAAACCCTTAATTTTTTGTTTTACAAATTTTGAATGCACTAGTAAACAAAGTTTTTATAACACATGCTTTCTGAGTAAGATGATGAAGGGATGAGGCATGGTGGTATAGGTATGTGTGTGTACCTTATTTTTATACCTTTCTAGATAATGTGCCATCCTCTTTTCTAGAAATGAGGACATCTAATAATGGAATTTTACCTTCATTTTCAATTTTTTTATTACTCTAACTTGCTCAAAGAATAAAAGTTTACCTTTCTATCTTGTTCAATTTTATTTTTTTCTATTTGTGGAATTTTAATTTTTATTTTCAAATTATTTTTTGGTTTCCTTTATTTATTGTAGTTTCTTTATTTTCATTTAGAAACTCTTTATAACGGCTAAAATTTATATTTTTAGAAATTCCTTTTACAATGGTCATCTTATCTTCTTTAAATTTCTTGGTCCTATTACTCCACTTACCATAATTTCTCCTGATGAAGGATCATGGAAGATGATCTAAAATATTGAGAAATAAAAATTCATACACATTTTTTTCTAGCAAAGTTTTAGCACAAATTAATCCATGTTAAAATATGAATAAGTGAGAGATATAATAAACCAACATAAGCATATCATACTAGTTCATGCATACATGTGTTAGCAAAATGTCTTGTAGCATAGCATATATGTCACATTGTGTAAGATGTAAGTAAGAGTATAGACATGTGTAAGTGTTAGTATACAAGTTAAACATGATAATTTAAGGTGATCAGAAAATAATTTAATGTGTATCAATCGTGATCAATATGCTAAATGCCCCCAATGTACTATGTTATGTGGGTGGAAAAAATGGCCAACATCTATATGAGCATGTATCATGTATCTAGTGTATGCTTGTATCACACTCAAGTACTCGTGAAACATATATGTGTATAAAAAGGAAAGGATATGCTATCTAGTAACATAAAGTAAACAAAACATATGCATGAGCTAGTAAATGTGTAAAATAAAAAATTTGGTATTTTTGATTTATTTGAATGTTTATTTGTATTTTTATTATTATTATTTTTAAATTCTTGTATTTTGGGGTCTAAATAAGTTGTTGGTATTAGTTAATCAACATATCTATCATGTGGAATGAAAATCCTTGTCTTCAAATTGAAAAATTAGTCACAAATCAGTAGTGTCCATTATTTTCTTCATATTGGTCAACCACTACTACCCAAAATGAAAGGTCAAATGTAATATTTGATTCATTACTCATATGGGGGTATCAACTAATTTTTTTCCACATGAGATGGGTAATATAATATACCCAATAGATTATGGAAATAGTGGACAATGTTGTAGCTCATGTATACCATGTCCTATCTGATGTAAATATGTGATGATGTAAACTATGTCCCAATTATTTACATTAATATAGAGATTATCCTAATAATCCCCATCAATATTTTTAATAATAGTTACATGTTATTGTCATGGTTATTTTTGAGTATGTCCCATTGTACATTTGACTTTGGAATTTTTGGATTATTAAGGTATTTTTTGTTGTTCTTGCATAATTTGTATACATCCTTCATTTTTGTACATCTAAATATGTTTTTGTAGTGCCTCACAATGATCTGTATCGTGGCTTGTTATTTGATGATAATCACAATATGGTTTTCTTTATGTACCTACTATCTTGTTTACTAACCTATGCCTATTAGGAGGTAAAGATATCATCTTGTGTTCAAATAACATAGAAAGTATTATGTGCAGAACATCTTATTCCATCATGATGTATAAAATTTGTTATGGTGAGATATGTGAGAACTCCACATTATTAACATGATGTATCTGCATTTATCCTTTTAAGGTTGGCTTAAATATTTTAACCAAGAGGGATGGATTATATATAAAGCATTCACATGTTCACTTGTTAGTTTTGCCCTGACTTTTTTGTATTTGATCTTGTATCCTCTAGAGGTGGATTGAACTTATATGTACTAAGGCCTATAGGTGTGAATAAATTGTATGAGAGATGTTCAAGGGGATCAAAAATGAGTTTTTGAAACTATTCATCTATCATATTAGTAAGAATATCATCATCACTATCATAATAATCTGAAACATTATCATCTTGTTATTTAGAATTTATCAATAAAGGAAGCTCAAATGTTTTATTTCCTTATTATGTAATTATCATTGGTTCATTTTTCCATGGATTTTTCTCAATTTTTTAGTCCTATTGTATATTATCTTGTTCCTTATGTTTATTTGTGTATAACTCAAATGTTAGTTCTTTATGAACATCTTGAGATAATGATTTATCTTAATTTATTAACTAAATCATAACTTGAAATATTTTTGAGTGGAATAAATTACTTGGGTTGTACCATTTGAGAAACCCCTTCTATATTAAAGTGTAACATTTTAAAAAATTGAAGGGATCTTCATTTGCAGGCATTGTCAATAACATGATATCATGTATGAATTTTACACATCAATTTAATGTAAATGGCACAACTTCCACAATGTGTATCTAAGGTCCACCCAAGAGTAAATTATAATACAATGATTGTGACATTGATTGGAATGTAGCTTGTACTATTTTTTTGGTCCCAATGTCACACCTAATGTGATTTGACCAATTGGTGTGTTGTATGAATTATCAAATCCTTTGATATACATGTCTAGTTTTTTAATAAGATCATTATCCTAGTGTATATCCTCTTTATGGTCTTGAACTTCTTGTTCTATGGCTGAAATTCAGTACCTAGTTTCATTCATTGTTACATCTTGATTCCTCCTTGAGAAAATTACTTATTTATTCATAGATATTTATAGTGTCATATGTGATCTGGTTATTTTTTACCTACACTTTGAGATATTTATACTCTTATGGGGTAGATGATTATTGCTTTGATTATATTACTATGAGCTAGTTGTAGTGCATTTTTACATTATAATCATGTTGATTTATCATTATAATTATATCTTATTTATGAATATCAAGATTTTTTGGTCTAACTACCTGTTTGTTATGAGGTGGATGCAGGAGCACTCATCCCTCAGAGCATGATGGAGGTAGAGCATCATCTAAGAGGGTAACATAGATGGTGATGTTGGGAGAAGATAGAGAATCCAACTAAAGCCTTACACACACCACATTATTAGGACATGACTAGATGCATAATTTAATGGGTAGTGTGGTATAATTTTGTATTGTTTGCATTTGAAAAATATAATACACATGATTGAGTAGTCAACATAGTATATTTTATGTCATTTATTTTAAATAATATATTACGCATGATTAATCTAGTAAAGTAATGATAAAAATTTAATTTTATGTAGTTATGTTTTTGGTGGTTTGATTAAATTAATTTGACTAATTAAATGAATCATCCATTATTGAAATAATTTGATAAATATAAAATAATAAATCCAAAAAGAAAAAAAATAAAAAGAGGACTTAAAATGGAAAAGAAAACAAAAAGGGGTAAGAATCTTACCATAAAATAAGAATAAAGGAAAAAGTTAGTTTTAAAGCACAAAACAAAAAGGCTACATCGCCCTTTTTGGGAAAAAGTAAAAGAGAGAATGTAATTTATAAAATTTTATATAGACTTAGCATGTGGCATACCAAAAAGGGGAAAGAAGAGGAAAGTGTGAATTAAAAAGAGATGCAACTGGAATTGAAAGGGAGAAGGAAGGATAGAGAAGAAAATCGAAACACATAAACACTAGGTGTTGTACTTAAAATTTTGATTGTTTGTGTATGTATATTTATCTTAGTTTTGTTTTATGTGAAACTGATTTGTACATTAAGATAAATAAATATTGTAGAATTTGAATAAACCAAAATAATAGCAAATTGTATACACTTTTATATCTGAAACATTTATTAATATATATGTATAAATGAAAAACAATAGAAAACACCATCTAATGTTAGGTGCTATTAAACCATAACTGTATGGAGTCTACATGAGCTTATATAAAATTATATATTCCTTTTCCCTGGGACATTTTTTATACAAAAATTTAGAATTAAAAATAGTGTTGAAACCAAAAATCTATTGCCAAAATTTTGATAAGTGTTTGACACCCTATAAAAATATTGTCTTAATTTTACAAAGACTTCTTAGAAGAGGGTGCGTCTGAATTTTTCAACTGGAAAAACTTTTAAACTTGTTATATGTTAATACCTCTAAGTATATCATAGGTAATCTTAGTGTTTAAAGAACACTTCTCATTTTAGAACTCAAAGAATATAGAGCATGATTAGTAGGTTGTGGTAATCTGGTTACCTATGATGAAATAGCAAAAAAAACAAGCAAACTATTCTACAATATTTATAAAACTTGGTGGTTGGGAGCCACCTTGGTCCTGTCAATAATGTTTGTGAAAGATGTAGTAATCCAGACTAATATTAGTGAATTGTGATCAAATTCTAGTCTAAGACTATTCTAAAATGAATATTTACAATGAGATTAAGATATAGTGATCTAGTTAAAAAAAGAGAAAAAGGGAAGGATAGGGTAGAATGAATATATGCTACTAATCTCTACCTCAAACATCATGACAAGGTTTAAATTCCATTGAACATACATTTAACCAATGTATAACATTAAATAGCATACACCCAAATCTTAACACACACCAAACAAGTATCTAAGGATAGTATGAAGAAATACAAGTAAGAACTAGCTTTACTTTAAAGATTTACTATTGCATTCAAATAGCATATGCACATCTTTATGTAGAGCAAATAAAATGAAGTAAACCCAAGAACATTCAACTAATCTAGAATTTACACAAATTATCAACCTTGTATTAAATATGCATGTCTAAAATTCTTAAAAACCATTCAAATTTGAGATACAGAACAAACAATTGAGAGAGAACCCATAATGACAATTCATACAAACAATTGAGACAAACTTTGTAGTATTCCCTGCTTGTATTAAATTGCTTAAAAAATTACAAAGTATTTTTTATCTCTAAAAACTCCCTCCCCTTACAAATGGTAATATTGCCTTTTATAGAATGCCAAGGTAATATACCGATCAGTCATGTCAACTACAAATGTAAAAAAGTAATGATAATTATCCTTTTTTACCAAGTTTTTAGAATACACTAAAAAAATTTGAAATGATATGATTTATAGGCAATGTGCATACAAATAGCACATGCCTTTATAAAAGAATATTCCATTTTCAAATTTTATAATTTTTGCACAAAAGAGAATATTCTTAACTAATTGGTGGACCCTATTATGATGAAGACCCTTGGTTATACTAAAGTAAAATTCTCATTGCCTTTTGATGTTGTTCATTGACTAACTTCAAATTGACAACTAAATCAAGGAAGAGCTCATCCTCTTACTCAGCTAGGTCCTCAAGATCTCTATTATTTCTCTCTAAATCCTCCTTAATGATCCTCACCTCGGCTATCTTTTCTTCTATAGTTAAGATCATATCCATGACCCTATTTTTGTTAGCCCTAAACCTTCCTTGGCTTTTCTCTTTACCTTATACATGACCAAAGTGGTCCTATTCTTAAACTCATCATCGGCTATGATTCCCATGGAGCTAAGATTTGCAGGCTTGGAAATCATGGCCTTAAAGAATTATTCATTTATATTTAGTAGCTCTTTGTCATCCTTGATAAATCTTCCCAATCTCTTGAACCACATGCTCAAACCATTACTTTTATCTATGATCAATCCCATGATTGTATTGAGGTGGGCAAAGCTAATGGTCTTGAAAACAAGAATTTGAGCCTCCACCAATATGTTGACCAACTCCTTCATCTTATCCTTTGAACTCTACCATTGGGTGATTAAACCCTTGGCTACTACATCTTGCTGGCTTAGCACACCTTTTATTTATTTTTTTGACTTTACATACCAACCATGAGATCAGGAACTAATAAAACTTCTTGTTTCTCCAAATTCTCCTTCTACCTTTGCAAGTTCTCTATTCATTATTTTAGGCCTTTGATGCCAATTTGTAATTGGGTTCATTGATTTTTGGCTAACCCAAGAATATCCTCTTCATGGATGGGGTTATCACTTGGTCATTGGCCTCCAAATAGAGTCAAGCCAACAAATGCTTCCACCTTCTAAAAAGTGAATTCTTCTCCACCCACCATAGCTTTCTTTATTATTACTCTTTCCAATCTAGTAGTGGTTGGATCAAATTGGAAACTTACTAATGAGTGTATTATTTTTGGAGGCTTTAGGACTTCCATTTGGGTACTACCTAAAGATCTAGGATCATCCATTTGTCTTTTTGTCTCTTCCTTTTATAGAGCCACTATCCAGGGCTTAAGCTCATCATGAACTATGATGTTGATGGATTTAGTGATGGCCCATAAATGGTGTAGAGTTGGGATCTTTTATAACTTTCCATTTATGAACCATTCAAGAATGGTTGGACCATAAATTGGATTTTCATCACTGAAGAGATTAATCTCACTTAAGGAGTAAGTAAAGGTTATCTTAGGCTTCATTGTTCCTATTGGAACCAATGATAGTTCAATTTATTTCTTTTAAGGGGAAACAACTGGAACTAAGTCCAAATCTATCTCCTTCCCCTTTTCCTTTCCTACTTCCTCAACTTGGGGTTGAGGTTCTTCTTCCAATGTTTCCTCTTCATTTAACCCATAAGCACTTGCTAATGCCTTCAAAACATTCTCTAATGTTTCCTTAGGATCTATTGTAATCATGTCAATGTGTTCAATTGGAGACTCTAGCTTTTTAGGTTGGGCTAAAGATGATGCTCCTTTGCTAGGCCTTTCTTCAAATCTCTCTTTTCCTAATCTTTGTGCAACTTGTACCTCTAGTTGATGTATTTCTATTTGTGGTTGTTCTAAAAGAGGCCTAAAAGATGGTTATAGGTAGCAAATGATACTGCAAAGGTCCCATTGTTTCTCATCTCTCATCAATCTAGCCTCGATCTTTATATTATGATTCTTAATCTTGTTATGACTTATATGAATGAAGATGCTTAGAAATACATCATGTCATGGACACCAAGGTGATGTTTATATGTCATGTTTATTTTCTTTACCTTCAAATGTTTTGCAACCATATCATAGTGGTCCCATTTCCTTAATTCATCAATATGTAAATTGAAAAAATCCCTACGTCTGGAGATGGTGTCTACATTATCCCAATTATACAACATAGTCATACTAATAGTAAAAGGAAAAGGATGGAGCATCCCTTTACTTTTGCCTTTGCCATCTATACCATGATATAATTGGTATGTTATTTCCTACTCTACCAATTTAATGGGTACATGGATTGGCAATCTAAGAGGCTGACTCACTATCCCTTCTATCTTGATTGTGGTACAATCAAGATATAACCAATTGTCTCCAATAAGTTCCACATACTTTTTGATCAAGGGGCTAACCCTTATCATGGGGATTCTTGTAATGGCCTCCACTAGGGTTGGGTATACACAGTCACAAATGAATTATATATTGTCCATATACTTGAATATATGTATTTTAGAATAGTAATGGGAGATTGTTTGCCTTCCATTAGGTGACCAATTTTTGATGTTAGGGATTTTGTTAGTGGCCAATAGGGAATCCAAAAGATAATAAATCATAAAGAAGTGATTGATAGTCTTCTTATTTTTGGTAGAGAATTGTTTCTTCAGGAAAATATTGATCATTTATCCTATATAAGGAGTAAGTCCCTTTTCAATCATGAAATTATCAGAGTTGTTGCCAGAATCTAGATAATGCAAATGCAATGGAGACATGATCACACAAGTTGAAGTAAGTGCACACCACGTAGATGCTAAAGCAATTTGAAAATAATACAATAAGAGAAATTGCACAAGATAAAATGGAGAAAACCAAAATCTGATTAGCATGAGATGGCTAAAGTGAGGAATACAAATAGGAGAGTATGTAACTCCTCCACAAAAAGTAGACAAGGCACCCCAAAAATAGAATGTAACTCCTCCATGAAAGGTGGTGACAAGGTGCTAAGAATAGAGAAGTAACTCCCATCAAGGGAGTTACTTATGACATTCTTATGACACCTATGACACATCTATGACACACACATCCACATAAGCTAGCCTATCCCACAAATGTAGGAAAACTCCATGTATGCACAAGAAATACAATTTCTCTAATTAATAAATAGGGGAAAATAAAAATCTACACTAATACCCCCCCATAAGCACAGCTTAGGTGGGCAATGTGGAAATATAAAATGGGTCCCGGCAACTAGGCCTAATGAGGTACCCATGTATAAATGCAATCTCCCATAAGATAGAAAAAAGGAGAAAACTCATAGAAAAAAACTCTCCCCCAAAAGAGAGACATAAAATAAAGAAGAGGCTAGAAGGCCCCCCTAAAGATGATGCTACTACATATGTGGACCGCACCCCAAGAAGAGCTCGTAGATGAATAAACTTGCTCTCAATGAAAGGTTTGGTGAAGATGTCTACACCTGCTTTGAAGACTGGAAAAATATCAAGTCAATGACCTGATTATAAAGAAGCTCTTGAATGAAATGCATGTGAATCTCTATGTGCTTGGTCCGCTGGTGCTGAACTGGATTCCTACAAATCTAAATGGTACTCTAGTTGTCATAATAAATGATGGTGGGCTCCCTGATGGGAATGCCAAACTCAAAAATAATCCATTAAAGCCAAATAGCCTTAGTAGCTGCATTAACAGCTCCCCTGTACTCTGCCTCTATGGATGATATAGCAATAGGATTTCGCTTCTTGCTAGACCAACTGTTAGGACCAAAACCTAGAGAGAAATTGTAACCAAAAGTGGACTTGCAAGTCTGTGAATTACTAGCCCAGTCTGAATCTATATATCCAACCAAGTCAACCTATATCCCAAATCTATAATGAATCTCGTATATATGTGAACCCTATATGTAATGCAAGATCCTCTTAGTTGCTTTCCAATGTAGCTCATGAGGTTCCTGCATGAATCTGGAGATAAGTCTCACTGTATATGAAATGTCAGGCCTGGTGTGAGTCAAGTAGATGAGACTACCAATAAGTTGTCAATACTAAGTGGCATCAACCAATGGTGAAGAACAATTAGACTCAAGCTTGACTCCTGATAGAAAGGGAGTCAGAGATGGCTTGCAATCAGCCATGTGAAACCAAGCCAATAAGTCAAGAGCATACTTAGGTTATGCAAGAGAAATCTTTGAATTTGACTGTGAGATCTCAATGCCAAGGAAGTAGTGCAACAAACCCAAGTCTGTCATGTCAAATCTATCCTAAAGAGATGCCTTCACTACTACAATAGCCAATGAAGAACTCTCAGTGATCAAAAGGTCATCAACATATAAAACCAAAATCAAGAGCAAATCATCTTGCCATAAGAAGTAGACATTGGGATCAGAATGGCACCTAGTGAAACCCGCTGTGAGAAGGAAGGAATCCATCTTGGCATACCAATCCCGAGGGGCTTGTTTGAGGCCATAGATAGATTTCCTAAGTCTGCATAATAAGGAAGAATCCTAAACAAATCTTGGTGGCTGCTCCATGTAGATCTCCTCCTCTAGGTCTCCATGAAGAAAGGCACTCTTCACATCCATTTGATGCACATCCCAACCATGTGCTACAACAATAGCCAAGGTGAGTCAAATAGAAGTCATCTTTGCAATGAGTGTAAAGGTCTCTGAGTAGTCAATGCCTGCCACCTATGAGAAACCCTTGGCAACCAATTGTGCCTTGTACTTATCGATCGACCCATCTGCTATAAACTTGGTCCGATATATCCACCTACATCAAACCATCTTTCTTCCCTTAGGAAGTGAAGTCAAATCCCAAGTGTGATTTTTGATTAAGAAAGAATATTCTTCTTCCATAGCATTATCCCACTCAGGTACCCCCGATGCCTCTCAAAAAGTCTATGGATCTAAAACTATAGCAAAGAAGGCATGTGGATCTCTCTGAAAATCCCCCCTAGTACGTCTATCATCTGTGGGATCTCCTACCCAAGTGCCAGCACTCTCAAGTGTTTGTCTGGCCCAAAGTGGCCCAGAAGTGGGCGAGTCAGGTGCTAACTCCTCATCCTCTGATTGACTAGAGGTGGATGACTCTGCATCACTATCCTTACTATTTAAACTCGAAGAAGAAGAAGATGACTCTAGCTCAAGAACCTGCTGTGGCTGATCTAAATCTGATGAGAAATCATCATGAAGAAGTAGATCCGATAAGGGAAAAGAAGTGTTAAGTGTTGAGTCTCTAGAACTCTCCTAAAAATGGACACTTCTCTCAATGAACAACTCATGAGTGACTGGATCTAGAAGGCAATATCCCTTAATACCATCTGGATATCCTACAAAGATGCAAGGCTTGGACTAACATTCCATAGCTTTGCATTTCTTCTTCGAAATGTGGACCATGGCTAGGGATCTAAAAACTCTAAGGTGCTCAACATCAGGTTTCCTTTTATGCCAAGCTTCAAAGGGTGTTATCCCTTTCAAAGCTTTGTGAGGAACCCTGTTTTGAATGTAGCAAGCACAATTGATGGCTTCGACCCAGTACTATGGTGCTAAGGATTTGGAGTGAATCATACAGCTACCCATCTCTTTCAAGAACCTATTCTTGTGTTTTATAACCCCATTTTATGAAGGACTGTAAGTGACTATACACTACAAATTAATCCCCTCTATAGTGCAAAACTGCTCAAATCTGATGCTGACATACTCCCCTCCATTATCAATTTGAAGAACCTTGATGGATTTCTCACTCTATTTCTCAACAAGAGCCTTGAAGTCTAGAAAATTTTCAAACACTTCAGACTTTTGTTTTAGAAAATATATCCAAGTGTACCTAAAATAATTATCAATGAAAGTGAGGATGTACTTGGCCCTTGTGAAAGATGGTTTGGGAAAGGGTCCCAATACATCACTATGGACTAACTCCAAAGGTTGTGAAGCCTTCCAAGCTTTGCTTTTGTCAAATTTTGCTTCAGGATGCTTCCCAAGGGAACACCCTTCACAAAGTCCTTTTGAGAATTGAACGCAAGGCAAGCCAATGACCATGTCTTGTTTGCAAAGTTGCTCAAGGTAGCGATAGTTAAGGTGGCCAAACCGTTCATGCCATAATTTGCTAATTCTATTTGAATGAATCAACAATGCTATTAGAGAAAAATCTGATGTAAAATGTGAGAAGGTGTATAACCTAGCTTGGTGATATGCCCTACCCACTGCCACTGTAGTATCACTATGTAACTCCCTGATAGACACTGAATCTGGTGAAAACTCAACTCTCATGCCCTGACCAATGTGAGTGATTCGGTACACTGATAGGAGATTGGTTGAAAGAAAAGGAACACTTAGAATATTATTGAATGTTCATCCTTCCATTTCAACTGACCCTCTCCCTGTAATGAAAACTGATGTATCATCACCCAAACTAATTGAAGTCATGCTACAAGGCTCTAAAGATGAAAACTCAACTAGTGAAGAGCCCATGTGGTGAGAAGCACCTGATTCAATGACCCATGAAGATGTGGAAGCTTTTGTATCTATAAAGGCCTTGCCCTTTTTTTTCTCTTTACCCTTACCTTTTGCCTTAGTAGAATCTTGGGTAGATGAATTCTGCTTGATGGACTCAAGAACACCTATGTTATTCTTCTGTAGAAGATGAGTTAGGTGATCTATTTGTTTCTTCATGCATTTTTGTTCATCATGCCCTCTATTTTCACAATAAGCACACTTAACCTTCTCCTTCTTTGGTTTAGCATTGGAAGAGGAAGTCTTAGTGTTGTTTTTGGCAGGATTGGTGTTTTCTTTCTTCTTCTCCTTGTCCTTGTTCTTTTTCTTTTTCTCCTTTGTTGAAGTCTTATGCTTACCATTTCTAGCTATCAAGGCTTGGGGTTGATTAGACTTCATTGTGCCCATTTGAATTAGCTTATCTTGCTCCCTAGCCAAGTCAGCAATGAATGAATCCAAAGAAGGCATTTTCTATGTAGTGTCAAGGGCACTTTTTGTGGCATGGAAAGTGGAGACAAAGACTGAATAGCTTGGACCTAACTTTGCGAGAATAGAAAGAATAATTGATCATCTTTCTTCTCTATCTTGCACTCTTTCAATTGCAATCTAAGGGCTTTAAACTTAGTGAAGAAGTCTTGTAGGGTGTCAAAGTTGCTAGGACTTAGACTTATGAGTTCATTTTCAAGCTCATGACCTCTCATCTCATCAAGCTTCCCAAACAAATTTTTTAAGGTGTCCCATCTGTCATTAGGAGTTTGGGAGGATTCTAAGTGGAAGATAAGTTCTAGAGACACAAACAAGCTCAGTAATTCAAAGGCTTCGTCACTATGGTTGTACCACTTAACCTTTTCAGCATCTGTGTTGGGTTCTACTTTTGTACCCATGGTGATCCTATACAACCCTTTGCTTCTAAGAATGATTGACATATTTAACTTTCCATTCATAATAGTTGAAGGGTGTTAGGGGTTTAAGTTGAAAAGAATCCATTTTTAGCTGAATTTAGGTGAAGTTGTGTTGATTGCAAGTTGTGAATTTAAGGAGAATGAAAGCAAGTTGTGAAAAGCAATCACACCCCTTCGAAATATTGAGCCCCCCCCAAAATATGCAAGTGCATGCTCAAAATACGTTGAACTCATCCAAAAATGCATCTTAGAGCAATCAGTGCAACACTAAAGCAAACAGGACATCAGACTCAGCCGAAAATGCGTTTTGAGAGACCCAAATTTTGGCACTTTATAAACTAGTGCATTCTTCACAAATAACAAGCTTACGATGTAGAAAATTGAATTACAAGAACTTTTACAAAAAATGGCACCCAAAACTGAGCTACCGTTTGCAAGATATTAAAGTTACAATTTTCCCATAAACTAGTGTTTTTGCAAAAAAAAACACTAAAACATTAAAAAAATGCCTGTTATGGGGAGAGAAAGTGGTCTTCCAACCACTCATTGGATTTGGAATGGAATGAGGAATATAAATGAGGTTTGTGTGAGGGAGAATTGGCCTCCTGCCAACCCGGGCCTCACCCTTCGTCTTTGTAGGTCGAAGATACAAGTTTTAATTCAAACCCCAAAAAACACAAAACTGTCTAAAATCCTTAATATTCAGTCAAATTGACTGATTTTTATTTTATCAAGTCAATTTTAACTAAAAAAAAATGAAGCATAGACAGAATAATGGATGCCACATGTCTAAGGGGTGCCAAATAGGATGCCAAGTAAGGAAGAGGCGTCCAAAAGCAAATAGTCCAGAATTTGACTCAGAAAAGACAAAACAGCAAACATGTGCTAGACCGTACGGCTTATCTGAGGCACCTTGTTGGAGACTGTGGTGTGGCAGAACTTCACCAAAAAGGAGGTGCAAAAGCTTGATTCTAAACAATAGACCAAACAGCAAGCAAAACAACATGCGGCGTCCAAATAAGGCACAGTTCTGGAAAAAAAATTGCAAAAAACAAAACCAACCTGTAGACCTGGGCCGTACGGCTAGCTTGGCTGGTAGAAAAGGACACCGTACAACTGAAGGAGGGCGCAAACCAGAAGCTAGGTGCTTTGCTGGAAGAAAGGATGCGCCACTTTAAATCAGGAAGCCAAGAAAAGTGCGCAGAATGCAAAAGCTTGGCGCTTGTGTTGGTGCTGACTACTGTTGAGTCTGAAGTTCCTTAGAGCCACACAATAATGGCGTCCAAGAACCGCTGAACCAGCCCCTGGAGTGAAGACAACCAAGACACCTAAAGGCCAAAACGATACCAGAGATGATATTGACAGAATTTATTTTATTTTAGACCAAATCTAGAATAAAAAAAAGAACTCCACTCCTCTTGATTTCAAAAATAAGCTAAAAGCATAATCACACACAAGATTACCGGTTTTGCTCTGATACCATATTGGAGTTGTTGCCAGAATCCAAATAATGTGAGTGCAATGGAGACGTGATCACACAAGTTGAAGCAAGTGCACACCACATAGATGTTAAAGCAATTTGAAAATAATACAATAAGAGAAATTGCACAAGACAAAATGGAGAAAACCAAAATTTGATTAGCATGAGATGGCCAAAGTGAGGAATACAAATAGGAGAGTACGTAAGTAACTCCTCCACAAAAGGTGGACAAGGCACCCCAAGAATAGAATGTAACTCCTCCATGAAAGGTGGTGACAAGGTGCTAAGAATAGAGAAGTAACTCCCATCAAGCGAGTTACTTATGACATTCTTATAACACCTATGACACATCTATGACACACACCTCCACATAAGCTAGCTTGTCCCACAAATGTAGGAAAATTCCATGTATGCACAAGAAATACAATTTCCCTAATTAATAAATAGGGAAAAATAAAAACCTACACTAATAGAAATATATATAAGGGACCCAGATTTTGTTGACATAGGTGGTGGAAGGGGGCCCAGACAATATGTTTAGCAAAATCAATCATTCTAATTCTTACCCTAAATTGGGTGATTGGGATCTTTCTAGTGGCGTCTTGGATCACATGTTTTCTTGAATATATCCATGGGCAAGGATGTTTTTTAGGTCATTTTTGTTGGACCTTTCCCTAATTATGGGTAAATCTACTTGGGTCTTGCGTAACTTGTAATAATTTTCAAATGTTCTGGGGAAAATGTAAGCAACTCTCCTAAAACTATGTTCATGGACTATCATATCTTGGTCAACTTTACAGTCCTTAAAAATAAGTGCAATGACATCAATGTAATGTAATACCTCTAGTTTTATAGTCACGTGGTGAAGACTTGTTATCTGGATGGAAACTATGTCATAGTATCTCTAGGGGATATAACATTCTTTTCATATTCTTTGGTGATTGCTTTCAACTCTTCAATAACCCATAAAATTTTGGACCAGTTATTATCCCTGGTGTTTAATGCTACAGCACCAAATTTATTATCGTTAAAAACCCTTCCTTCTATGTCTAAATTTAAATACAGCTCTATGTCCTCCCTATTTTGTTGTTTTCATGTTGCCATGATTGTGAGCTTTATAAATTGCTCACTAGTGGTCTAAAAATCGCTTTTGGATCAATTTACACTTGTTTAGGTGACAATTGATCTCTCTCTAGTTTGATTGTGATCAAATTAGGTTCAAATTAGGGCTTTTGTAGATGTTAGGGCTTTTTTTAAGTCTTTTTGAGCTTTAATGGTGGTAAGTATTTGCACTTAGGTGAATTTGGTGCCTTTGATTTGATTTGGACTTCTACCTTTATACCTTTACTTTTTTGGAGCCCATAAAATCTTTGGTATTATCCTTTTATACTTAGGTAGCATCTATGTGGCAGCTCTATGGCATCCAATTGGCTTTTTCATGGCATTTTGTTCATAAATGATTTAAAACTTGACCATTACCTTTTAAAATTTGTATTTGATCTCACTCTATCAAATCATTTTGTAAAAATCAATGTGAGTCATTGATCTCAATCATGTGAGTTGCACACCATTGGTTATCCTTTGTATCGGACCTCATAGTTGTGCCACTTAACAATCTCATAGGCCTTTTAAGCTTTACATCTATGCCCATGTTACAGTGAATGTGTTTATGACACATGGTGGCTCCATGCTTACTCAGAGATTTTATTGAATAGTCCATACTGATCTCACTCTAATTAATCATGTTACCCTAATTAGACACAAGTCATTGGTCCTAAAAATGTGCACAAACTTTAAGTTAGCATAGGACCATGTAAAGAACTTAGGTTAAATACTTTAGTCTAAGGTTTTATTTCATGTTAATAAACATGAAATAATCCTAAGGATAAAGTATTTAGGCTAAGTTTATATAAAAATAAAAGGGACCCCATTGAATTATAGAAGATATAACCATAAGTCTTTAGCCTAAGGTTATATTGTATTAATGAATACAATCGAAACCTTAGGATAGACTTAGGTTAAGTCTATATCTCCAAAAATTTATACCATGATAAATGAAATGAGTTAAAAAAGGGGGGTATTAAGACATAAAGGGACCAAGCCTAGGGTTAATATGGTAAGGTTTGGTCATGTTGAAAAACATGACTGAACCTTAGGATAAGAATTTAGGATAAGTCCATGGCATTCATAATTGATCTTATACAAATCTAAACTGGTTAGAAAGGTCCTTAAGACAAAGCATGGCATTTAATAAATCTAAAGTGAAAGATTGATTTGAACATTGAAGTGTATATTACTTTCCAAATGAGACCCCATTGATCCTACAAAGCCAAATAACATGTTCATTTATCTAAGTGGGATTGGTTCATGAGCTTGAATTTTGATGGTCTTGTAGATGTAAATGATGCTGTGCAAACGTAAAAATTAAGCTCTAGTAATATATTATTTGGGATTAAATTTGAAGGCCTCACATACGTTAATGATAACCTCTTCAATCAAGCTTAGTCTTTAAGGTAATATCTTGGATCTATCAGGCTTATCTCACTCCATCTGATCTTCAATCTTTACTTAAGCATGGACTGTTGATCCTACAAAGAAGAATGACATTTAAATTAGGGCCCATATACATTAAGGGACTTAGGCTAAATCCTTAAGACTAAAATTTCATTCATGTTAATAAACACAAATGGGGCCTTAGGATTAAGACATTATTCTAAGCTTGCAATAAGAGGGACCATGCAAATTAGAGTTAGACCATGTTAGGAATTTAAAAGGATCTTGCAAACATTAATTTTGGACCATGTTAAAATAAAGGGGACAAAGGAGCTCAAGACATAAAGGGGACCAAGCTTATAAATTTTAGGCTAAGGTTTGGTCATGTTGAAAAACATGACCAAGCCTTAGTATAAAAATTAGGCTTAAATCTATAGCATATTTAAAATATTCCCATGTAAATTGTTCCCACCAGTTTTTGAATTTGGTCTAAAAGAATCTTGTGCTAGGGTTTCTGAATGAGGGTTTTAGGAAGCTTTAACATGTCTTCAAAATGATTTTTAATAGACCAAAGGCTAGTAAAAGGTCAAATTAAGATAAAATAATTAAAATTATGAAACCCAGGTATGATTTCATCAAGGAGAGCTCTATTAAACTTATGATCTAAAACATAGAGATCCAATATTAACAACATTAGGCAAAGCTAAAATAGAACCATGAATAAAGATTACCAATCAGACCAAGGGGTGGATGATCTTCAAATGCAAATAATATGCAAAACATGTTAATGATGCTCTGGTCAAGTGAATTTCAACTTCAAAACACAAATTTTGCACAATTTTAACATAAAGATCCCCATTTTTCAGAAATGGGGATATGTTGCCCTCAATAATTTACAGTGCAGTAGAAGAATGATATGTAACACAGATTTGAAACATTTTATTAAAACACCTTATAGATGAAATGATTATTTTAATGTAAGGAACCCTATTAAAAAAAGGACCACTTTATATTTGAGTGGGATGATTTAAGGCAAGGTTATATAACAATTGTATTACCTGTTGGAGGAGGGGCATTTTAATTATATCCCAAAATATTATATTACTATGGTGATGCCTGAAATAATATACATAATGTAATCTTTTAATATTGATACAGTTAATCTAAACACTTAATTAAATTGCCTTATTAAAATGCTTTACTGACATGCTTGGTTATAGCATATGCAGAACACTATGTGAAAAGTTCTTATTAATATGTGAAACATCTTATTTACTATATGAAATGATTACTAAATGAGGAACACCATATTATATGGCTTGTTTTATTTATATTAGCCATATTAATTGTTTACTGGCAAATTGGGATTATAGTGCCACATTATGTAATATAATAAAAAAATTATTTAATATCTTAGAATTTTGGGGAAAAAGATAAAAAGACTATTGACTTAGTCAACTAGTTATGAAAATTAATGAGAAAGATTTGTAACCATAATGATTTTCAATATGGAATTTAGCATGATATATATATATATATATATATATATATATATATATATATATATATATATATATATATATATATATATATATATATATATATATATATATAAGAGATAGGCATATATAAGAGTATAATCCAATTTCCATAGTGAGTTAGGGAAATCATAGTTATTATTTAATATGTGAAACCGTCCATATTAGTCTATCCAAATGGAAATACTTTTTTGGTAAGTATTGTTATTTGTAGATGAGATTCTAGTAAAGTAGAAATTATTGTGACTAAATTTATGGTTCAGAATTTTAAGACATCAATCATGAGTAATAAATACAAACTCAAATTATAAAAAAGATATACAAGTGAAAAGAAGGCATTAAAAAGTAGATGATTTTTAAAGTTGTGATTGATTGTTTATATTATAATATGATATTATGGGTGCCATAGGAGATGTTATTTGGAAAATACTTGTTAATTAAGGAATTCCAATTTATATATAATGTACCTAGACGATATAAGCTGTGAATGCTATTCTTGTTATATGTGTATTATACAGTTTTATTCATACATTTGATGGACTAGATGTATGCATTTGTGCTTTCTTTCATACTTAAAATGTATACTATATGCTAGTAGAAGATAATATATATGAATATATGGTTATATTTGTGTTAATTCACTCTCACATTGTTGACTCTGAGTAAGTAGTGAGACGAACTTCACTAGCTTACTAGTTTCACTATGTTTGATGAAGGTAATTTGATCAAGTGATGTGTTTGAAATTGACTGATCCTAGAGATCATTAACTATATAAAAAATTGGCCAAATTAATGTTAGTTAGACATAATAATTTCATGTATATGGTTTACATGTTTGTGTGATATCATTTTAGAATGGATTTCTTTATGGTATACTACATGTTTAGAAATCATACAACACATGGGTACTAGCTAGTCTCTATGGATTCCTGCACCATTACTATCTACTCATCCATGAATGGAGGTCCATTCCCTAATGGGAGATTATTCTAGGGATTATTGGTCTATGGTTGGTGTGCAAAGTCACTCAGATCATGCTCTCCCTTCCCATAGTAATACTTACTTGGAGACGACACTTGAGATTATCATAGATATTGGAGTTTCCAAAAACTCATGATCTTTGGAGTAATGTATCTTACATTTTATCTTGTATAGTATTTATTATTGAAAACATTAATCTATTAAATTATAATTTTATATTATAGTACTTTGACAATAGAGGCTATAGGATTGTATCAGTCATGGCTAAAATATTGTACATGATTTTTATATATAGTATGGAGTATTTAATGTTGATATATGATGTGAAATGTAGAATAATTCACTTATAGTTATCAAATTAAGTATTTTTTATATGATCTCTAATCAATTTACACTGTGATGTAATCTTATTTTTGTGTTTATGGTTTAGAAAAACTTACTAAGATGGATCCTAGAGTGGATGTTACATGTGGTATTAGAGTTATGGCTCAAACTCTAGGATTGAATGAGTCCATTAATGTTTTTATATCTTTCTGTTTAATCAAAAAGATACGGTGAAAGTTATAGTGTCTAGAGAGGGTCTATCAAATACCAATGACAACAATCCTCCATTTGATCATAAGTGAAATGTCATAGAGCAAGCAACAAAATTGGATCAAATCCTCGCACTCATGAATGATACCAAGGATCAGATCATAGCCTTGAAATAGGAAGTTCATGGCCATGGAGAGGAAGAACCTACTAAGCAGGAAAATCTTTAAGATGTGAGAGCTCGGGTAGTTGTAGAACTAGCTAGGGACATGAAAAAGGTGAGTCCACCTAAGTTCAATGAAACTATCTTGGATGATAGAGGTGAATCATGGCTAATGGAGATGGAGAAGTATTTTAAGATTCAAAATTACTCTGAGGTCACCAAATAATTTTGGGGAGCATATCAATTATTTGGTGAGGTAGATACATGGTGGGCCAACAAGAAGTTTAAAATGAACCTTAATTTGACCACCACTACTTGGGAACAGTTCATGACACTATTCAAGTCATGGTGGATTCCATAGTTTTATTTTGATTAGAAGCCCACTGATTTCTAGAATCTAAAATAGGGTGATTTATTAGTGAATGAGTACGAGGAGCAGTTTACCAAATTTTTGAATTACATACTTCAATACCAAGTAGATGAGAGGTTTAGGATTAAAAAATGTATCATGGGATTGAGGCCTCAAATTTGTGCAGAGGTGGATATTCATGGACCTTCTACCATGTACCAAGTCTTTGAGAAATAAGTTAAACAAGAACAAAATTTGAAGACTCTTTCATAGGCCAGGGATAAATTCAAGAAAAAATTTGGAGGATCAAAACCAAATTTTAAAAAGAAGAACTGAAAACCAAGGAATGGAGACTCCAAGAAATAATTCTAAAGTTAGAATTTCAAATTTAATGTTGGATGAGGCATTAAGAAACCAAACAATAGTTTAAAAAGAGGTTTCAAGGGAAACCAATAGGCTGTCAGGAAGGGACCACTAGGAGATTATTTTATATGTAGATATGACCACTATGCTTATGATTTTCTTCATGATAGGTCAAATAACAAGGGTCCTAATCCTTAGCAAGGAAATTTTTAGTAGCGTATTCATGCAACATTGGATAATCGACAAGCTAAGTTTCAAGCATCATCCATTGAGATACCAGGTACTTTGTTTAATCATCTAGTTTCCATTTTGATAGATACAGGAGCCATAAAATGTATTATAGCTCTTAGGATGCTTAGTAATTTATCTAGAAGAGCTAATGTAATGGAAAATTCATGGTTAGTACAGTATGGGAATGACTCAAAAGCCATGGTCAACAAGTGTTTAGTTGAAGTAGAGATTAGGTTGCTCGAATTCACAATAGTTGTGGATTTGTATGTAACACCTCTAGGATTATATGATGTGATATTAGGATTCAATTAGCTTGAAAAACATAAATCTAAGGTTGATTATTACCTAAATAATGTGAAGTGTCTTGATGATTTCAGAAATCAAACACAAATTCAAGTTGAGAAAAGAGAGTTGAAGCCTAGGTAGATTTCTACAATGCAGCTTAAGAAAGCTTAGGGAAAAGGGTGTCAAACATTTAATATCAAGATAAATGAAATGGAGGAAAAAAGGAACCATCTCTAATAAATGTGAATTATGCACCTCATGATTTGGAACTTGTAGTAATTGTTCATGCTTTGCAAGTTTAGTGATATTACTTGTTGGGAAAACCTTTTGAACTCAAGATAGATAACTTGGGACTCAAGTATATTTTCACCCAAATAAATATGAATACTCAACAAATATGTTGAATTGAGTTCTTATTTGATTACAATTGTGATATTATTTATATCAAAGGCAAGGAGAATAGAGTAGCTGATGCCATTAATTACAAAGGGCACATAACAATTATAGCTATTATCAGGAGTACTTTTAAAGATCAGGTGATTGAGTTCTCACCAAGAGATGAATTTTATGATTAAATTAGAAAAGCATTATCTGATAATTCTTAGAATCCTTGATATAAAGGATTTAGATTAGAAAGTGATGGTCTATTGCATTATAATGGATGAATGTATATGCCAAATCAAGATAATCTATATATCACAGTAATAAGATAATTGGAAAATGACCCTTATTTAGGACATCTAAGAATAACCAAGATCATGGTAGATTTTATACCATTATATTTTTAGAAAGGAATTAATAAGGATGTGACAAATTATGTGTCATGTCTGGAGTGTCAGTGAGTGAAAGCTGAGAATGTGCATCCAGCTAGATTATTATAACCACATGATATCCCAGAATGGAAATAGTAGGTGATCAGTACATACTTTGTTCAAGGGTTATTGATGTCATGTAATAGGCATGATATGATCTTGGTAGTTATTGACAAACTAACCAAGGTGGCTCACTTTATACCATGTAATTTGATAGATGATGCACCTACCCTTGCAAAAAGGTTCATGAAAGAAGAGTATAGGTTGCATGGTTTTCCAAAGAAGATCTTTTTGGATCAGGATCTAAAGATGACTTCAAGGTTTTGGGTGACTCTTAATTTAGCTTTGGGTATGCAAATTAATTTTAGTATAGCTTACCACCTAGAGACTGAGGGGTAGTTAAAGAAAGTTAATTAGGTTATTGAGAATATTCTTCATATATACTACATGAATCAATAGTACAATTGCAAAGATTATCTTCCATTAGTTGAGTTTACATATAATAACTCATACTAATTAGCATTAAATATGGCACCATTTGAGGCACTTTATGTGAGAATGTGTAGAATACCCATTAGTTAGAACAGGTTAGAAGACAGGGTAGTCTTTGGACCTAAGATGCTCTCAAAGCTAGAAAAACAAGTTAGACTAATAAGGTAGAGATTGGTTGAAGATAATGATAGATAAAAGATCTATGTAGATCTAAAAAGAATAGAAAGGCATTTTACAGTAGGTGATAAGGTGTTTTTATGGGTAAAGTTGTAGAAGAGCTTGATTAAATTCAATAAGTCTATAAAATTATCATCAAGATATGTGAGACCCTTTGAAGTGTTAGAAGTGGTCAATCCTATAGTGTATAGACATGCATTACCATCAGCCCTATCTCTTTTGCATAATTTCTTCCATGCTTCATATCTTAAGAAGTATATATCTGATCTTATGCATGTGTTGGATTGGAATAATTTGTAGGTTATGGATCTTAGGGTGGTCAGAGTAGAACCAATTAGGGTAATTGACACACACAAACTTCATTCACATAAAAAAGAGATGTCTCAGTGCAAGGTCTAGTGGGACCAGTACTCTAAAGATAGTGTAACATGGGAGGACTATGATGAGTTTTTAAGGAGATTTCCATATTTATTTACTTGATTAGATACTATTGTGTTGTGTTATTTTTAGTTGAATAATAATTTTTAATTTGGAACTTATATATGAATAACAATCATTTGGGACAATGACTAGATTTAAGGGGAAAGGATGTTACATCCCGATTCCTCATCGAGAAAACTACTTATTTATCTGTGGATATTTATAGTGTCATATATGATCTAGGTATTTTTAGGTATACTTTAATATATATATATTGTTATTGGGAAGTTGATTATTGGTGACCAGATTACCAATAACTAGATACAAAATAAAAGTGTGAAGAAGAGACATGGTTGGAACTGAAAGGGAGAAGGAAGGATACAAAACAAAATCAAAAGATGTAAATGGTAGGTGTTGTACTTAAAATTCTGGTTGTTGGTGTATGTATATTTATCTTAGTTTTTTAATGTGAAACCCATCTATACATTAAGAGAAATAAATATTTTAGAATTTGAATAAACCAAAATAGTAGCAAATTGTATACACTTCTATGTCTGAAATGTTTGTTAATATACATGTATAAATGGAAAAAAAAATCAAATACCATCTAATGTTAGGTGTTATTAAACCATAGACGTATGGAGTCTATACGAGTTTATTTATAATTAGATATTCCTTTTCCCTGGGATGCTTTTTATACAAAAAATTTGGAATTAAAAATTGAGTTGAAACGAAAAATCTATTGCCAAAATTTTGATAAGTGTTTGATGCCCTACAAAAATATTATGTCCTAATTTTATAAAGACTTATTAGAAGAGGGTTCGTCTGAATAATTCAATTGAAAAAAAATTAAACTTGATATACAATGCAGTAGAGGAATGATAGGTAACACAACTTTGAAACACTTTATTAAAACATCTTATAGATGAAAAAATTCTTTTAATTTGAAATGCCCTATTAAAAATAGGATCGCTTTATATTTGAGTGGAATGATTTATAACAAATTTATATAACTATATCACCTGTTGTAGGAGGGGCATGTGAATTATATCCTAAAATTTTATATTACTATGGTGATCCCTGAAATAAGATACATAATGTAATCTTTTAATATTGATAAAGTTAATCTAAATGCTTAATTGAATTTCTTTATTAAAATTTTTTACTGACATACTTGGTTAGAGCGTATACAGAATGTTATGTGAAAAGTCCTTATTAATATGTGAAACATCTTATTTACTATATAAAATGCTTACTAAGTGAGGAATGCCATATTATATGTCTTGTTTTGTTTATAACAACCATATTAATTGTTTACTTTCAAATTGGGGTTGGAGTGCCACATTATGTAATATAATAAAACAATTATTTTATATCTTAAATTTTTGGGGAAACAGATAAAAAGACTATTGACTTAGTCAACTTGTTATGAAGACCAATGAGAAAGATTCATAACCATAATGATTTTCAATATGGAATTTAGCATGATGGATTTGGTGGATATATATATTTAATATTTTTAAGAGATAGGCATATATAAGATTATAATCCAATTTCCATAGTGAGTTAGGGAAATCATAGTTATTATTTAATATGTGAAACCGTACATATTAGTCTATACAAACAGAAATACCTTTTTGGTAGGTATTTTTATTCATAGATGAGATCCTAATAAACTAAAAATTATTGTGACTAAATCTAGGATTCAAAATATTAAGACATCAATCACAAATTATAAATACAAACTCAAATTATAAAAAAAGATATACACATAGAAAGAAGACATTAAAAAGTAGATGATTTTTAAAGTTATGATTGATTATTTATATTGTACTATGATATTATGGGTATCATAAAAGATGTTGTTTTGAAAATACTTTTTAATTAAGAAATTCTAGTTTAGATATAATGTACCTAAACAATATAAGTTATGAATGTTATTCTTGTTATATGTGTATTATACAATTTTATTCATACATTTGATGGACTAGATGTATGCATTTGTGATTTCTTTCATACTTAGCATGTATATTGTATGCTAGTAGGAGATAATCTATATGAATATATGATTATATTTTTTTTAATTCATTCTTGCATTGTTGACTTTGAGTAAGTAGTGATATGAACTTCACTAGCTTACTAGTTTCACTATGCTTGATGAAGGTAAGCCGATCAAGTGGTGTGTTTGAAATTGACTGATCTTAGAGATCATCAACTATTAAAAACTTTGGCCAAAGTAATGTTAGTTATACATTGTCATTTCATGTGTATGGTTTACATGTTTGTGCGATATTATTTTAGAATAGTTTTCTTTATGGTACACTGCATGTTTAAAAATCATATAACACATAGGTACTAGCTAGTCTCTTTATATTCCTACACCATTACTATCTACTCATCCATGAAGGGAGGACCATTCCCTGATGAGAGATTGTGTAGGGGATCATTGGTCTGTGGTTGGTGTGTAATAGTTCTTGGATGATGCTCTCCTACCCCACAACAGTACTTATTTGGAGATGACACTTGAGATTATCATAGATAATGGAGTTTTGGGAAACTCATGCTCCATGAAGAAATGTATCTTACATTTATTCTTGTTTAATATTTACTATTGAAAATATTAATCTATTAAATTGTAATTATTTATTATATTACTGTGATAGTCGAGGTTGCAGGATTGTATCAGTCATGGATGAAAGATTGTAAATGTTTCTTATATATAGTATGGAGTATTTCATATTGATATATGATGTGTAATGTAGAATACTTCACTTACAATTATCAACTTAATTATTTTTTATATGATATCTAACCAGATTTGCATTGTGGTGTAATCTTATTTTAGTCTTTATGCTTTTTTTTTAAATTACTAGTTTTAGATAGATCCCAAAGTGGATGTTACATGTGGTATTAGATTTGTGGCTTGATCTCTAAGACTAAATAAGTCCACTAACATTTTTATATCTTTCTATTTAATAGAAAAAATATGGTGAAAGCTAGAGTGTCTGGAGAGGTCCCATCAAATACCAGTGATAACAACCCTTTGTTTGATCCTAACTAACATGTCGTAGAGCAAGTGGTAAAATTAAATCAACTCCTCATAGTCATGAAAAATACTAGGGATCAGATCACAGCCATGGAATAGGAAGTTCATGGCCATGGAGAGGAAGAACATTAGGAAGAATCTAATGAGTATCCTATTGAGAAGGAAAATCTTTAGGATATGAGTTCTGAGGTAGCTGTAGAACTAGCTAGGGACATGAAAAAGGCGAGTCAACTTAAGTTTGATGGAACTATCATGGGTGATGGAGCTAACATGTGGTTGATGGAGATGAAGAAGTACTTCAAGATTCAAAATTACTCTGAGGTCACCAAAGTAATTTTGGGAGCATATCAATTGTCTAGTGAGGTAGCTACATGGTGGTTTAACAAAAAGTTAGAAATGAACCTTAATTCAACCACCAGAAGTTGGGAGTAGTTCATGACATTATTCAAGTCACAATGGCTTCCATAGATTTATTTTGATCAAAATCTCACTAATTTTTAGAATCTGAAATAGGGTGATTTATTGGTGAATGAGTATTGGGAGTAGTTCACCAATCTTCTAAAATGTATACCTCAATACCAAGTAGATGACAGGTTTAGGATCAGAAATTTTATCATGGGATTAAGGCCTTAGATCAATGGGGAGGTGGATGTTCATAGACCTTCTACCATGGACCAAGTCTTTGAGAAGGTAGCTAAACAAAAACAAAAGTTGAATACTCTTACACAAGCTAGGGATAAATTCAAGAAAATTTTTGGAGGATAAAAACCAAATTTTAAAAAGAAGAAATAAAAACCAAGGAGTGGAGACGCTAGGAAATAATTCTAAAGTCATAATGCCAAATTTAATGATGGATCAGGCAATAAGAAACTAGACAATAGTTTCAAAGGAGGTTTCAAGGTAAACCAGCAGGTTATCAGGAAAGTACCACCAAGAGATTATTTTATTTGTAGAGATGGCCATTATGCTCATGATTGTCCTCATTATAGGTCAAATAATAAAGGTCTTAATCCTTAATAGGGTAAGTTTTAGTAGCGTATTCATGCAACAGTGGATAATAAACAAGTTAAGTTTCAAGCATCATCCATTGAGCTATCAGGGACTTTGTTTAATCATCCCATTTCCATTTTGATAGATACAAGAGCCACATAATATTTTATAGCTTCTAGGATGCGTAGTAAGCTCACTATAAAAGTTGGTGTGATGGCAATGCATGGTCAGTATGGTATGGGAATGACTCAAAAGTCACGGTTAGCAAGTGTTTAGTTGAAGTAGAGATTAGGTTACCCGAATTCACAATAGTCAAGGATTTTTATGTATCACCTCTAGGATCATATGATGTTATATTATAATTAAATTGGATTTCAAGACATAAAACTAAGGTTGACTATTACCTAAAGAAGGTGGAGTGTTTTAATGATTTTGGAAATCAAACACAAATTTAAGGTGAGAAGAGACAGTTAAAACTTAGGCAAATTTTTGTAATGCAGTTTAAGAGAGCTCAAGGAAAATGGTGTCAAGAATTTATCATCAATATAAATGAAATGGATTAACCTAAGGAAACATCTCTCAAAGATTACCCATTTCTTAGAAACTTTCACGATGTGTTTTTATAAGAATTGTCAGGTTTGCCTCTTAGACGTGAGTTCAATTTCTCTATCAACATCATACCAAATTTAGAACCACAATCTAAGGCACCCTATAGAATGATAACCACTAATTTGGTTGAATTAAAAGCTTAATTTTAGGAATTTTTGGCTAAGGGGTTGATCATGCCAAGTGTGTCACCATGGGGTTTACCATTTATCTTTGTTAAGAAGAAAGATGATACCCTTTGACTTTACATTGATTACAGAATATTGAATAGGGTAACCATAAAAAATAGGTAGTCACTCCCTCGTATATATTTCTAAAATTGATCTTTGAGTTGGATACCATCAGTTGAAGATTTGGGATGAGAATATTCTGAAGATTGCATTCAGAACTCAGTACAGGCATTATGAGTTTACAGTGTTACCATTTGGACTGACTAATTCTATGACAACATTCATGAGTCTCATGAATAGTGTGTTAAAAGATTACCTTGATCACTTTGTTCTAGTTTTTCTAAATGACATTTTCATCTATTCAAAGGATCAAGTAGAACACCTTCAACATCTTGAACTAGTCTGCAACAATTGCAGAAAAACAAATTATATGGAAATTTATTCAAGTGTGCATTTTTTTAAGAAATATTCAAGTATTTAGGACACATTTTCTTTACAAATGGTATCTTATTATATCTAAAAAGTATTAGAGCCATTATGGACTGATCAGCATAGAATAATGTGCATGAGGTTAGAAGCTTCATGGCATTAGCAGGATACTATAGGAAGTTCATTCTAAACTTTTCTAAGATAGTTAATCCAATTAATTCATTGAAATGGAAGAACCACAGATTTTTTTGGTCAGATAAGTGTGAAGTAGCTTTCTAAAATTTGAAAATAAGGCTTACATCACTACTAGTGTTGAGATTTTCAAACCCCAGTGGCCAAATTTTAGTAGTAACAGATACATCAGGATATGGGCTAGGAGGAGTCATTATGCAAGATGGTACACTAGTGGCTTATGAGATATAAAATCTAAATTCATATGAGGTGAATTATGCCTCTCATGATTTGGAACTTGTATAAATTATTCATGCTTTGTAAGTTTGGTGGCATTACTTATTGGGAAAATCTTTTGAGTTCAAGACAGATAACATGGGACTCAAGTATATTTTCACACAATCAAATTTGAATGCTTGTTAGAGACATTGGTTTGAGTTCTTATTTGATTACAATTTTGATATCAGTTATATCAAAGGCAAATAAAATAGAGTAGATGATGCCCTCATTCATAGGAGGCACATAAAAATTATCACTACTATCAAGAGTACTTTCAGGGATTGGGTGATTGAGTTCTCATCTAGAAATTAATTTTATGATCAAGTTAAAAAATCATTATCTGAGAATGCTCAGAATCCTCAATATAAAGGATTCAAATTGGAGAGTGATGGTCTATTGCATTACAAAAGATGAATGTATGTGTCAAATTGGGAGAATATATGGATCATAGTACTAAAATTATTACATAATGCCCCTTATTTAGGATATCCAAGAGTAACCAAGATCATGGAAGATCTTAGACCATTGTATTTATGGAAAGGAATTAAGAAGGATGTAGCAAATTATGTGTCATGTTGTTTGGAGAGTTAATGAGTGAAAGATGAACATATGAATTTAGTTGGATTATTATATCCATATGATATCCCAAAATGGAAATTGAAGGTGATTAGTATAGACTTTGTCCAAGGGTTATCGATATCATAAAATAAGCACAATATCATCTTGGTATTTATTGACAAACTAACCAAGGTGGCTCACTTTATATTAGGTAATTTTATGGATGATGCACCTACCCTTATGGAGAGGTTTGTGAAGAAAGTATATAGGTTGCATGGTTTTTTAGAGAAGATCATTTTAGATCAGTATCCGAAGATGACTTCAAGGTTTGGGTGACTCTTAATTTAGCTTTGGGTACACAACTTAATTTTAGTGTAGCTTACCACCCAAAGACTGATAGACAAATAGAGAGAGTTAATTAGGTGCTTGAGTATCTCATTTGTATATACTACATGGATCAACCATATAAGTAGGAAGATTGTCTTCCATTGGTTGAGTTTGTATACAACAACTCATACCAATCAACATTAAATATAACACCATTTCAGTCACTTTATGGGAGAAGGTGTCAAACACCCATCAATTGGGATAGGTTAGAGGACAGGATAGTCTTTAGACCTAAGATGATCTCAAAAATGGAAGATCAAGTTAAACTAATCAGGCAAAGATTAGACGAGGCCAATGATAGATAGAAGAACTATGCAGATCTAAAGAGAATAGAAAGACATTTTTTAGTAGATGATAAGGTGTTTTTATAGATAAAACTATAAAAGAGCTCGATTAAATTCAAGAAGACTATAAAATTATCACTGAGATATGTGGGACCCTTTGAGGTGTTAGAAGTTGTCAATCCTATAGCATATAGACTTTCATTACCACCAACTTTATATATTTTGCATAATGTCTTATATGTTTCATATCTTAAGATGTATATAGTTGATCTTACACATGTGTTGGATTGGAATGCTTTGCAAGTTCTAGATCTTGGGGTGGTCACAGTAGAACCAATCAGGGTAATTAATACTCACCAACTTCATTTGTCTAATAGATATATGTCTTAGTGTAATGTTCAATAGGACCAATACTTTGAAGATAGTGAAAATTGGGAGTACTATGATGATTTCTTTAAGAGATTTTCATATTTATTTACTTGATTAGATAATATTATATTGTGTTATTTTTAGTTGAACAATAATTTTTAATTCAGAACTTATATTTGAATAAAAATCATCTGGGATGATGACTAGCTTTAGGGGGGAAGGAGGCTACACCCCAATTCCTCATCGAGAAAACTACTTATTTATCCATAAATATTTATCGTTTCATATGTGATCTGGTTATTTTTACCTACACTTTGAGATTTATATACTCTTATGGGGCATTTGATTATTATTTTGGTTATGTTAATATGAGCTAGTTGTAGTGTATTTTTATATTATGATCATGTCGATTTATCATTGCAATTATATCTTATATATGAATATCAAGATGCTTTGGTCTAACTACCTATTTTTTTTGAAGTGGATGCAAGATCACTTATCCCTTAGAATGTGATGGAGGGAGAGCATCATCAAAGAGGGTGACGTAGATGGTGATATTGGAAGAAGATAGAGAAGCCAACTAAAGCCCTGCACACACCACAATATTAAGACATGATTAGATGCATAATTCAATGGGTAACATACTATAATCTTATAATGTTTATATTTTAAAAATATAATACACATGATTTAGTAGTAATCGTAGTATATTTTATGTCTTTTCTTTTAAATAATATGTTACACATGATTAATCTAGTAAAGTAATGATAAGAAATTAACTTTATATTTTTGGTGGTTTCATTAAATTAATTTGACTAATTAGATGAGTCATCCATTATTGAAATAATTTAAAATAATAATAATAATAATAAATCAAAAAATAAAAAAGAGAAAAAGAAAAAGAGGACTTAATATAGAAAAGAAAACAAAAAGGGGTAAGAATCTTACCATAAAATAAGAATAAAGGAAAAAGTTAGTTTTAAAGCACAAAACAAAAATGCTATGCCCCCTTTTTGCGAAAAATTAAAAGAGAGGAAGTAATTTATAAAATTTTATATAGACTTAGCATGTGACGTACCAAAAAGGGGAAAGAAGATGAAAGTATGAAGTAACAAGAGGTGCGATTGGAACTAAAAGGGAGAAGGAACGATACATAATAAAATTAGAACATGTAAATAGTAGGTGTTGTACTTAAAATTCTAGTTGTTGGTGTATGTATATTTATCTTAATTTTTTTTTGTGAAACCCATCTCTACATTAAGAGAAATAAATTTTATAGAGTTTGAATAAACCAAAACAATAGCAAATTGTATACAGTTCTATATCTGAAATGTTTATTAATATACATGTACAAATGAAAAATAATAAAAAAACACCATCAAATGTTAGGTGTTATTAAACCATAGTCGTATGGAGTCTGCATGAGTTTATTTAGAATTAAATATTCTTTTTCTTTGGGACTTTTAAAAAAAAATGGAACTAAAAATTGTGTTGAAACCAAAAATTTATTGCCAAAATTTTGATAAGTGTTTTATGTTAGGATCCACTCCTAAGAGCACACATGATTACCTTTTGTATAAGTAACTAAACATGGAATTAAACCAGAAGTAATAAGTAACTAAAATTTAGAATCAGCAAAGAATATATGATACGAGAAACAATACAATATGTATTAACACTCTTCCAGAATACAATGAAGAAATCACACTCTTCCACACCTCTTGGGCGTCCAATATTTCTCTCAAGAGTTCTCTCTCTCACACACAATCAACTACAAACAACTCAACACATAGTTGTTCCCTCCAAGTGACAATCAACCATCAACACAATGGTTGTTGTTGCCTACCCTGATTGCTCCACTGGTGACAATCAACTCAATGGTTGCTTTGCCTACCTTACAGCAAATCTCCTTGACCTTGCACACCCTGCAGATCAACTGACCTTGTTTACCAAGTAGACCTTCTTGATCTTGCACACTTGCAGATCAACTAGTCTTACTTACCATGTAGATCTTCCCTAATCTTGCACACCCTATAGATCAATTGATCTTACACACCTTGAGACAACCAACCCAATTGTTGTTCTTGCCTTCATGTGAAGGATCTAAACCTTTGTCCTTAGTCCTTTAATTACAATACAGCCCATGGGTCTCTTAAATAGATCCCATACAAAAAATAATTAGAAACACAATTACAATAATTAGAAATGCAAACTCAAGACTAAAATTAGTCTTTACATGCAAACAAATTATTCGTCTAAAATTAGACTAGAACACACAGATGATCGACGTCGATCTCTGCCTGTCTGGAGATGACCGATGTTGGTCAATCTATGATTGATGTCAGCAGCTTCTGGTCTACCCCTGATCGACGTCGGTTGGCCTAACTAACGTCGATTATTGTGACACTCAGCAACCTCCATGTTTGTATCAGTGAAGCTTTTAGCTCCACAACCTAACAATCTCCCACTTGGAGATAAATAGTTACACCTGTACCTGTACCTATACCTATACATCCTCTAATTTGTTTTTAGCTTGTATCCCCATCTTCAAGTTTAGTCTTGAAGACCAACAAAAGTTGAATTAAGATTCAACTTCTCCTTTGTTCTCGGCTTTGTTAACATACCTACAGGGTTCATATCCTTGCTAGTCACCATGACTGCAACAACCTTTTGCATCTCTAAAATCTAGCTAACCACCATTCCACCAACAGTGAACACATATCATGTGGTGCTTCTCCTGTCATCCAAGTCACTTGCCATATCCAAATCTACATACCCATGTAGAGAAGTGCTTGACCATGCATAGCATAAATACCTATTGTTGGTCCCTCTCAGATACCTGAGAATCTACTGAACTGCTTTCCAGTGCTTCTTTCCTAGATTGGCCATAAACTTGCTGATAGCTCCCACTGCTTGGGCAATATCAAGTATAGTACTCATGTACTCAACCTCATCATGTGATTTAGGATACTATTCTGTGAACTATCCAACCATAAGTGTGCTAACCGGTTCTGCATCCTGCATATTGAACCTCTCCACTACCTTATTCACATGATCCTCTGGAGACAAAATCAACCTATGACTTTCCCTATCTCTAAAAATACTCATGCCAAAGATTTTCTTTGCTACTTCTAAATCCTTCATGGAAAACCTCTAAACTAATTTTATCTTTAGCTCAGCAATCTCCTACATGTGTGACCCTACAACAAGCATATACACTACATACAGTAACAGAATAATATAGCTAATATTATTTAACCTGGTAAAATAAACACAATAGTCATATTGACATTGACTAAAGCCATGTTTTGTCATACACCTGTCAAACCTTAAACACCATTGTCTTATAGCTTGCTCAAGACCATATAACCTAGCCTTCTATGTCACCTGTCCATTCTCTCCTTTCTTTAACCTATGAATCCATTCATCTTTTAGTGCTTTCTTTCCGACTAGCAACTCAACCAAATCTCCCATTTGGTTCTTTTCCAAGGAATCGATTTCCTCATTCATGTCATGCTCCCACTATTTCCTGGATTCTACCTACATTGTTGTTAGGTTGTGGAGCTAAAAGCTTCACTAATGCAAACAGGGAAGGAGGTTGCTGAGTGGCAGAGCAATCAATGTTGGTCATATACAGTGTCAAAACAACAGACATCAGTTAGGAGTCGGTCGACATCGGTCACATCCAGGCAAACAGGGACCAACATCGGTCGCTTATGTGGTTCCAAAACTGTTAGTTCATGAACAGTTTGTTAATGAATCAGTTGTTTGCATGTTAAGGGCTAATTTTAGTCTTGAGCTGCAAATCTAATTATTGTAATTGGATGTCTAATTATTGTTTGCATGAGATCTATATAATAGACTCATGGGCTATATTGTAAAGTGTGCTAGTTGAGAGAGCAAGGTTAGCTACTTCAGAGTGAAGAGAACAAGGTGTGTTTCTCCTAGTGCCACAGTGCCAAGTGTGTATGATCAGGTAGATCTGTAGGTTGTTACAAGATCTGGTAGAGATCCACAGGGGTGCTGGTTTGGAGAATCAGAAGGGTTCTTCATGTGTGTATGATCTCGGTCGACAAGTGTGCAAGGCCAGGTTGATATGTGATATAGCAAGATCAGGTGAGATCTACATGGTAATTAAGATCATTGATTTGTAGGTGTGTATGTGTGTGTGGTCTAAGTTTGTAGGTGTTACAAAACCAAGTTGATCTACAAGTGGTAGCAAGATCAGGGAGATCAGCAACACAATAGGTAGCAAGATCAAGGGAGATCTACTTGGAGTACAGTGTGTACTTGGTCATGGAGTACGTGGAGTACTTGTGTACTGATAGTAGTGATACTGACTGGTGGTATTGGCATTAGTGATACTGACTGGTTGAAGGTGAACACCAACTCTGTGTTTGAGTTGTGTGTTGGGACTATAATTGAGAGAGATAACTCTTGAAGGTGAATTACTGTACACTTGGTGTGGGAAGCCTATAAGGTGTGGAAGAGTGTGGCATCTCTTCATTGTAATTCTTTTCTGGAAGAGTATTAATACAATTGGATATTGTCTCTCATATTCTGTGTTATTTTTGGATTCTAGTTACTTGTGCATTCTAGTTGAATTCTGTGTTTAGTTGCTTATACAAAGGTAATCAATTATGTGTTCCATAATCCTGACAAAGTGGTATCAGAGCTAAGGTTAGAGGGAGTAGAGTTGTGTTTGATTACAAGTCACTCTCAGGGGTTTTTGATTGAGTGGGAGTATAGCAATGGTAGAATAAAGTAAGCTAAGAATGGAGGAATTGAAAAGCAAGAATGGTCAATTATGGTGTTATGGAAAAAAGAGCAGGTAAAAAAATATTATTGGTTGGTGGAAGATCAACATGAAAGAACTGAAGAAGTAGATGTTGCAGGTGTTGTTGCATAGGATGCTCTGGTATGTTCCTTGGATAAAGTAGAATCTTGTTTTATAGATTATGTTGTCTATTTTCATGTAGCTCGAAATAGAGTATTTTTCCATGTTAAGGTCATTGAAGACTTTGGAAATATTTATTTAGGGGATGGTGTGCCTTGTCAAAGTTTTGGCAAAGGGAAAGTATGGCTAAAATTGTAGATGGCCAACACATGGGTGTTGAAGGAGGTCATGCAGGTCCTAGTCTTGAAGATGTGGCTAATTTCTTTAGGAAAGTTGGGTGATGAGAGATGCACAGAAACTCTCACAGTGGATGCACTTGAATTAGCAGGTGGTAAGAAAGTAGGTATCCTTTATCTATCTACTTATATTATTGATTCTTCTTCTGTTGTGAAGACGTGGCTTTGTAGGCTTGGTCACAAGAGCAAGAAGGAGATGCATGTTCTTAAGTGGAAGACAGATGTCTTTGACAAACTTAAGAACTGGAAAGCCTTGGTGTTCATAGAGGAGATGATGGACAGAGATCAATGGAGAAGGTTGAGTAACTCTGAGCAGGGTAGTTTAGACAAGGCTTTGATCCAAAGAGAGCTCACAGGTAAAAAGTCATCACTCATAGGAGAACACAAGTACCGACATTGATCAGGAGGAACCGGTGTCAAACAGACATGTGTCAATGTCGGTCATGTGTAGACCAGAGCTGGTGGTGTCAGGCAGGGTAAGACTAACGTCGATCAGGGAACTGACATCGGTGACAGGTAGACACCAATGTCAGTTAGGAAATTGGCATTAATAGTTAGGACAGTCACATGGAACTGATGTCAGTCAGATGCAGACTATGTGGTGATCGAGGTCGATCACTAAAATAGATTTTGGGCAGACAGCAAACTGTCAATGAGTCTCAAACACCCATATGGAGGATTGAAAGGGTAAGTAAGCCTCAAATTTGTTATTCCTCTTCTTTATACTCGTTGCTCACTGCAGAGTAGGAAGGATCCAAGAAATAGTGGGAGCATGGAATGAATGAGGAATTTGATTCCTAGGATGCAAAACCAAATAGGAGATTTGGTAGGGTTGCCAGCCAAAAGAAAGCATTGAGAGATGAATGGATTCCTTGGTTAAAGAATAGAGTGAATGGATACGTGAGACGAAAGGCCATGTCATATGGTCTTGAGGTAGCTGTAGGACAATATAGGTTTGATAGGTGGATGACAAAGCATGGCTTTAGTCAATGTCATTATAACCATTATGTTTCTTTACTAGGTTGGGTGATGATTGCAACGTCATCCTGTTACTGTATGTTATGTGTTTGCTTGTTGTAGGGTCACACATGTAGGGTTGCTGAGCTAAAGGTAAAGTTAGTTCAGTGGTATGTCATGAGGAATTTGGAGCAGCAAAATTCTTTGGCATGAGTGTGTTCTAGAGACATGGAAGATCACAGGTTGATTTTGTCTCTAGATGATTGTGTGAAACCAATTAGCATGCCGATGGGTTAGATAGTTCTATGAATAGTGTCTTGATTCACATGATGAGGTTAAGTACATGCGTACTAAACTTGGGTTTGCCCACGCAGTGGGAACTATCAAAAAGTTTAGAGCTGATCTAGAAAAGAAGCACTGGAGGGTAGTTCAGTGGATTCTCAGGTATCTGAGAGGGACCAGTAACAGGTCGACATGCTATGCAGGGTCAAGTTTTTTTCTACATGGGTTTGTAGATGTGGATGCGGTAGGTTACTTGGATGACAGGAGGTGCACCACAAGATTTATGGTGGTTGATCTTTAGGATTGATCTTAAAGAGGGATACAAGCTAGGAAACAAATTAGATGGTGTACAAGTACAGATACAGTGCAGCTATTTATCTCCAAGTGGGAGATTGTTAGGTTGTGGAGCTAAAAGCTTCACTGATGCAAATAGGGAAGGAGGTTGTTGAGTGGCAGAGCAATCAACATCAATTTAATCAACTGATGTCATTCATATACAGTGTCAGAACAACTGACATCACTCAAGAGTCAGTCGACGTCGGTCACCTCCATGCAAATAGAGACTGACGTCGGTCGCTTGTGTGGTTCCAAAACTATTAGTTCACGAACAGTTTGTTAACAAACTAGTTGTTTGCATGTTAAGGGCTAATTTTAGTCTTGAGCTATAGATCTAATTATTGTAATTAGATGTCTAATTATTGTTTGCATGGGATCTATATAATAGACTCATGGGTTGTATTTTAAAGTGTGCTAGTTGAGAGAGCAAGGTTAGCTCCTTTAGAGTGAAGAGAGCAAGGTGTGTTCTTCCTAGTGCCATAGTGCCAAGTGTGTATGATCAAGTAGATCTATAAGTTGTTGCAATATTTGGTAGAGATCCACAGGGGTGCTAGTTTGGAGAATCAGAAGGGTTCTTCATGTGTGTATGATCTCAGTCGGCAGGTGTGCAAGGCCAGGTTGATCTACGACATAGTAAGATCAGGTGAGATCTACATGGTAAGTAAGATCATTAATTTGTAGGTGTGTGTGTGTGTGGTCTAGGTTTGCAGGTGTTGCAAAACCAAGTTGATCTATAGGTGGCAGCAAGATCAGGGGAGATCTACTTGGAGTATGATGTGTACTCGGTCATGGAGTATGTGGAATACTTGTGTACTGGTAGTAGTGATACTGAATAGTGGTACTTGTAGTAGTGATACTGACTGGTTAGAGGTGAACACCAACTCTATATTTGAGTTGTGTGTTGGGACCATAATTGAGAGAGATAACTCTTGAAGGTGAATTACTATACACTTGGTGTGGGAAGCCTGTAAGGTGTGGAAGAGTGTGGCATCTCTTCATTGTAATTCTTTTCTGGAAGAGTATTAATACAATTGGGTATTGTCTCTCATATTTTGTGTTATTTTTGAATTCTAGTTACTTGTGCATTTTGGTTAAATTCTGTGTTTAGTTGTTTATACAAAGGTAATCAATTGTGTGCTCCATAATCCTGACAACTGCCTCTTCAAAACTTCCTAGTTTTCCACCATCAGTGAGCAACAAGTAGTATAAAGAAGGGGAATAATGAAATTGAGGTTTACATACCCTTTCAAACCTCCACATGGGTGTTTGAGACTCCTTGACAACTTGTTGTCCACCCAAAATTCATTTTAACAGTGACCGATCTCGATCACCTCTGGTCGACCTCAGTCTGCACCCGACCAATGTCGATTCCTCTTGATCACCGACATCAGTTCCCTGATCAACATTGGTGTCCACCTGCCTAACATCACTAACTTTGGTATGCACATGATCGACATCGGTTCCTGCCTGTTCGATGTTGATTCCCACCTGACTGATGTCGGTAACTGTGTTTTCTTGTGAGTGATGATTTTTACTCGTGAGCTCATTTTGGATCATAACCTTATCGAAATCAACACTGCCTGCTCAGAATTATTTAGCCTCTTGAGCTAATCTCTGTCTATCATCTTTTCCTTGAAAACCAAGGCTTTCTAGTTCTTAACTTTGTCAAAAACATCAGATTTCCTCTTTATGCAATACTGTGATCCTCTAATAGAAGTTCCCTTCTTTGTTGACCTAGCTTCAAGAAACCTCACATTCTTCTGTTGCTTACATGAATCTTAATCTATGCTTTTCAAATCTAAAAGCATACCTTTTGACTTAAGAACATCCATCCCTTCTCACTCATGTGACCAACCCTACAGAGCCACATCTTTACATCTACATCTGAAGTAGATAAAATAGAAGGAGAATTAGTAATACAAGTAGATAGATAAAGAGTACCTACTTTCTTACCACATGCTAATACAAGTGCACCCTTGGAAACTTTTCAATATTCCACTATGAGAGTTACTATGCAACCCTCATCACCCAACTTTTCTACAAAAATTAGACTCCTCTTTAGGATGGGAACATGCATGACATCCTTCAACACCCATATGTTGCCAGTCTGCAATTTCAGCTATACTTTCCCTTTGCCAACAATTTGACAAGGCTCACCAACCCCTAAATAAATCTTTCCAAAGTCTCCATGGATATAATCATGGAAAAATACTCTATTTGGGGTTGCATGGAAAGAGGCATCAGAATCTAAAACCCAAGATTATACTTTATCCAAGGAACATATAAGAGCATCTCGTGCAATAATACCCGCATCATTTGCTTCTTTATTTTCTTCATGATGATCTTCTACCAACCAACAATCTTTCTTTGCATGCCCTTTCTTTTCACAATATAGATAATCTTCTATCTGCATCCTCCATAATTGATAATGCTTACCATTGAATTTTTCCATTCTTAACTTACTTTTTTTTGCCATTGCTTTACTCCCACTTGAATAGAAACCCCTGTGAGTGACCTGTAATCAACAAACACTAACATGGCTCTGATACCACTTGTTAGGATCTACTCCTAAGAGCACACATGATTACCTTTTGTATAAGCAACTAAACATGAAATTAAACCAAAAGAAATAAGTAACTAGAATTCAGAATCAGCAAAGAATATATGATATGAGAAACAATACAATATGTATTCACACTCTTCCAAAATACAATGAAGAAATCACACTCTTCCACACCTCTTGGGCATCCAGTATTTCTCTCAAGAGTTCTCTCTCTCACACACAATCAATTACAAACAACTCAACACAGAGTTGTTCCCTCCAAGTGACAATCAACCATCAACACAATGGTTGTTGTTGCCTACCCTGATTGCTCCATCGATGACAATCAGCTCAATGGTTGCTTTGCCTACCTTACAACAAATCTTCTTGACCTTGCACACCCTGCAGATCAACTAACCTTGCTTACCAAGCAGACCTTGATCTTGCACACTTGCAGATCAACTAGTCTTACTTACCATGTAGATCTTCCCTGATCTTGCACACCCCATAGATCAATTGATCTTACACACCTTGAGACAACCAACCCAATTGTTGTTCTTGCCTTCAAGTGAAGGATATAAACCTTTGTCCTTAGTCCTTCAATTACAATACAGCCCATGGGTCTCTTAAATAGATCCCATACAAACAATAATTAGAAACACAATTACAATAATTAGAAACGCAGACTCAAGACTAAAATTAGTATTTACATGCAAACAAACTGTCTATTTAAAATTAGACTAGAATGCACAGTTGATTGGCATCAGTCTCTGTCTATCTGGAGATGATTGATGTTGGCCGATCTATGACCAATGTTGGAAGCTTTCGGTCTACCCCTGACCGACGTCGGTTGGCCTAACTGACGTCGGTTACTGTGACACTCAATAACCTCCATGTTTGCATCAGTGAAGCTTTTAGCTTCACAACCTAACATTTGACGCCCTACAAAAATATTATATCTTAAGTTTATAAAGACTTGTTAGAAGAGGGTGCATCTAAATTATTTAACTGGAAGAACTTTTAAACTTGCTATACAATGCAGTAGATGAATGATAGTTAACATAGATTTGAAACACTTTATTAAAACATCTTATAGATGAAACAATTATTTTAATATGAGACATCATATTAAAAAGAGGACCTCTTTATATTTGAGTGGAATGATTTATGGCAAGTTTATATAACAACTGTATTACCTATTGGAGGAGGAGCATCTGAATTATATCCTAAAATCTTATATTACTATGGTGATGCATGAAACAAGATACATGATGTAGTCTTTTAATATTGATATAGTTAGTCTAAATGCTTGATTGAATTACTTTATTAAAACTCTTTACTGACACGCTTACTATGTGAAAAGTTCTTATTAATATGTGAAACATCTTATTTATTATATGAAATGCTTACTAAGTGAGGAACACCATATTATATGGATTGTTTTGTTTATAGAAACCATATTATTTGTTTACTATAAAATTAGGGTTAGAGTGCCACATTATGTAATATAATAAAACAATTATTTTATATCGTAGAATTTTGGGGAAAATTTTAAAAAGACTATTAACTTAGTCAACTGGTTATCAAAACCAATGATAAATATTTGTAATCATAATGATTTTCAATATGGAATTTAGCATGATAGATTTGCTAGATGTATATATTTAATATTTTTAAGAGATATGAATATATAAGAGTATAATCCAATTTCCATAGTGAGTTAGGGAATCATAGTTATTATTTAATATGTGAAACCATACATATTAGTCTATACAAGTGGAAATACCTTTTTGGTAGGTATTGTTATTCATAGATGAGATCCTGGTAAAATAGAAATTATTGTGACTAAATCTAGATTCATAATATTAAGACATCAATAAAGATTAATAAATACAAAATCA
The DNA here is from genome assembly GCA_037957365.1 of Torreya grandis. NCBI lineage: Eukaryota > Viridiplantae > Streptophyta > Pinopsida > Cupressales > Taxaceae > Torreya > Torreya grandis. Next base: position 1,676,801 of record JARHVA010003406.1, on the reverse strand, counting down.
AATTATAACAAAAGATATACAAGTGGAAAGAAGACGTCAAAAAGTAGATGATTTTTAAAGTTGTGATTGATTGTTCATATTGTACTATGATATTATGGGTGTCATAAGAGATGTTATTTGGAAAATACTTGTTAATTAAGAAATTATAGTTTAGATATAATGTACCCTAACAATATAAGCTATGAATTTTATTCTTCTAATATGTGTATTATACAGTTTTAATCATATATTTGATGGACTAGATGTATGCATTTGTGCTTTCTTTCATACTTAGCATATATATTGTATGCTGGTAGGAGATAATATATATGATTATATTTTTGTTAATTCATTCTTGCATTGTTGCCTCTAAGTAAGTAGTGATATGAACTTCACTATCTTACTAGTTTCACTATGCTTGATGAAGGTAATCTAATCAGGTGGTGTGTTTAAAATTGACTAATCCTAGAGATCATTAACTATTAAAAATTTTGACCAAAGTAATATTAGTTAGACATTTTCATTTCATGTGCATGGTTTACATGTTTATGTGATATCATTTTAGAATAGATTTATTTATGTTATACTACATGTTTAGTAATCATACAACACATGGGTATTAACTAGTCTCTCTAGATTCTCGTATTGTTACTATCTACTCATCCATGAAGGGAGGGCCATTCCCTAATGGAATATTGTGTGATGGATCATTGGTCTATGGTTGGTGTTGAAATTTTCTCTAATGATGCTCTCCCTCCCCACATCAGTACTTACTTACTTGGAGATGACACTTGAGATTATCATAGATACTGGAGTTTCAAAAAACTCATGCTTTGTGGAGTAATTTATCTTACATTTGTTCTTATATAATATTTATTACTAAAAATATTAATCTATTAAATTATAATTATTTATTATATTACTTTGATAGTCAAGGCTATAGTATTATATCAGTCATGGTTGAAATATTGTAAATGTTTTTTTATATACAGTATAGAGAATTTCATGTTGATATACGATGTGTAATGTAGAATACTTCACTTGAAATTATAAACTTAAGTATTTTTTAAATTATCTTTGATCATATTTTCACCATGGTGTAATCTTATTTTAGTGTTTATTCTTTTAAAAAGAATTACTAATTCTACATAGATCCCAGAGTGGATGTTACATTCATGGACACAAAAATCTGATCTAACTTTGTTGCTTGTTTAATGACAATTTGATTAGGATCAAATGGAGGGTTATTGTCATTGACATTAGAATGACCCTCTATGGATACTCTAACTCACACCATTATCATTTATGGTAAGCATAATAATATGAAAATGTTAGTGGACTCATTAAGTCCTAGAGTTTAAGCCACAACTCTAATACCACATGTAATGTCCCCACTAAGATTAACTTAGAATAATGTGATAATAATTTATTTTTTTTAATCAACATATTGTTTCATTATATTTCACCTTGATATTATAATTATTGATCTAAGTATAACACTCTAAGTATGTTAATTGTAAAATATGCATGTAATATTTACCAAAACAACCACAAACCATTGATCCCTTATACAATCCCCCATCAGGGAATGGCCCTCCCTTCATAGATGGATAGATAGTGACGGTGCACAAATCTAGAGAGACAAGCTAGTATCTATGTGTTGTAAGATTTCTAATACATGATGTGTACCACAAATCAATACATTCAAACATGATATCACATAAATATTTAAAATCATACATATTAAATGATAATGTCTAACTAAACATTACTTTGGTCAAAGTTTTCAAATTATTATTGATTTCTAGGATTATTAAAATTCATACTCACCACTTGATCGGATTACCTTCATCTGGAATTGGTGATGCTAAGTAAGCTAGTGAAGTATGTCTGACTACTTACTTAGTACCAGTAAGATGAGATTAACGTAATATATATAACCAATAAATTCATATAGATTCCTTCCTATTAGTAGGCATAAAACATGTTAAACATAAGAACAATCAAAATGCATACATTTAATCTATCAAATATATGATTGAATCTCCACTATATTATTTGTCACATAAATAATAAGCATAACAAGTATAGTTTATACTAAGTATAATATATATTTAGACTACTTATTTCTAGTTTTCGAAAGTAGATTCAAACATATTACATTATATGATAGACAACAATATCATAGTCCATTATTTATAGGTACAACTACTCAATCACAAACAACTAGTCATAATAATTTTAGAGAATCAAATAACTCATAAACTAAGTTATAACTTGCATGAACAAAATCTTTCATTTATACATCTTATTATGTTTTTAAGAGATTGTATTCATATAGTTATAATTTCATATCCCTCATAATCTTATGACTTGTTTGTAACAGTTAATAAAACTATAGATATAGGCACACCCCTTTATGTTATCTATGCATGTGAGTACCTAAGTCCTTATATCAATATTTTTTATATATATGACTAATTGTACATACTAAATATATTCATAATATGTACCATATATAAGTACTCAAATAATATAAAAATTCTATATATAAATTTCAATAGTCATTTATATTTCTAATCAAGAATTTCATATGATTTCAACAACCATTATAGCTTTTTTATTCACAAATCCATTCATGAGCCATCATAATATATTAATATTTATGTATTGTTAATAAACACAACACTATAGTTAATAGACTATTTATATCAATATCATGTTCTCTTTATTTACTGTAGGTTCTCATAAGTATCAAATAAATCAAATCAACATCCAATTTGATTTTATTTTGAACTATATAACACACAAAAACTCACAGAGTTCCTATATGTGTTTGGTCCTTATATATATATATATATATATATATATATATATATATATATATATATATATATATATATAACAAGTTAGACTCTGTTGACTTGTTTTATATAAAACTCTTGTATTTCAAAATACATTACCAGTGTTTACAAAGAATTTGAAACAAATACTTCAACCCAATAAACAATTAAAATCATATTATTTTATATAACTTGTATGTAATATCCCAATACATAGTTACCAAATTAATACTAATACCCACTACTGGTATACACTAACAAATACCTATGTTTAATAGCTAATTAATTTATACTTAGCTTATCAAACTCAAACTTAGCTTATCAAACTCAGACTTAGCTTATCAAATTAGATTTAGACTTAGATTATCAAATTGATAAGATCATGAATTATCAAATTCATAAGATCATGGATTATCAAACTCAGACCTGTATAGATATATAATTGATTTTAACAATGAAGGTGCATAGACCTGCTTTACATGTGGTCATAGTTTGGATGATAAGTTTCATATAGACCTACTATACCTATATTCATAGTTTTGGACAACAAGTTATTTAGTTTTCACTCATATTTTTTCACTATTTGAATAGAAAAAGTACACTAGCCATATGTCTAAAAGTTCATGTTTTTGTATAATAATTACACACAATCCATTCTTATTAATCTGTATGATTTTATACAACAAATACATATGTTGTTAATACATGTATATTTTCACAGTTTGGAATAAAAAATATATACTCAGTCCATTCATACATACATGCATGCATGCATTCATATATATAATCATGATTTGTATTAAAATTGCATATAGTCCATATAAATACGTAACATACTTTCAACAATTGATATATAGATTATCCCTATAAATCCATTCATTCATCGAAGTCGCATAGACCATTTACACAATTCACAGAGTTCACTATTTTGAATACACACAAACTTAGTATCACTATTTTAAATATATGCTATCAAATTCACATAGTTCACACAATTTGCCATTTTGAATAACATTATACACACAACTCATATCTATATTTCTTAAGCTAGGGTATCACAATAAATTGAATACATTTATCTCAAATGGATTTACATAGAATTTTTTTGAGTTAGAATAATAACATCACCAACCTTTTTGATAATGTCCAAATGATACTAGATAGTACATGCCTTCTTTTCCCTATACTCTACTTTATTCTCTTCTCCCTTATCTCGACTCTTTCTTCTCCTCTTTGTGTTGTCCCATTTCTCTTTTCTAATCCTCCTCTTATCCTTCTTTTCCATTTACTTTTTATTTTTTTAGGCAATGCATGAAAAATTTCATAGTTTCCATTCTTTTAAAATCTTTCATTAACCGCTAATCTTTATGCTTTACCCAAATTCGACACAAGGTAAGAAAGCTAAAAATATTCGAACCTTCCCCAAAGAATGTTTTAATCTTTTATTTCCTACATGATGGTTTTGATGTCTCATGGCCAAATATCAGTTTCAAAAGAGTCCACCATTTGTATTATTTCTCAACAATAACTAATTCTTTGAACATCACCATAGTCTAGGCACTCGAATATTTGACTAGGTTTAGTTTCTAAATTGTCTTAGGATAATAATATAATTTTGTTACTAACTTAGTATATATAAATAATCATCATGACTTAATAACAATATGACTAATGTAAGTTGATGATATTATTTTAATTAGAAATGGTAAATCAATAACTATTATATCAAAACATAATAGTTATTATAAAAAAGTAATCATTGTTATTACTATGTTATATATATTATCCAATTCTTTTGTTATCTATATATATATTAAGATGTTTAAGCCATATAATGATATTTTTCAAATATCATAATGATAACCAACTATTTCAAAGACATTTTAGTTAACCTATAGACAATAGTAAATAGATATTATTCGTGTAGATTTATTTTCTTGAAACATTAACAATCAGGAGTAAAATAACATGATGTAACACATGGTAACATTATGCACTCAATCTACGTATAAAAACCCTAATACAATCATACAAGATTAATTCCACATAAATATAAAATTGAACTAAATCATTACTAACACATATAATCAACTATCTAAATGTAGATAACATAAAAAAGATACTAACACTAATAATTCAAATAATGCATATAATGTGTACTATTTAATTGGTGTGTGCATGGGTTATAATTATTCTTATATCATCCCCCAACACCTCTATCTATGCCATCCTCTTCGGTGATGCTCTCCCTTTGTCATGCTCTGAGGGATAAATCTCTTCTATGTCAAACTCATGAAAAGAAGGTAGTTAGTCTATAACATCATGTTATATATTATAAAATACTATTATAACAACAAATTAATATGATAATAATATAAATAATAGACAATACAACTAACTTATAGCAATACAATTAGGTAATCAAAGCAACATACAACTATCTCATAACAACATATGACTTATAGCTTAGTTAAATAATAAATCAATTTACCACTGTACTAATCCATAGATAATAAAGTAAATTTTCTTAGTGAGAAATCAGGATGTAACATATAAAACAATTTAGAACCTACACACAGATGCAAAAACAACCTTGTCATTTCAAAAAATAAAATGTCAAAGGCTAGATTCTATACAGAATGTCCAACTTAAATCAAAGCTAACAATAAAGGGGATATGATCTTAATTGAGAATATTCATAGATGCAAATTTTATTTCAGTAAAGATCATAACAGGTTATATTCTATATAGAATGTCCAATTTAAAACAAAACTAACAAAGTAAAGCATAAAGTTACCAAAATTAAAATTTCCCATTTTTATGAAAAAGGCCCAATTCAAATATGACAAAGAAATACCAGTGCCATACAATTTTAGGACAAAAAATCAATGTACAATTTTGAATGTGCATATTAATTTTCAAAAATTTATAATTAACTTTGTTTGGAAAGAAGAGTGTTTTAATGCTTTAGAAATTTTTTGAACAATTCAATGAGTTAGACCTTTAGTGTCTCTAATGTTTAGTGATCTTGCTTGTAGATAACTAGAGTCAATTTTATTTTAAATTTATTGCCTCAGAATCCATTGAGCACATGGTTAGTAGGCCTTGACCACATTTCTAGGGATTTCATGAATGTACTATTTAACTATTATTTTAATAGATTACACCTGTCAAACTCCTGATATGAAACATTATCAATTCTTAAAAAGAAAGGAAACTTTAATATGAGAATTTCAACTAGTCACATAAACCTGAGACTTCAATTGCCTTGACCTTAGTAGTATTGAGGAAGGCCATCAAATGGCCTCAATGCAATGTTAAAACCTTTATTTGAATGTAGAAGCAAGCTCATCATATTAGATTGATGTAAATTTGTATGAAATCAAATATTGCAAAAAAATTGAGTATTACTAGATAAAAATAAGCATTTTAGTAAGCAAAATATGAAATGTGTAAAAGTGAAGCCTAGTTACTAAAAATCACTAATAAATGCTTCAAGTATTAATTGTTTAAACATATATTATACTCAATCATTCATATCTTAGTAATACAATTAGTTTGCAGAAGCTTACCATCTAGAAATGTTGTTTACATGGATATTAATAAACAAGGCTCCTAGCATGCCTAGGTAAGTTGTAAATTGGGAAAGGCTTTCATATGTTCTCCTCATGTGTGTTGGTGACACATGTTGGTAAAACATAAAAAGATTTAATGGTTTATAATTATTTTCCTTACCTTAGTTAATTACATATTGATAAAATGATGTATGTATATAGACATGACATCATAGTAAATAATGTGTAATTTATATATTTATATATTTTCCCACATGTACTGGTGACATTTGTTAGCAAAAAAACAAAAATTTAATCATTTCTAATTATTTTCCTTACCTTAATTATATTTTACTTACCTTAGTTAATTATATATTGATAAAATAATGTGTATATATATAGACATGCCATCATACTAAATAGTTTATAATTTATATATTTCATAATGTAATATTATTGGGCATCAGGTATTTAGGTGTTTCTTCATAGGTTTTCAATGTTCATCTCCCACCTCTCATTTTATTTTGAGAAATAAAGTTGAGGTCCTGATCAATAATTTTTATGGTGTAACCACAATGTCTTCACCATCTTTCAGGATCTCTTCCTCCCCCAAGCATGGCTAAAGAGGCTTCACCTAGCTGTCAACCTTCTTATAAGATAGTCATAGATTCGAGTGAGCCTCCTATTCATTCAGTGGCTTTTACTTCTACCGCTTCTCATCCTTCAATAATGACCCCTACAAATCTTTGGTTTGAAGTAGAAAGACTGAGGTCCGATGTATAAGAGATGGTGAAGGATGACACCCAATGGACAATGGAAGGTATTCTCTCTTAGGGTGGAAGAAGGTTGAACTCTTCCAAAGGTTAATTTATTTTCCTAGTCCTTCTTTGTTTTTTGGATGTAAGTTATTGCTTTTGGTTTTTGGATCTTTATTATTTGGATGTGGAGTTGGAATCTGATTCTTCTCGATCCCCTACCTACTCTTTGTGGATGCAGTCTATGAATTTATGAAAACCCAATGGCTCTTACTAAAGATTGGTATATTTTTTGTTATTATTTTAGATGTTGATTGATTTTTTTGGGCTTGGCCTAGTTAAGTTGTCTTTTACTCTGGTTTTAGTGTTTGCTTTATTTTGACATTTTGTAACTTTTAAAGACTTTATATCAGGTTTTAGGAACCCATAAAAACCCTCTTTTTACCCTATCAATTAAAAAATATATATATTCAAATTTATATATGTATATAACATAAATATATAGCTAAAAATAGAGGTTCAAAGTGTACTTGGATGAGCAGGCATGAGATGAAACATATATATATATACATATATATACATATATATATATATATATATACATACATATATATATATACATACATATATATATATACATATATATATATATATATATATATATATATATATATATATATATATATATATATATAATATAGGATTGCCAAAAATGATTGATTTTTTTTTCAAACCAAATTTTCACACATACAAGGTCTCAATCTAGGAATCATTTTTTTGAATTGGACACCAAATTAAAACAAACTTTTAAGGAAATAATTATTCTATAGATTCAAAAAAATAAGCACATAATAACAATCTTTTATTTATTGCTACAAACCAGTGAAATAATCTAAACACAAAAATAAAGTCTTAATGTTGATAATGGATGCAATGTTATGTTGCTCCACTACATTATTCTAAGACTTTTATCTCCTCTAGAGACAATGTAGTTTCCATCACCAAAGAGAAACATACTCCTCTTTTTTAATCTCTAAGAAATTTGTTCCTTAACTAAACACTTTATACATAATAATGAAGCAATCTTAACTTAAAAGCATCAGTGCCTGTGACTAACACTTAAAAATTTGTGTGCACTTCATTTTTGTAATGAATAAGACATCAGTTGAAATCAAATTTTAAAAAATAGATTTTATTTAGATTTATAACCCCAAAATAATACCTAAATTTAAACAACAAGACACCAACTACAAATGAATTAAAATAATAATAATCTTCTCTTGATTTAGGGCCTTAAAATGATGTGCATGTACACAAAAGGTGACTCAAAACATGTTGAGTCAAAAAACTAAGCACATAGTTTATCCTAGAAATCATTTTATACTCACTCTTATGGACTGTGAAAACATCAAAGCTCTTAGATATAACTACATTTAGACACAAAAAAAAAGGAACTAAAATTATATCCCTCAAATTGAAGATAATACAATTGCCATCACCATAGAGAAAGATACTTATCTTTTGTAATCTCTAACAATATTTATCCTAGGCTCAACACTTCTCAGATATGGATGAAGTAATTTTTACTAAAAATTAGGGGCACCTGTAACACAAAAAAATGTGAGAGCTTCAATTTTAAAACTGACGTCCCTTTTTAGAGGTCCCTGTGCAACCATAAATGAGGTATGGTCTCCATTGTTTAAGCTCAACTTGGAGCAATTTGTAGAAATAAATGTATGTTGTATTTGTATCATTATTTTTAATTTTACAAAAAAAATTGAAATAGCGAGAAGTGTGAGCATCTCACATGCTAATGTGGCATTTGGATGAATTTTAGCAAACAAAACATTAGAAAGGGAAAAGACCTTTATTTTTCCCTCTAATTTTTAATCGATAAAAATCTTAATTTATTTAGGATATTGGCATTGTCACAAACCTCCAACTAATTATGCATTAAAAACTTATTTTCAGCCATATTTTTTTAATAACATTATATAGAGAGGTTAATTTTCAAAGCCAAAAATTAAAAAAATGTAATGTTTTTATTGGTAGTATGATTTTTAATGTAAATTTAATTTATTAAGGGGATTATAATAGATATTTGATCATTCTCCCCCTTCTGGTAGAGGTGATGGTGAAAAATGAGATTGTGTGTACTTTTATAGTGAGTATAAGCAATAGTTGAGAAAGGATAAGGCCATACAAAATATGAAAACAATTAAAAACCATAAAAAACATGAAAAGGATTGAATATTTCAAAGCACACTACACAATGACAAGATAGACTTGAAGAAGCTAATGTAAATACATGTAGAAACCTTATAAAATATCATTATTAAAATTTATAAATTATTATATATTTTATATAGTAAAATATCAAACATTATGATAAATATTATATATTTGTGTAAAATATATATATATAATACTCAATATAATATATAATATATTATACTATTAATAATATTTATTATTGCAATATATAATTAGATATTTATTAAAAATATTTATAAAATTCATAATGGTATATATTACTATTTATACTATAGATATTATTAAATATATATAATTATATAATATTATGTATTTATATATTTAAAATTATAATATAACACTATTATAATATTTATTATATTATTATATTACATTATTATTTATTTTAGTAAAGTAGGGTTTTATAAAGAAAAAGAGTGTACATCAATAATCATACGTCACTTAAAACCCATCATTGTTGACCTCATCTCACCTTTTTGCATGAAGCATTAAGTCACAATAATTTGATATTCATTTTAATAATCCTTCAAAAAATATGTTTCTTAATTAGTGTTCCCTTGAATTTTATGTTTTGTTCTAGCAGCGATAAATGAGATGCTTATGGAGACAAACTTCAATTGTGGCCACCTTTTCTTCCAAGGGTTCGAGTATGGCATTTTTGTATATTCTTAAGCTTAATGTAATTGAACCAAGTGTTAATATACTGGTAGCATTGATAAATAGAGGCTACAAGATAAAATTTGGGATAAATGTTATCCATATGCCATCATAAAAAAATATGTTTGTCTTCCAAATGATAATATGTTCATCAAAGCTAATATTAATTTGTATTATTATATTATATTGTTATATGGGATCATTGGTGTACGATATCACTTGAAATCTCTTATCATTGCCCCTCACCATCACCACGTATCTCACTTTGAAATATTTCACTATTTACATGTTTTATATGGCCTTTCCCTTTCTTCTATGGGTGTGAGAATGAGATTTTTGTATGTTCTTAATCCTAATGTAATTTCTTTAGGTGTCAATATATTGGTAGCATGGATGAATGCAATCTAGACTATGAGATTTCAAAGCGCTGATTAAATTTATATACTATATATTACGATATTAAATTATAAAATTAAAGAGTGATATATAATATTTATATTTATATGTATTATAATAATAAGATTATTACTATTAATATATAATATAATATTTTTATTTATATATATGTATTATAATTATTAAATAATTTAATATTTTATAATAAAATTTACCACATTTTATTCTTTGAGGCCTTACTCCTTTAAAATTTGAAGGCATGCATACTAATTATTAACATATAGTTTAACACACTACCCTGGACTTATTGTGGTAATCCTTAAAAACTTACAAAAAGGAATTATCATGGTAGCAAAAAACACTCAATTGTGCATGGAGAGGTAGGGGTGTCAATGAGAAATATGTGTTGTCCAACATTTGATTTTTACAATGTATCCCAATCTATTTGCCATGATTTTTTTCATTTTCTCTTACAAATTTTCCATTTCCTCTTCTTCAAGCCATCATTATCACTTGCAATCCTCCCTCTTCCCCTTATTTCTTGCATCTAGTGATCTACCATTATCATCTCTAGTTATCAAGATACTATGTTGACCTCACAATATTTTTTTGGAGCTAAGGGCATGTACATCACCCATGTGAATTTTTAGTCTCCCTCTCATGACTTTTTGATAGTAACTCTTATAGCAAAGGAAGGAGAGTTTGTGTGGGAAAAGTAACATTAGTTCCATATGGACAATTACAATTATTTCAAAATGGGTATGTATCATTTAAAGGTATCAAGGTTTAAAATATTAATATTGATAATATTTGAGGTTTAATTGATGCTACCTATAAATATAAGGTTAGGGATAGCTATAAGATGCTTGCATATACATATTTTTGTATTGGTAGGAAGTGAATCTTATTGGATTTATTCTTTTTCATATGTAATTTAAGCACATTAGGTCAAATGTCATTTGAATTTGATGGTGGTAGCATTAACACTTGATTTTTCAAAATTTGTCCACTTTTGTGGTTACATGGGGTTTTCATATTTTAGTTGCATTGTTTGCACATGCATTCAACATGAGAGAGAGTGGTCAGAAATAGAGGGTTTAATGGAGATGCTTCAAAATTCTTAAGTTCATATGATATTTTCATTTCAATACATCTTCTTTAACCTCCCAACTAAAATTTCTACCTATATTATTTTTGGAAGGTAATTGGTTAAATTTTCCCTTAATTTATTTTTATTTTATTAGGGTTATAACATTTGACATAGAATAAATTTATTTTTGGATAAAACTGAGTTGATACTATATAACCCTATTGTGATCCATCAACATTTGTTCCATGAGTTTTCTTAAACATGAAGTTAGTTCAAAAAAATAATTCTATGAAAGTAATAACAACATTTGTTTCTAAAATGCAAACTTGAAAGAAAGGTTGAAATAATCACATATGGAATAGGAGGCATTCGAGTAGCCATAGTGTGAAATTTCATCAAACATGGAGCCAATGTCATTTTTGTTGACATTAGAGATGAAGTTGGTCGTAAACTTGTTGAATCCATTTTACCGTGGGCAACATATATTCATTGTGATGTGACTAAATATAAATACATGAGTGAACAATGGATTTGGCCATGAAAAAACACAAACGATTTGACATTATGTTTAATAGTGTAGGTAATGGGAATTTTTATAGAAATAACATCACAAAGTATGAAATGGATGAATTCAATTGTGTAATGAACTTAAAAATAAAAGGAGTAATGCATGACATTAAACATGCAGTTCACATTATGATTCCTGATGGGTAATGTCTCCATGTACACACATAAGAGGAAAATAGGTTTTACCTACAGTGGTTGTACCTGTTATCACCCACTCAAAATCAGAGTTAAAGGATACCATGACAAATGTATGTTATTCTCCTCTCAATTAAATGTCTCCATCATAATAATTGAATTAGTTTATTGAATATTATCCAAACAATCTAAATATATTTGGGTTTTGAAGTGAATATTTCTCTTTTTTTAAATGTTTATTCCCTTACCAACTCTAGGTAATATTTAAATTTAAAATTATTATTTCTATTATTTTTAATTGAAAGGTTTGTGTCATATGTTATTTTATTTTTTAGGTAAAATAAAGTTTGTTTTACAAGGCTCCAACAACCATAAGTTTAAACAAAGTAAGACTCAAAGTCAAAAAACAAATCCCCTCAGGTTGCTAAATAGAAGACCATCAGTAAAAATTATGCCTACCAATAGTAAATATAGACTAATACAAAACAAAAAAATAATAAAGACCCAATAAATCACTTTAGACCTCTTTCAAATTAGATTTCTCCTTTGAAATGACTTGATCTATTACCATGGTCTTCACTAGAAACAATTCTTGGTTAGCTCTTCTCTGGGTTCGTTTCGAAGGTACTTCTGAGAGATATTATTTTTCCTTCATCTAGAGGATTCTAATTTTTATTTTTGCCTTTAGGGAAGGCTTAGTGTCTTTATTGATTTCTTTCCCCGACCCATCATTACCTTCTTTCTCTGGCAGAAGAACTTGTTTATCCTTTGCCTTATCCAATTCTTGCTTAAGTTTGATACTTTCTACTTGAAGGTCATTCTAATATTTTATGAGAGAGGTCATGGCCCTCCCAATACATTCTATTTTCTCTATAAATATTCTTAGTTTCTTATTACATTCAATGTTTTTATCCACTAGTATGTTGAATTCCATGCTCCTAAGGCTATCCTTCCCTTTCTAGGGAATTGCCATAGATTTGGGTTTTTTACTTATGGAAGTAGGGGAAACTTTAGTAGGGTGATTGAAAGTAGATGGGCTGGAAAAGGTGGAGAAGGGTTAAAGTAAGGTGTGGGTAGGGGACCATTCCTCTTTATCTAGCAGGCTAAATTCTTCCTCAGAAGGGTTGTCAAACAGGGTGTCTTTAGTTAAGGAGTCTTTAGTTGGCAAGATAGTCTTCCCATGCATAGTTTCACCATGTTTGATAAGTAGAAGGATGAGGCCATGGTGGATTATTTCATTCGTCTCATTGACCTAATAGGTTAGGTCTATGGATTCTAAGGATTTTAAAAGGTAGAATGGTAGACTAATTTTATACCCACAAAAGTGATTAAGAAGTAAAAAATGGTGGAAGAAAATCAGCATATACTTACCTTCTAGGGTTAAGTATTTCATTATTTGTAAACATATTTAATGCAGGAGCATCAAGAAATCATCAGTTATACTTATGTAAATATGACAAATCATGGTTATAAGTTCATAAATACTTGTTTTGGGTCTTGTCAAGTCTTTATATGTCCATTTATAGGTCACTTAGAAACATTTTCAGTATTCCTTCAAAGTAAATGCATTCAAAAGTTTGAAAAGGCATGATAGGTCCTTAGGAAGAATTATTCATTATTAAAAAATTCCTAGTCATTTTTAACTATGCCTAAATCCTCTCCAATTAATAATAAAATGTAGAGAATGAGTTTTAAAATGAATATAAGAAGAAGACCACGTTTATAGGGAGTCATACGGTGAATAAGGATAAACGTTGAATGGTCTTTACAAAAGCAAGTTTAGTATGTTATTAATAATTCTTAACCATGTTTGGGGAGATTGTGAGAATGTGATGAAGTTTGAATCATAGGAGGAGGACTTAAATAAATCAAGGTAACAAGTGTAAGGTTGAATAATCTAGTCTTTGGATATGTATGAGTAGGCAATGAGTGTATAAGGCTTTAAGGTCTATATGTTTGTGTACATAATAGTCTTAAGGTTTATTCATGTATTAATTAGAGTTTTTATGAATAAAGAAGAGACTTGTGATGTATATTATTGTTCTCAAACAAATTATTGGAAGGTATTTAACATGTTTATATTATTTGTTCATATTCTCCTATGATTAAAAAATACTTGCTTTAGCTAAAGAATTTAGAAATTTGTATTCTATGTTTTAGTTTTATAATTAATGATAATATTAAACATTTTGTGGGTGAATTAAGTTTTGATAATAATAAAAAAAGGATAATATGTCAAGACCTTAATTCATGTATAATAAAAGTCAAAATATTCCATTTTGAAAGGCCTCATTTTTCATATATAGTTCTAATTGTGGAGATTAAGATCTAAGTAGAATAAGCTCAAGAAGCACCTAGTTGCAGGTAAAAATTAAGAACTCGGAATTTTGTGGAAATTATGAATTGTTAGTACTTGGTTAGATAAAATACATTTGTGCAGCTAAATAAGAATCATTTTATTGTTTTATTCATTGAGTTTTGAATCATTTTATCATTTGTTCTTTTTGGGTTTGCAATGGTCATAGCCAACCATGTGAATAAATGTTATAGAAATTCTATGTATGGGATGACCATTCTGGTGGTAAATAGAGTAAGGAATAAACATAGGAGTTTCATATAAGAAAATAGAGGAAAATTCAAAAAAAATCTTTATTATGTAAGCTCATAGGTTAAAGATTTGAATGTGTACTAGACATAAGTTCTTTTGGGATACAATTATGTTTGGTAATTGAATTAATAAGTGACATAGAGCCTGATAAATTCCATTTGGAGTTGGTTTTGATAATAGAACAATTTTGCAAAAAAATTGATTCAAATGTTACATAGTATTGATGTAGTTCTTTAAGTCATTCCAAACTATGAGTAGTAATAACTGGGTAATACTCCATTGGTTTGATCTCTGAGTTATTCATTGGTAATGTTACATCAATTTGGTCTCATAAAATATCAATGCTAAAATAATTATGAATTGAATTTTTAAATTCAATATGGTTTTAATATTTGAAAACTTGCCCTAAAGACACGTATAACATAGAGATGACAACCATATTTTCTCTAAAATAGAAGGAATTTCATTAGATATAGGATAGATCTCTTGAAGGAGTCAAAAAAAATTGAGAAATAGAGAT
This sequence comes from Torreya grandis, assembly GCA_037957365.1. NCBI lineage: Eukaryota > Viridiplantae > Streptophyta > Pinopsida > Cupressales > Taxaceae > Torreya > Torreya grandis. Next base: position 1,661,423 of record JARHVA010003406.1, on the reverse strand, counting down.
TATCAGTTGTGAAACATTAAGAATAAGAAAATTAAATGAATTCATTGGTTTTACAATACCAATAGGATTTGATATTCTATTCTTCAAGAAGTAATAATCTATAAATGGCATGTGAATAGTCTATTTATTGAAAAGAGAGGTTTATAGATATTCTTGATTGAAAACAATAAAGGAAATTATTTATAAAGGAACCATAAAAGTGAGTCTCATGTATAATAAAAGTAAGTATATCAAGATTTAGTAAACCCCTATTGAAAGATAATAATTACTTATTGATCTTGTAAATACCAAGGGGATAATCAAGTTGGACATAAGGTATATATCAGAACATAAGTGATAGTAAGGTTAAGTGGATTAGGTGTTGTTCATCAGGGATAAGACAAAATATGAACAAAGGATCTTAAGATCAAATAAGAAAAATTACATTTATGAACAAATAAGGTTGTTGACAAAATATTGATCATAATGAAGCAAAGTACAAGACAAATTTCAATCAGTATAAAATCAATATTTGAAAAAATAACTGACAATGAAGTAAGAATATGAATTATGTCATTTTGAATGTAATTTCTAATTTATTTATTTTTTCAATACCTAGATGATAAAAGTGTGTGAAATAGATGCATTTATGATAATGGCTTGACCCTTTTTTGTGAAAAATAAGAAGACTGCATGTGTATGGACACACTTTTTTTGAGTCAATGAATGAATTAAAGTATGAAATTTCATATATGCATAGATGAAATGTTGAAGATCGATCAGGATAATTTTTATTAATTTTTTAATAAACATATATATCTCTAAATAATTTTATAATTCAAGACAGTTAAAAATTTAGAATTAAAGTGTACAAACACAAATTTTTAACATTGAAAATCATTTTTTTTCAAATCATAGTCAATGACCATAGATTGGTCAGGTATAAATTTTATAAAATTTTGATTAATGGTCAAAAAGTTCTAAAAATATTTGTAACGATATATATATATATATATATATATATAAAATTCATAATGAGGTATGTTGTGTATAAATTAAGTAATAATTATAAAAAATAGCTTAACATTAAAAAAATTATATATTCAAAAACCCTGCTTTCCCCTCTACAAATCCATATAATTTTTTTTAAATAATAAAATCTACCTGATTGAATGTATCAACAAAGATGAAAAAGACTCTTAAATTTCTTAAAAACCAAGTGGGTTGCTCCATAGCTAGTCTCAAGCTAGGTTCGAACCTCCCAAGCCTGTACCCAAGGCAATTTTTGAGGGAAAATATAAAAGAAAAGATTGAAATATTATAAAGGGCGTACACCATTTTAAAGACCAAAAATATTATTAAATATTTTTGCCTATTTTGATTTGTATGTCAAAACAGGGTGTGTGTGATTTTAAAAGGGTGTACACCCTTTATTATTCATGAATTTCTCTTGTTTTTCAATGAATTTTTCTCATTTATTTACTTTTTACAAACTTCAAACTGGTTTTTCATGTTGACACTCTGCAAATTCTTCATTTACTTTGTCTCTAGATTACTATAAATTCATCAATTTATACTCCAGACATGAATTTATTTGCATAAAGATAAATAATGAGGTTGGGTCATCATCATAAAAGACCAATTAAAGAGCTAAAAAATGAGGAAAGTGAAGTGAAGAGAGAAAAAGAAAGAAAGAGGTAGATAGATAGGAGAGTATCCATAAGAGCTTCTAGGAAAGGTGAAGGTACTTCCTCCACACAAAATAATATTTAAAATGAAATTAATATGCCCAATTTAATAGATTTAATTTAGATATGTTTTCAAATGAGATAAGAGAACACAATCAATCATTATTGATTGATGAAATTCAAAATGTAGAACATGTAATTAATGAATTTATATTGAGTGATAAAACATATGAAGAAACAAAATATAATGAAACATCCATCATAATGAATATTTTGAGTTTGGTGATAATCAACATCAAGTAATGACCCCAATTCATGTTTCTCCTAATGAAGAGGAATTCAATTTGATTGTACGACTAAATGTAGACAGTCAACCCTCTATTATCCTTGCTATGATTGAAGTGGTAATACCATCTAATTTAATATAAAATATAACTCCCACACCCACACCTCCAAGGATAATGAGATGATCACAATGGTATTTAATTGAAATATATGAGAAAATAATAGAACATGTGGAAGATAAAATGTCAAAAAGATCATTTCAACATCATACTCAACGTGTATTGGACTATGCATTTGAGAATAAAAGCCATACAAAATGATGTCAACTATTTGTTCAATTAATGAAAACATAAAAAATGCACCATGTGATGCATAATTAAGGGTTACAAACTTATAACATGGAGGGAAAAAATAATTAAATCGTAAATAATCTATTTAATGCATTTAAGGCAATAGGCAATAAAAGTCAGAAAAAGATAGTTATGTGGCAAGTCGAGTAATATTAGAATCAATAGTGAGTAAGTCAACATCTAAAGCTCAAATTCTTAGTGAAACAAGTAAATTCTTGAACTTAAATAGAAAAAATCTAATAAATGTCATAAAAATAAGAACAAGGCCTTATGACCCTTCACTCATAGATTGTTGGGTGTTTAGTGGTAGACTCCCACAAAAAGATAATGTATTAGTTGAAGGAACAAGACATATGATTGAAATTTTTTGTCATGACAATACAAGGGTTGCATCTAAGGTAAAATGTGTTGTTAAAAGAAGAAAATATTCAAAAAAACCATGAGCCACAAGCAAAACATTTATTAGATGTGACCTAAACAAAATTTTATAAAAAGTTTATTGAAAAAATTGATGGCTAATTGATAATTCATCAAAGTTCATTTGAGATGCACATGCCTTTCTATGTTAAAATCAACCAAGTACACACCACATGTTGTTTTAGGATACATGTTGAATTTGTTATGCATTTTGATATTTTTTTTCATATACATTTTACTTTACATATTGATGAGATTATGCAGAAATGTATGGTGTCTTCCCCACCTAAGACACCAAGCTAATTAATCCAAATTCTTTTTTGTCAAAGACTCGAGGGATAGTTTATTTTCACCAAACAATGTTTAGATGGAACTTGTAATAGTTATTGTTTTTTTTTAAATTTGATGATGTATATACATGAAGAAATTTTGACATAAATTTAGAAAGTAACTAGTTGATTATAAGAAGTAAAATTATGTAAAGTATATGTTAAAAGATGGAAAAGAGTCATCAAGATGTGAGTTGGTTACAGCCAAAGTTTATGTATTTGATTTCATGCTTGAATTCAAGAAGAATATTATTTACTAATATGCAAGACACATACACAAATCAAAATGGTTAGATAATCAATTCAAGATATGCAAGGACAACTTATTAATTGACATCATTATTTCAGTTATGGAATTTTCTAAGAACTAAACACTATAACCACATAATAAGGTTGAATCCTAATACTATAATTCAATTCAAGTTGGAGTTTTCATTTATATTACATTTATACATACACCTGATAGCACAGATGATAACATAGAGATTTTGAGGGAGTACCCATTTTATATGAGAGATGATAGATCACATTATCTAGAGTTTATCCAAGGTTGTTTTGAGATATTTTTATATAAATATGAATGTAAAAGAATACATGTTTGATACACAATGCATTTGGTTAGACAATTATGTAGGGTAATTTAAGAATTCTTGAATATTTTACTGGTTAAGTAGAATGCATAAGAGAAATCATGTTTGATACACTTTTGGGGTTTTTTTGAGGTTGGGCATGGAAAAAGGGAACAAGGTGGTTCATGTGTATATGTAAAAAGAGCGCTTAAAAATGAGCAGGAAAAGCACAAGGATGGTGCTAATTTTATCGATGCTATAAGAATTATGACTTGGTGTAATGATAACATTTATCATGGATTAGATTAATATTCTCATGTGAGAAGATTATTTTGGTTAATAGAGGAACAACATAAGGTAATGTATGAATATCATAGTTGAGTACATGGATCAAGTATTTTCCACTCCATTCAATGCTCAAATTAAAGTTCATGGAATATTTATACTATGAATATTGGCATGTTTTTGTTTTGCATGTATGAAAGTTAATTGAATGAATGCAAGTCAAAATAATGGGTTGATCAATGGTATTATAGACCCATATAACCTATATAGAGTATCCATTCACTCCAAAAATTGATAGATCATGAAATGATGCCATCAATTGAGTTTGACCACATCAAAGATCTTGTGCAACTGGGTATAATTTATTCTTAATTTAAATGTACAACCTTGGTTATATTAGTGATATCTTTATTTTTCCTATATGTGCTTCAATTTGATTATAATTTAAATATAGGGAATGTTTTTGAATTCATTGCACCTGAGGATAATGATGAGGGAATAGACTACTACTTGTGTCATTGTGTAGAGGCCAAAAAAAATTAACCATAAATGTCATGGATGGAAAAGAGCTAATTTATCTGAATAGATCTGTAGTGGTTGCAAGAACCTAGATTTGTAGATATTATCATAAAAAAATAAAACAATTACTATTTGAGGACTTTGAAACACACAGGGTGGTGCTTCATTATTCATATATGGTTATTGCTACAAATATCTAAATGATCAAATATTATGGAAAGTGGGTGTGATGACTATGAAATGATTCTTGAAACACTTGCAAACAAAGCTGATCTTAAAGGTACGTTAGATTATATTGGTAAGTTTATTTTGAATTTAAAATTAATATAGTTAACTTGTTTTCTTTAATGTATTTTAATTTTTAATTATTTTATCATTATGTATTTATTTCTATTTAAATTTTTTACTAAAAATTTTAATATAGGTTAGTGGCACTAGATGAGATTTTGCCTTCACATGGTTGGTGTCATGAGTAGAAAAGATTATCTTCTTGAAACAAAAAAATCCAAAAAATAATTCTTAGGGACACGTGTAACCCACATAAAGGCTAGATAAGTGTCTAAATAGGTCATAAGATAGGTCTAGGGTTAAGCTAGGTATGGGTAGTCTCAAGTAACACACTTAACACTCAAGTGTCATTTTTAGATTATTACACTTCGATACAAAAAGGGTTCCTCAAATGGTACCACCCAAGTAATTTATTCCACTCAAAAATACATCAACTTATGATTGGATGAATCAAGCAAGATAAATCATTATCTCAAGATGTTCAAGAGGAACTAACATTTTAATTATACATAAATATACATAAAGAACAAGATAATATACAAAATGACAAAAAAAAGCAAAATCCATTGCAAAATGAACCAATAATAAGTACATAATAATAAAATTAATAAATTAAGCTTCCTTTATTGGTAAATTATAAACAACGAGATGGTGAGGTTTTATATTATCATGATAGTGATGATGATATTCTTACTAATATGACATATGAACAGTTGTGTGAATTCAATTTTGATCCCCTTGAACATCTCTCATACAATATGTTCACACCTATAGTCCTTGGTACATATAAGTTCAATTCACCACTAGAGGATACAAGATAAAATACAAATAAAGTCAAGGCAAATCTAACAAGTGAAGATGTGAATGCTTGATATATAATCCATCCCTCTTGGTTAAAAGCTTTAAGCCCACCTTACAAGGGATAATGCAGATATATCATGTCAATAATGTGGAGTCCTCACATATCTTACCACAACAAATTTTATAGATCATGATACAACAAGATGATATGCACATAATACTTTCTATTAATTTGAGCATAAGATGATATCTTTACATCCTAACAGGCATAGGTTAGTAAGTAGGGTATCACATACAGAAGGATCACCATATTGTGATTGTCATAAAATAACAAGCCACAATATAAATCATTGTGAGGCACTAAAAAAATAAATTTAGATGTACAAATATGAAGGATGTATACATATTATGTAAGAACAACAATAAAGGCCTTAGATCTTAAAAAATCCAAAGCCAAAATTACAATGGGACATACTAAAAAACACCAATGATAAGAACATGTAACTATTATTATAAATATTGATGGGGATTATTAGGATAATCTCAATATTGAAGTAAATAATTGGGACATAGTTTACAAAATTATAAATTTATGATAGATGTGACATGATATACATGAGTTACAACATTGTTCACCATATCCATAATCTCTTAGGTACATTATATTACCCATCGCATGTGTAAAAAAATAGTTGATACCCCCATATGGATAATGAATCAAAAATTACATTTGACCTTTCATTTTGGGTAGCAGTGGTTGACCAATGTGGAGAAAATAATGAAAACTACCAATTTGTGTCTAATTTTTGAATTTGAAGATAGGGATTTTCATTTAGCATGATAGATATGGTGATAGACTAATAATAACAACTTCTAGCAGCAAATTACCAAAATATATCAAATAAGTGGAAATGATCCATCATAAACATTATTGAAAAACAAAGCCACCAGGTAGTCCTTTAATTCTTGAGTGTGAGGACTTATGAGAATAGTTATTTAAACCCCAAAATCAAAAAAATCAAAAAAACTAAAATCAATAAAATACAAAAACATTCAAATAAATTAAAAATACCAATATATGTATACACACACACACACACATTTACTAGCTCTTACATAGGTGTTGTTTACTTTATGTTACTAGATAGCATATTATTTCCTTTATATACACACATATGTTTGATGAGTACTTGAGTGTGATACAAGTATACGCTAGATACATGATACATGCATATATAGATGTTGGACCTTGTCTCCACCCACATAACACACTACGTTGGGGGTATCTGCCACATTGGTCAAGATTGATACATGTTACATTATTTTATGATCACCTCAAATTATAGTGTTTAACTTATATACTAATACTTACACATGTATATACTCTTACTTACATCTTACACAATGTATCAGATATGTTATGCTACAAGATATTTTACTAACACATGTATGCATGAACTAGTATGATATGCTTATGTTGGTTGATTATATCTCTCACTTATTCATATTTTAACATGGCATATTTTAGTGTACATCTTGTTTCCTACCTTATTTTGACTGTGGACCATTCGAACAAGATCCTTATTTACTAGCCGTAGTGCACTTGATTGTTATTTATTTGGTATGTGGACATTTGAACATATCCTCCATTTGAGTGTGTGACATTTGAACATGCCCCTTATTTTTAATATCTTTAGACCTATTTTGTGTGACATTAAGTGATCTTGTGTGTATTCTTGATCATTTTTTATCATGTGCTTGTTACTTATATACATTTTAATGATCCATATCATGTGCTTTATAGCGTATTATGATTGGATGTTGCGAGCTTCATTTGTATATTTACAACTACATGATACCACTATATGTTTAATTACTACATGATTGATACATATATGACATGGTTATCTTATCCTTTTGAGATAAGGTGACTAACAAGTTACATTCCCCTCACCTCAAAAAGGGGAAAATGTCATAAAGATATGATTCCACACACATAATTGTAAAAACTAGTATAATTTGATACATTTTAAATAATTCAAATATACACTTGGGATAAAATTTTATGCATTTGGCACTGACTTTCATATATTTGGGATAATGTTTTTCCAAATTTATGATAGATATTATAGACAATTTATAAAGTAGAGGTTACATTTTGACATATATTTTATCTTGAGACACATTAGAGGTGAATATGCCATTAAAATTCACCAAATCATACATTCATGTTTAAATTATACATTATTTACAACATATTTGATGAGGGGCCATGAATAAGGTTCATTCATTTCTCACCACACATTGATGCATTGACTTTTCTAAGATTCATCGATTGAGCCTTTTATCTATTTACAACAATTAGATCCATTGAGTAGTGTGATCGAGACTCAATGTCCTCAATGACCTTTGAAATACTCCCCATTTTAATTTGAGATGGTTACCCATTTAACCTTGGCTAGATTAGGTTTAAACTTGAGTTATATGGTTGAGATTCAGTGCTCCCAATAGCCTTGGCACAACTCACCCTTGCACCAAATTGGTAGCATGATCAATCTAAAATTCACTCTTCACATCTCTAAGGTTCAGTTGTGAGCCTCTCTCTAATGATTCAGTAAGGAATCATCATCACCAAAGCAAAGTACTATTGGGTAACATGGTTGCATCGACATACAAGTCTATTCCATCATTGCTATCTTTAATTTCAGGTATTTTAATTATTTATTTTTAGATTATATATACTAATTACACTATAACATGTACTTTATTATAGGTAATGCACAAACAACAAATTAAAATCAAATAAAAGGTGTGTTGTACACTATATGATACACATTTATTTAATTTAACTTAGTATTTTCATCCTTATGCATTAATAGATTAAGGTGGGGGTGGGAGGGCAAATGTAGATACTAAAATCTGATTTTATATGACATAATAGTCTTGTACAACTAAAAAATACCAGTCATGGCTTAACCCTTCCGTTCATGACCTTCTTATTGCCAAAAGGCTCATGTTCACCATCTCACCATGCCTAAATAATTATCATATAGTCTAGCCCTAAAATTTTGATGACCCAAGTCACCTGTAGCCTAAATCCTACATAAAATCAATTTCCATCTTGCATAGATAGTTACAGATCCTCAATTTTTTACCCTATAGGAAACTAACATCCAAATTCTAACACTAGCATCAATGTTAGTGTCCCTACCTTACAAATGATCAAATTAAAAATATCAAAATATTCATTGGTTGACCCATTCGTATTATTTAACCCTTATATGAGATTATTTCAAAATGTGCGGCATAAATACAAACCAAAATTCATTGATTATCCATCTAAGCAATACCAAGCAAACACCTCTCAAACTCACTCTACACTATTGAAAATGACTTGCATAACTAAGTTATACTACCATATTCTTCCCTATTTCTAAATTATTCATAGGATCAATCTTCTTATAAGTTTAAAGTATTCAAAGAGAATAGGCCATGAGAAATATTTGTCAAGTTACAAGCTAGATCATTATATGCACTCGTATATGTCATATCGCACAATTGTTCACACGTAATCCCACATAAGAGGGATAACTACATCGGTCTGAGGCCCTCTTCCAAGTATATGGTTATGTGGGAAACACTCATTGATAGATGGGTCTATAAGGTTAATTTTAATTCACTTAAGACATGCACCTACACCATCATGTTCCCCCTTACCATGCCCAGGCTCAAAGAAGCTTCAAAAATGTTGTATTGTTTTTATGCATTCTACTTAACCAATAAAACATTCAAGAATTCTTAAACTATCCTACACAATTGTTTGATTAAATGTTTTGTGTATCAAACATGATTTCTCTTACATTTATATTACTATAAAATATCTAAAAATAACCTTGGAAAAACTTTGGAGAATGCAATATGTCATCATTCATATAAAAGTGGTACTCCTTCAAAATATTTTTGTTTTCATGTGTTATCAGTTGCATATCTAAATGTATTATGCATGAAATTCTAACTTAAATTGAATTATAGTATTGGGATTGAACCTCATTTTGTGGTTGTAGTGTGTAGTTCTCAGCAAAGTCCACAATCAAAACAATGGTGCTAATTGGGAAGTTGTAAATGCATAACTTGAATTGATTATATAACCATTTTGATTTTTGTGTGTGTCTTGCATATTGAAAGATAATATTCTTCTTAAATTAAAAAATGAAATCAGATACATATATTTTGGTCATAATCAACTCACATCTTGATGATTCTTTTCCATCTTTTAATACATACTTTATAGATTTGTATTTCTTATAATTAACTAGTTACTTTCCAAATTCATGTGAAATTTATTCATGTATACAACTGGTCAAATTTGACAAACCACCACAACTATTACATGTTCTATCTAAACATTATTTGGAAAAAAAAATTATCCATCGAGTATTGGACATAAAAGACTTTGGATTAATTATCTTGTTTTTATAGGTGGGGAAGACACCATACATTCTTTCATAATCTCATCTATATGTAAATTACAACATATTTGATGAAAAATATTAAAATGCATAACAAATTATGCATGTACCCTATAATGAAATGTGGTACAGGCTTGGTTGATTTTAACATAGAAAGGCTTGCACATCTCGAATGACATTTAGCTGATTAATAATTGGTCATTAAAATTTTAAATAATTTTTTTATAAAATTCTATTTGGGTCATGTCTAAGAAATGTTTTGCATGTGGCTTAGGATTTTTCAAAACTTTTCTTCTTTTAACATCATCTTTTACATTAGATGAGACCCTTGTGTTCTCATGCTATAAATTTTCAATCAAATGTCTTGTTACTTCAATTAATACCTTATCTTTTAGTGGGAGTCTATTACTAAACACCCAACAATCTGTGAGTAAAGTTTCATCAAGCCTTGTTCTACTTTTTATACCATTTATCATAGTTTGTATAGTCAAGTTCAAGGATTTACTTATTTCACTAAGAATTCGAGCTTTAAATGTTTATTTACTCACTGTAGATTTTATTATTACTCATCTTGCCACATTAATAGCTTTTTTTCAACTATTATTGCATATTGCCTTAAATGTATTGAATAGATTCTTTATTATTGCATTATTTCTTCCATCCATATTGCTTGTTTTTAAGCTTATATTATGCATCACAGGGTACATTTTTTGCATTTTCATTAATTGAACAAATAGTTGAAATCATTTTGTATGACTTTTTTTCTCTAATGCATAGTCTCATAAATATTGAGCATGACGTTGAATTATTCTTTTTGACATTTTAATTTTCATAGGTTATATTATTTTCTCATCTATTTCAACTAAAAACCTTGGTGTTTGTTACATTATCCTTAGAGGTGTGGGTGTAGGAGCTATAATTTGTATTAAATTATGTGGTGTTATCACTTCTACCATATAAGGGATATTCATGATTGGATAGGTACATTAGACCCTATAGGTGAAGTGAATTACTCTTCATTAGGAGAGACATGAATTGGGGTTTTTACTTAATGTTCATTATAATCACATTCAGAAACTTTATTATGGATGGATGTTTCATTATATTATATTTTTCCATATGTTTTATCACTCATTATAAATTCATTACTTACATGATCTACATTTCAAATTTCATTATTCAACAAGGATTGATTAAGTTCTCTTATCTCGTTTGAAGGCATATCTAAATTAAATTTCATAGAATTAGGCAAGTTATTCTTAAGAAATATTACATGATGTGAATGAAGTACCTTTACCTTGCCTAGAAACTCTTATGGATGTTGTCTTACTTGCTTGTTATTTTATTTATTTTTCTCTCTTCTCTTCAACATCTTCATTTTTTATCTCTTTAAATGGTCTTTTACGATGACTTCACGACCCCCTTGTTTATCTTTATTACAATAAGTCAATTATAGAATAAAATTTGAAGAATTTGTAGTGATTGAGATAAAGTAAATGTAGAATTTATATAGTTAAAATAGTAAAAACTAGTTTGAAGTTTTTAAAAAGCAAAAGGAATAAGAAAATTTTGTGGGAATGGAGATAAATCTGTGAATCACAAAGGGCATGTGTGTTTTTGAAAAACACATATGCCTTTTGTGATTCACAAATAAAATGGGCAAATGTATTTATTATGAGGAGTAGGTTTTCAAAGGGTGTACACCTCTTTTAGTTTTACAAAATTTTATTTTGACCTTTTCCCTCCAAATTTGGTTTAGTTTTAGGCACAAGGGGGTGAGCCTACTCCAAATCTTGTCATGAACCAGTCCATTTGATTTTGTGAAAAATTATGTGTCTTTTTCCTCTTTTGTGACCCATCTAATCACTCGGATTTTATTATTTAAAACAAAAAAAATTGATTTGTAGAGGGAAAAATGTAGTTATTAAATATATAATTTTTTTAATGTTGAACTATTACTTATAATTATTACTTAATTTCTACACAACATACCTCATTATGGACTATATACATCTCATTACAAATACCTTTATAACTTTTTGTATATTAATCAAATATTTATAAAATGTATATCTCAACAATATATACATTGTCAACTATACTTTAAATTAAAATTGATTTTTATGAAGTTAAGGTCAAAAAGTTGTGTTCATACACTTGCAAATTCAATTTTCCATAGTTATCCTTGATTTGTCAAATTATTTAAACACACACACACACATAATTAAATTAATTAAAAAATCTCAATAATATGTGACATGTCCCCTATCCATAAATGAAGTTTCATACAAAAATTCAATCATTTAATCAAAAAAAAAGTGTATTCGTACACATGCAATATCCTTATCATTTTCACAACAAAATTGACCAACCTATTATTATAAATGCATCCATTTCATGGAGACTTTTATCATCTAGGTATTAAAAAAACTTATATATTTAAAAACTAAATTAAAAATCCCACAATTCATGTTCTTATGTCATTGTCAAATTATTTTTCTAAGTGTCTCTAACATTCTCTCCAAGTTCAACTATTGTTATTTTAAGAAAAAAGTGTTGTTTTATGCGCCCCCCCTTTGTCCCCCATTATCCTACATCTACCTAGTACTCCTCAACTACTTCACACTAATAAGTGCTTTAAAAATATCAAGACAAATCCCTCCTAACGTTCTTTGCAACATAGGGGCAACTACTAGTATATTAGTTTAAGGTATTAATGAAGGGGGCCTTGGTAGAAGCTCATTCTGACAAGTCTAAATGACTTAATTTGAGACTATGATTTAATAAAATAAAGCAACCAATATAATATATATAAGAATATATATTAATAATAAATTTATTTTAAATATACAAATTATATAAAAATTAAAATAATTATATTATATTAATATTATATAAGAAAAATAATATAAAATAAATATAAATTATATTATCTCATATATTTATTAATATTATATTCTATTTTTATTATAGTATATATTAATATATAAAAATTATACTAATATATTACATATTAATAGTTTTATTAATATTATATAATATTAATAGTATATTAATCTAGACAATATAATATAATATAATATCTTATAATAATATAACATTATTATTATTATTATTTTATAAATATTACAATATTAAAAAATGAATATCAGATTATTGTTTTTTAAAACTTTGTAAACAAAAGGTGAGATGGGGTCGATGGTCATGGGTTTTAAGTGAGTTAAAAATATCTATTCAGATTCTTATGCTTTACAAAACCTCTTTTTACAACAATAGAAAATTACATCCCTTCCCACATAACTTACACTCTTCAATATGACAGTTGTGGCATCCACAAAGGAAGTTATAACAATAGGGGTGGTACCTAATTTGAGATACATCTAGCCATGATAACACTTGGATAAAATATGCACACTAGTGGGGATTCAAACCAAGGAGAAAAAAACTACCCAAAACTAGTAGTGTTTGTGGTTTTGGGGGTGATTTTACCTTTCTTACAATCACCAAATAAAGAGAATTCTGCACTATTATTATGAATAAAATGGCTTCTATTAGTGTTATAAGAATGAGAACCAAAAATTTTGGAATTATTTACATTTGTATCTATTTGCATATGGCATCCTACATCAGTCGATTAGATTATATAGGAGACATATTTCATTGTAGAAGCATTTTCCATTGTTCATTTATTTGGTTTTAGAGTCATCTAATTAGTTTTTATATATTCAGCATTGCCCTTAAATGTTAATTATGCCAGATGTATCTCTATTAGGGCATCATCCCCGATTCATCTCACATAAGATGAAAAATCCCAAAGATGTTGGTCGCATCATATGACATCAAGAATGTTAGCAATTTTCAAGAAAGGGTTGTTTCTTGGATGGTTTATTTTTGCTTGATGCAAAAAATAGTATGTGTTTCCCATCTTGTGTGTTTACTTTAGTAGTAGATTACCTAAAACAAAATTGTTTTCTTGTTAAGATTTTGGTTTATTGTTCATCGTATATTTTTGTCTTTAATTTAAATCAAATTTCCAACCCAGTTTGTGCGATATGCAAACTACACCATGTACTTACTATTCACCCCTATTACAATAATATAGAGACATTTTATAATAGTTTGGGGATAGGAAAACAAAAAGGAGGATGAAGGGGGGACATTTAGAAATGGTTGGGAAGGAGATGGCATGAGAGATTTGGATTGTAGAATACACCCCTTCACTCATAAAAGATATGGGGATTCATATGAGACATTTACACGAAGATCACCAAATGCAAGGAATAAATCTTCAACCTAATTAGTTCACTTTTGCCAGCATCCTTCCATTATGTTCTAAAATAAGAGGTTTGGAACCAGGTATGGATATCCATCAAATTGAAATAAGAGGTGGTTTGAATATCAATAGGAAGGGTTGAGGGTGAATGGGGATGGCAGGCCATTAGATGGTTGATTATGAAGGCAATGAGCAGTTGGGAGAAACTATGCATCCATGGGAGGAGGTTGTGTTTCCTCCTCTCCATGTGTATGTATCCCATGGAATGTACTTCATATACCATTCTTACAAGTTGAGTGATCGCTTATCCAAACCGTAGGAGGCCAAATGTGAGGTGAAGTGAAATGGTGAAGAACATTGTAGCGATGAGGAGGTGGCAACATGTTGGGCATTTTTTGAATATATGTCAAGATAAACAACTCAATAAGTGTTGTGTGAGTAGCTCAATAGATGCTTGTGGCATGCCATTTGGGCATTAACCTATTTTTGTGGGGCCATTAAGATTCTTAGTTAATTTAGGCATATTTTATTCAATCGCTAATTCTTCAGTCTTCACCAGCTAGGGTTTTTTTTCACAATTTTAATGTTTGAAATTTTTTAACTATATTATATTATATTATATATAATAAAATAGTTATATATATCATATATGATAATATTTATATATAGTATATGATATATTATTTATAGTATGTAATATATATATATTCTATAATTTCTATATTGGTAAGAGGGATTTTGTAAAGAAAAAGAGTGTAAATCGATAGCTTACCTTGAAATATTTCACGTCTTTTGTACTCCATAAGAATGCATTTGGATGTCAAAATAAGTTTGTGTAAATTAATTGTGGGGGCAGACCGATCAGTATCTGAATCACCATGCAATGTTTTATTCTAAAATGGCTTGCATTCTTCATGGAAAGAGATAGAGTGTTTCCCAATCTCTATATCAAAATTGTAACTTTGTTGGTGTTGATCAGGAAACATCTATATTCACTGGTTGAACAACCTAATTTTGGGTGATCAGGTTTTGTCTTGGTCATTACAATGAAGAATTTGGTTTTATTATAATGGCACTAGAAAAATTAGAAGTGATAAAGAGCAATTTGGAATTTCAGGTTTAGGATTTGGATATAAATTTGAAGTGGACATGGGTACATAAAATCAATATCAAGATTGAGGTTGTAAACGCTCATATTGTTTATGATTATTTTTCCTAGCCATCCACCAGGGTGATTAAACATGGTGTGATGTGATTGATGAAAAATCATTTCCATTTTGTACTTAGGCATTATTTGTGCCAACAATCATCAATATTCCAATTCTAAATGTTTGTTTGAAATGTGTCATGTAGATTTTATGGTAGATTGCATTTGTGTCATGTCGATCGCATTTAGAATTTACATGACTTGCATCCATCATAAAGGGGTACACAAATTACAAGGTGTTTTGTTCTTTGATTAGATAGTTTTGTCTCTCTCTGCCACCTAGGACTGATTGCCAATTGACCATCTCCTAATGGTTTAGACTTAAACCTACCAACCCTCTCTACCACCTAGGACCAATTCTCTCAACTAGTGACTCCTATACCACAATATTCACATTGTATTAGGAGTGATGCCCATTTATGCATATATTTGGTATGCACTTTTTAGCTTTGACATAGTGATTGGGCAATGATGTTATCTCTTTCTATAAACAATATAAATGATCATATAGATAAAACCCTTGCATGGCAATTCAAATCTTGATTGGTATGTCATTTATTCTCTAGTGATGGGATTGAAAATGTAATATATGTTGGAGGAGTTTAATCCATGCCTTTATGTTGTAGCCACTTTTCAAGTTGATTCTCTTAATGTCAAGAGACATAGACTATTTTGTTTTGATGCTATTAAAATAAAACTCAAATTCCACCATTTGATTCCTTATCTGACTTTCTAGGTCAGTATGCTCAACTATATCCACCACCACATCCAACATGTGATTGGTTATTGCACTCATTGAGTCATTAGTATTCTCTTGATAGTGTTTGATAGCATCAAAAGTGAATATCCATAAATGTTAATCATGTATACATAATGATCAATTATAGTTGCATGTTGATAAAACATAAGCAAAGCTTACATGGTCAAGTTTTGTTTTATTTGCCTTATTAGTTCAAAGGGTTTGAGAGCATCCTTAAAAAATCCATTTTGTGCATATCTTGAAATCTAATCACTCCATGAGAAAAAATTTCAAATGGCCATATGAGGTTGAATCCTTTAAAATTTTATAATTTCATTGGGAGCCCAACTCTATGAGATTATTTTGTTATATATAGTATTATGTATATTTTAATAATATAGTATTATAAATATTAAACTACTTAGCTATGTAGTATTTATAAAATATACTATTATTATTATTTTGATAGATGACTACTTTTGACTGGAGTGATAACTAGTTCTGGGATACACTACGGGGCCCAATCCCTGAACCACAAAAGGAACCAAGCTACAAAGACAAAAACACCAAACCCAAGCAAGAGGACAAGGCCAAAAATAAAAGAAATAGAAAAAAGAAACCCTTAATACCAAGGAGAGCCTTACACAATGAAAATGAAATCTAGAGAGACCATAAGAAAAGAAATAAACCAAATCAATACAATAAAGAACACAAAGGCCTCCCAATAGCTAAAGGGATAAACACCTTGCTACCAAGCTTCTCGTCTGTAACCCATAATCATTATTCTTCCCTTACTAGAGAGGATTGATTCCATATTCCATCGATTGCCCCCATAGATGGACTCAGAGTATCCAGTTTCAAACATTTTATAACAGTATTTCTACCTCTTCCATCTTTCGAACCACATTTTAGTTTTGAGAGCAAATAGTTCCATTGAGAAAGAGACAACATCTCTCAAGATCCAAACTGATCC
This sequence comes from Torreya grandis, assembly GCA_037957365.1. Taxonomy (NCBI): domain Eukaryota; kingdom Viridiplantae; phylum Streptophyta; class Pinopsida; order Cupressales; family Taxaceae; genus Torreya; species Torreya grandis. The sequence continues at coordinate 1,644,252 of JARHVA010003406.1, read as the reverse complement.
TCCACTTTATATTGACAAATAACAACACTCTTCCAAACCACCTACCTACAAAAAGGATTCATCTTCTAAAAGTGGAACACACTAACACTAGAGCTCTATAGATCCACCTTTATAAATTGGCAAAAACTTGTTCAAACAAGAATCCCCCATCAAATTCTAAAAACTTAAATCCCCTTTCAAGTTGATAGATGGAAATACCCATTTTTGGTTTCATAAATCCCATGTTGATATTTGGTGTCCAGAGTCCCCTTGAAAGGTTTTGTAAAATCCAAAGGAACACCCAAAGTAGAAACGAGACATGTCATTAGTGAAGTAGCTTAGAACTTATGTCCCATGTATTCCAAACCATGAGAGATTCCTTCTCAACAACTAGTGAAGAAAACCAAAGCTTCACTATATAATCCTTGGCCATGTTGGAAGACCCAATTTGAGGATCTTTGTCACATCCTAGGTCAAGGCCATTTGATGTCATAAAAGTTTGGATGTTGTTCACAAGGTCATCATTAGGGTAACCAATATTTTTCACCCATTTCTTTAAAGGGGGAATAAATTGAACAAATTTTCATTGGATAAACTACCACTTTGTGGCCAACCTAGTTGCATTTAAATCATTTAAAGGAAAGTCCTCCATAGTTAAAAATTGGGTCTAGGGATCCAAGGAAGATCGAATCAAGATGGGGTGATGAAAGGGTTTTGTAAGTCATCCATAATACAAACCTTTACATACCTTTGTTGAATAATCATGTCCTAATCAAACCTAACAAAATCTCCTAACTTATTGACAAGCTATTGGAACAAACCTGAATCACACAAAGTTAATGAAAGATTATGAAGTCTAACCCAAATTGGATTCTTTGAGATCATTATATTTTTTGGGTCAAAGAATGGATCCCAAGGGCATAAAAACACTCCATGCTTACCAAAAAACTGAGGTCCATTATCCCACACAAAATCCTGCTCCCCCATAGATTGAAAGAGGAACACAAAAAAATTATTTGGAAGTAAGGAGAGGGAAACCTCTGAAAGGTTGGGCTTGACTGATTTAGACCATTGAAAAAGTTCATCCCAAGAGGGGTGTCTTCCCATACACCTAAAAATGAGGGATCCACATCCAAAATCATTGTCAATGGATAAAAAATATTTGTCATTTATTTCTAAAATAGGTGGGGCATTAGATAAGAGTAGTGGGATATCCCCATATAAACACAACTCAAATTTAGGTTGAGTCAATCTTTAGAATCCAAAGTTACTTTAGTATTAGTATTGGATGAATCCTCCACCTCTTTGCCCATGTTAACCACTAAAAATGGAAGATCACCCCTATTAATCAACTATGGCAATATATTAGGTTTTGCAGAGGATCTTAGATTTACAAAAATCATTACATGAGTGAAATGGATTAGAAGCATTATGGCATTCCAAGAAAACCATGAAGCTCTCCTTTGAATACCTTAATAGTGCCTTCACTCCACCTCTTAACCCTAAATAACCACCATCCTAAAATAGTATAGAAGCTTCCTGCCTTGCCAGCTCCTTTCATTTATGTAGCATCATCCCCTCACCTTTTACCTTTAACCTTGCATTTGACACATATAACCACACACCGTTAGAGCTCCCTAAGATAACAACCATGCTTTTTATGTCCACCATTAATATTTTCACTACATGTAGGAAAAGACCCCAAACTATATTTATGTGCATCCCTCAACTCACAAGGTCTTCGATAGCATGGAAATCAAAGCCCTACAATTGCGATTCCTTAAAATATATGGGTTTTGAATCATGTTGTATTCATTTTCCCTTCACTTCAACATATGTGTATTTCACCATCTCCACACTAAAATATTGGGTACAAACATTTTTATAGCTAGAATGCCTGAATTAGTGATGAATAGTATTCTTAACCATAGGCTGTGGACTTTCCTCATCACATTGAATATAGGTTTCAAGCCACATGCCAACTGCCATCATATTGAACATTGAGCTGGTATTCCATTACATTAGATATTTTTCATGAATAACTTACCCTAACTTAATGTGGGAATGATGCTAGAGAGTGCTCATCCCAGGGAATGGACCCTGAGACCTCTTGCTTCTAACACTCATCTCACTCACTGTGAGTTTGTCATCATCAGGTTATAAAATATATTATTATTAATAGTATATTATATTAAAACAATATAATATATCATTGTAATGTATATAAATTACATCATATTATAATATATTATATTCTTATAATATAGATTACATATTTTTCTTATAATTATAAATATATGTTAAAATGTTAATAAACATAATAGTATTATTATAATAAAAAAACATAATATATAAAAATTATATATAATATATTAATACAAAGCAACAAAGAATAATTTGGAATTTTGGGTTTGGGATTTGGATAAACATTTGAAGTGGAAATCGGTATATACAATTAATATCAAGATTGAAGTTGTAAATGCAACAATCATTTGTGATTATTTTCCCTAGATATTTGTCTAGGTGATCAAATATGGTATGATGTGGCCGACAAAAAACCATTTCCATATTGTACTTAGGCACGATCTACACCAATAATTATCAACATTCAAATTTTAAACCTTCATGTGAAATATGTCATCCATATTTTATGATAGATTACATTTGTATATGTTGGGATTCGATCCAATGCTTAAGCATTTAGAAGATTGTATAGATTTAAAGTAGTTGATGGATTTACATGACTTACATCCATAAAAATGGTGTACACATCTTACAAGGTGACATGTTATTTGATTAGACATTTACTATCATGAAGGGTCAACTAGGCCAACATGATGTTAAATTGATTGTGATAAGGCTCCATGTCTGATGTGCACCTCAAATCAATGTTACAATGCCAATAAAGTCTATATTGTAACTTATGTTCATCTATGTTGCCAATATATGGACACTTGGATAAATAACAATAGGATGGTGATGATGAGTGGCAATGACAAGGTGTTTCAAATGCTATTGTACACCAGAGGGCCCATGTAATACACATGCCCTGACTTCAGGGTAGTACATACCCTGCACCCATTACAAAGGGGTTTATATCTTGAAAGGTGGTGGCATCTTTTACTTACAATTTTATATTTGATTATGACAATAATGAAATGATGTTGATGTGACTAATATTTATTTTGCATTATGATGTGAAAAACATCATATTAAGCCCTGAAAGCATCACATATGAGTTATGTCTGACTGAATATGAGTTATGTCTGAGTGACAACTCAGCATAAGATTACTCCTCTTGAGAGTGAGAGGTTAGCCAAAATTGATGAGCACAAGCCATAGAGATGGTCACAGCTTCATGATAGGATAACTACAACAATAAAAAAGAAGAAAAATACAATCATCAACATCCTTGTTGTGAGGTTTTATTTCATTGTTTCATCTAATTTCTCATTTTAATGTTTAATAAACTTGGCAATCTCGATGTAAAAAATGATTTAGTTGTGGACAATGATGTGTTGATCTCTGTGTTGCTGTTGAGAGAGAGTGGAAAGGGTTTGAGAAGTAGCCATGAGGATTACATGGCAACCCAGTCTTCAAGGGACCATTATATGGATAAGGATGGGGAAGGGGAGGATGAGATTGAAACTTCTCCTATGAGCAAGAAGAGTGAAGAGAGACTAAATCACTACATTAATTATTACATTTGTGGAGTGATTGAGGTCCCTTGGTTTTATATGATTTGCATCCTCAACCTTTAAATGTAATTCAAAGTTAGTCTTTTGCACTAGGCACCAAGTTGTCTCACTAAATCGTATCCTTCTAAACAATCCCTTTCGGCATTACTTAGACCTTTCGGCCAATTGCTAGTATAATTCATAGTAGTAGGAGGAAACATTAATGAATATATATATATATAGCTTATAATCTTTTATAATTTAACACTTTGCCTAAAATTTTACATTACATCTAATAGTGTCTCATTAAAAATGATTGTATTTTATGGCTAAAAAACATAAATATGGCCATACAACCATCAAAGTTAGGCCATGTTTAGGACTACTAAGATCATATTGATGCATTCTTGGAAACTTTAATATTATGTGAAAAAAAATGATGAAATTTTTCTTATGCTCCTAGGATCTAAAACCTCACTTTCTTTTCCTAAATTCCACACAAATATTAGGGAAATTGGTCTCCTTTATTTAAACCCTAATCAACTCATAACACCTTGAAAAAATGTAAAAATGGGGAGAGTCAATAAGGGGCTTATGTTATCCCTGCATTATAATTATGCCCATGTTCTTAGACAAGTAAGAAAACATCACTTGTTGCACTTTAGCAAGTAATTTTGGATGCAATCCTAATCCTTATATGAATTTTCACTAGCATGAGTAAGTGGTACAATGTAATATGAAGACTTTAGATCAAATTCTATTGTAAACACTTCAATTTCACTTATACAATAAATAATATACTTTTACATCACTCTTAACCTTGAAATTCAATTCTCACATGTATCTCTTGTATATCACTTACATCATATATGTAGTAATGCACCCATATATTTATAAACTTCTCAATTTCAAATAAGGTCCCTATTGGTGTACAAGATAACACACAATGAGTGGAAATGTTGATAAAAGAGAAACACAAGGCATGAGTGTTTCTCTACGTTTTTGCTAATTATATTCAAAAGAAAGAAGAAACTAAAGGTTAAGGTCAGGGGTTTGATAGATACCCGGATTAAGTTGCACACCATATCCAAGCATTGTAGGAGCTCCTCTTTGGCTGTGGAGGAAACACCTGTAGAGAGAATAAGACTCAAAAAAATAAAATGTTAGATAAAGATATGGTGGACTGCCAAGCGATATGCTCGGTCCCAGAAGTGTAAAGCTCCGCCAGGGATGACAGTTCACTATTTGACAAAAAGAGTGTTGTATAAATGAAATGGTGAAAGACTAAGAAAGAGAAATAGATAATGCATACCTGATTCCTATAGTTAATCTCTCACAATCACCGATGTTGGTTAGTCTACTGTCGTTGGTTGGTTAATGTTGCCGACGTCAGTTAGACTGCCGAGGTCGATAGGGGCAATGGGCCTTGGATGGGTTTCAGGGTTATGTCTGTGGTTGACAGAGGAGTCTGGGAGTTAAAAAAGCTTGTGCAGGGTTGTAGGGAAATGAATAGGGTCTAAGGATGGGTAAAGGTTAAAGGGTTGATGTGAGAAGAGGGTCAGGATAAGAGGAAGGCTTTTCAGCCTCTCTATGGAAGAAGTCAGGTTCCAGTTGATAGTATTTAGAAATAGTAAATAGAAACTAATTACTAATGTATTCTAAATTACTGAAAAGAGATAGAAGAATACTTAGCTCTGTTTGGTGGAGAACCAAAGGTGTTGTTATGACTGATGTCGAGTTCCTCGTGTAATGTTCCAATTCAATCTGGAGTGACTTACATAGAGTTTTTATATCCAAGGGAGTGTTAGTCAAATTTTGATGATTGGTCTCAGAGTGTGTGCATCGACGTGCAAGAGTCTAGGCCAAGAAGAGAGAGAGAGAGTCCTGGGGAGAGTCCAAGGGTCTAAGGGGTTAACTCAATGTTAGAGCCTAGTTTAAGTAACCGATGTCGGCGATAGCACCAGCATCGGCCGATAATTGACTGACGTCGGTGGAGGAAGAATGGGTAAAAGGGCTATTTTTAGCCCTTTTCCTATTTCTCCATCCGCCAAGTGCATTTGTTGTTGGAGAACGGTCAAAAGATGGGTTTATTAGGCATAAGAGTTAGTTAGGAGGTTAGGAAGGAGTGAGAATAGGTCTTGGGTGACTCATAGGGTGAGAAATGGTCTAAGAGTGAGGTGTCCAAGGTGAGGTGTCTAGGGTGATGTCATTAATTTAAAATAAGTAATTTATTTTAAATTAATAAAGTGTGTAAGGGACCAAGGGGAGTCGACACAATTTTGGTGTCTACATTTGCCCCTTTTTGTCTTGTTGGTTGTTCTAACGAACTGCAAGACAAAAATAAGGTGTTGTTGCCCCAGGTATGGGATGAGGTCCTTTTTGTCTTATTGGTTGTTCTGATGAACTGCAAGACAAAAATAAGTGTTGTTGCCCTAGGTATGGGATGAGGTCCTTTTTATCTTGTTGGTTGTTCTGATGAACTGCAAGACAAAAAAAAAAAGTGTAGGTTGCCCCAAGTATGGGATGAGGTATTCCCCCTCAAAGCGGGAGTCGAGGGAAGGTAACCTGATATCAAGTGCCGATTTGATAAGCAATGGATGAGTATGGTGAAGTTGGAGTGTGAACGCTACAATAGTTGAGATTGTGCGTATACCACTTCACGTGATAGGTAGGTCAAATTGTCGCAGGCAAGGTCGAGGAGTGCTAAAATTCAAATAACTGGTCCCCAGCTTTTAGTCATAGCTGATTGGGTTAAATGATCAAAGTTGTAGCTCCAATGGTCATCGTGTTCCAAGTATTTAGGCTAGGAAGTGCTCCTAGAAAACACGAAAATGTCACAAATATTGGGGATCAACTTGGGCGTGATCCGACAATACGTGTGAGGGTCATAATGTGAAGTGCGTACAATTTACTAACTATTCGTGAGGTAGCATATATGCAATCAAAACAACTAAGGCAAAGTTGTCTCGAAAGTGGTCATGGTCTTAGGAGATAGTCGCGATCTCTAAGGTCGTTGGTCGAGTCGAGTTTGAGACATAAGTGATCTCAATGGTTGTTTGTTGTGGTCAGGGAGATGTCTGTGATCTCCAATGTGCCCCATGAGAAGTCAAAGGTGACATTTGCAATGTCAGGGCTGGTTGTTTGGTCATGATTTTAGACTAGGTTTAGTCATGGTTAAAGGGTTATATGGTTGGTCCATCAAGTAGATGAACGAATGAATGGCTGACGTCTTTAAAGAGACGAACGGGCGAATGGCCGAGCTAACCCCAGAAGAGTCCATGTCATCTGAGTGCTGTGTACATAGCCCTTATTTTAAGGGCCTCAGGCCAATGTAGTTCTCCCTAAAAGGGAAGAAGAGTGTTGATTATTGTTTTGGTCAGGTTAGTGTTTTTAGCATTTCCCATATGTGTGATGGTACATGCTTGAAATGATGAATGTCTGAAGATGTTACAACCTTTTCCATATTATGTGATGGTGTATTCTGTAACATTGGTTATGTGGTTTTTCATCCCTAGTAATTTTCCATATTGGTGATGGTGTATGCTAAAAATGAAATGTATGATGATGTTATAGCCTTTTCCATATTGTGTGATGGTGTATTCTATAACATTGGTTATGTGGGTTTTTCATCCCTAGCAATTTTCCATATTAGTGATGGTGTATGCTAAAAATGAAATGAGTATATTTATGCTTCAGCAAGTTTCCATATTAGTGATGGTATATGCTTGACATAAATTGTGTTGGGTTGATAGTTTCCATGTGTATTGGTTTCCATAGAAACTAGTGTGAATGGGCTATGATAATTCATAGAACACAAATTGGTTTTTGCATTTGAATAAATCATGTTAGTGGTCTGAAAATATTTGGTTTGGTTTGGTTGGTTTGTTTTGGTTATATGTGACGAAGATGTATAAGAAGTGAAAGGCGCATTGTTCTTTCATTGATAAGGACTATAATAATAGCATAGGTGAGGTTTTAGGAAACAAAAGCCCCGTTCATGCATTACATCGTTGGCCATTGATTTTATGTTAAAGAAGTATTCGAATCGCTTGACATTAAGTGAGCTCAAAATCCCTTGAGTATGTTGGGGTGATAGATTTGATTATGTGACAATAGGGTAACCCTTTTTAGCAAGGATAACTTTGCCCCTTTTATAGGTGACCCTGAGAATGACTATAGACAAGTCCATGACTTAATAGTTTGTCAGTCAAATTTTTTTTTGACTTTTTTTTTGGTAGACTGATCAATGCGGGAAGTCCACTTGAGGATGTTGTTTGTGTTGTTTTGTGGTCATGTTGAAGCTGTGGTAGCAAAATTTGGGCATAGCCATCCTTCGAGGGAGTGGTCTATATCTTGCTTTATATATTTGGATGTCTAGCTGTCCTTCAAGGGAGCAGTCTAGTAATTATAGCATTTATGTAGCTGTCCTTCAAGGGAGCAGTCTACAATTATAGTTTATGACTTGTGAATAGGCATCCTGGTGTTATATGTTTTAGTTTGACTGAACTTGTAGTCATGGACTAGTCTATAAAGGTTTAAGGGTTTCCCTTTTATTAGTACAAAGCATTCATGCTTTACCAAAGGGTTGACTAATATTTGTAGGGAAAAAGGGTTGAAGGGAATAGGAATGAGGATGACGAAAGGTTGCTCAAGGGACGAGCTCAAGTTAAACATCAAGTGAATGATTACTTGATTAACAGTAAAATAGTTGTAGATGCAAGGCATTAAGGGGCTCAAGTTCTGACCGGCCTTCAAGAGAAGACAGACGATAAGTCTTGATCCATGCTTGTGCATTATTATGTAAGGTCTGAGTCAATTAGGAGCAAACTTGCCCCGTTTGCTTCGTTCCAAATTGGTCACATGTTGGTTTTCTTTAAGGATGAGATCTTTAATATTGAAATCTCACTCTTTCAAATTTTTGTTGTAGGTAGGTTGTGGTCGATGTTGGATGTGAAGTTGGTTGGTATGTTGTTGGCATTTGGTACAATGCCGAACATAGTTATTGTAGCCTTGGTTAAGAGTGGGCCAATAATAGCCCAGGTGGAGGATGCACTTAGTAAGCAAGTTAACACTAAAATGTTCCTCACAAATCCCATCATGGACTTGTTTGATGGCATGGGAAGTCTCAGTGGTGGTTAGGCATCGAAGAAAGAGGCCGTCTAGACCTCGTTTGTAGAAAAGACCCCCTAGCATGGTGTATCGAGCAGTACTTTTGATAAAAGCCTGTCGTCCATTGCTAGAGAGATTAGGTGGTATGATAGAATAAGTCAAGTAGTCGACAATTTGTTTATACCAAACATTATGTGGACTAAAGAGGTTAGGAGGAATTTTCCCTAGAGATGTTGGTTGATATGTGCCCAAGATAGAAATTTTGGGTTGTGTTGATTGAGAAGGCTTGACGAATGGATATGTCAAAGGTGTAGAAGTCTGGTCTTTTCCTTTATCTTTCATGGTTTGGGGCCTAGCGGCCACATTAATGGTGTTAATTTCGAATAAAGGGGGACAAGGTGGTGGAGAGACCATAGTCTTATGTTAGGATCTCGATTTAGGTGAAGAGGTTTGGGAGGCATGAGATGGTGTCGGTGGTTTATCAAAAAAATCCTCAATATGAGGGGTGTCCTTTCAAGTGTTGGCGAATGGCAACCTTAAGGGGACAACAATGCTCAGTATCATGTCCAGGTGTGCGATGATACCAGCAAATTTGAGTGTCATCGAACCAAGATGGTTTTGATCTGAGAGGTTGATATGGTTTAATGGGTCGAAGATCAATGCTAGACGACTGCAACAAATGGCATAACAGCGAAGCATAGGATCCCCTTAATGGGTTTGTGCTCTTTGTTGTAGTAGGTGTTGACAACTTCTGTTTAGGAGTTGTAAGAGGAGTGTGTCGTACCATCTTTTTGGTTGGCGGTGTGGCCACACATGTAGATGACACTTTGTTGATAAGATGTGTTGAATTTGTTGGAGGAAATATGTTTTGGATGGGTTGAGGGAGTAATGGAGGGCAATTTGCCTCTATGAGGTGTTGGAATAGGGAGCACTCCTTTTAAGGTAGAAGGATGTGGACCCAAGATAGATGGCAATGTTGAAGGTGGGGGAGTTTTTCTCTGATGTGGTTTAGTAGCCTTCTTTAGTTTGGTGCAAGGACTACTATTGGGTGGGGTGAGGTTCAAATCTACCATCACTTGTGGGTGAGTGAGGTTTGATATAGGGTGAACACCGAGAGATTTAATCTGTTTCAGCATGATAGACACCTGTGAGGGTTTGGATGAGGTTGCGTGAGGCTTTATAGTTGGTCGTTTAGAGGATTCAGGTGATTGTGAGAAAACCGTCACCAGATCTTCTTTGGCCGAAGTTGGTAAAGTAGCAAGTTCTTTTCTCAGCAAAGGGATTGGAGAATGTAGCTCTTCAAGAGGATAGAATGTAGGGATGATCATGGCTTCCTCGTGTGGTCGAGGAGTGGGGAAAGTATGATCCCCCATTGTTGATAAGAAGGATGAAGGCAAGGCAGCCAACATTGGTGCCATCAAGGCATCCTCCAATATGGGAGAGGTCAAAGTAGACTCTCCCACGTGTGAAAGGGGGTTGGATGGAGGACTATCCTCCATCAATGGAAGACAAATAGAAGAAGAAGGCTCTTTTACTCGTGGTGGAGAAATGGGTTGATTAACCTCTTCAGACTGTGAGAGAGGTTGGTTAGAAACCTTGTCGACCGTGCGTATGTTACGCTCTTGAAGGTCATCGGCCATCGTCTGAACATTATTCTAACTAGGGGGATGGTTAGGAAATGGTTGTCTAAAGATATCTATGTTTTGGTTAGCTGGCGCATTCAGATTATCCAAAACAAGATCCCCTTGTCTAACATGTCCTGAATAACATTTTTGAAGGTTTTGCAATTGTCTGTGTCATGACCCTTGACATAATGATAATTACAGAAGTCATTTTCCCTATACCATGCAAGGATAGCTTTTGAGGGGTCAAATTGGAGTGGTCAAATTTGAGGGAGGTTGAGGACTCCCTTCTTGACTAGTTTATCCAACACGAAAGCATATGATTCTCTTATTGGAGTGTATTAACACTGTACATACCGTTGTTGGAATTGTCTATTAATGTATTCTGATGTGGAAGGTTGAGATTGGTTGGTTGTGGTAGAGGAGGATGACTTAAGGACCACAGCATTTGTTGATTCTTTGGATTTGGAATGGGAAGAAGAAGAAGGGTGGGAAGAAGAAGGGTTATTAGATTTTGCATTACTACGCAATTTGACCTTATCTTCTTCGACTGCGCGGAGTTCAATCTTTTGGGCCATAGTCAAAGCTTCGTCAAATGTGCAGAAAGTTTGAACTTGCAAAGTGGATGAGATGTGCTTGGCACATGCTCTTGAAAAGAGCTCAATGAGCTCAGGTTGAGGTAGTGAAAAGGAGAGTTGGTTGATTGAACCTCTCCAACGAGCAACGAAGTCAGCGATTGATTCATCGTCGAATTGTTTAATAGAATATAGGTCTGTAATGGAGACCTTTTTAGTGATGTTGATTGAAAAGTGGTCAAGGAATAATTGAGCGAGTTGAGTGAAGGTAAAGAGAGAATGACTGGCAATGGAGCTATACCAGTCAAGGGTGGCCAGAAAGTGACATGGGAAATATGTGAAGTAATAACGCTTCATCATGTGCTATAAGGTAACAAGTGCGTCTAAACACTCGTAGATGTTGTTGTGGGTCCTCTTTACTCTGAAAGCGAGTAAATTTGGGGAGTTCCCACTAGCTAGGGTATGGTCTAATAGGGACTGAAGGATGAATGGGTTCGTTGCATATTTGTTCGTATGAAAGAACATTGCTTGAACCTGAAATGGATGTCTCAAGGTTGGACATCTTATCCATCAGCATCTTTATTAGATCGGTAGATGGATTGGCAGGTGGGGCACTCTCTAGGTTGTAGGGTACCTGAAAAGTGTTGGGAGGGGCATATGACGTACTTGGTTGCGTTTGTGTAGGTGCAACATATTGGTAGTTCATCATAGGGACTGATGTTGAGGTCAAGGGGACTTGTGCCATGAAGTTGGAGGGCACAACTTGACTAGATACCACCAAAGGTGGTTGGATGGTGGTGACACTAGTTAAAGGATAAGTAGTCACTCTTGTATTTATGGTCACAAGAGTGGGTGAGAGAGAGACAATCAAGTTTTGCAAAGGTATTGAACTTGGTTGAATTATTTGTGGTTGAGGGGGTATGGAAACCCCGATGGAGGTAGGGCTAGAAATAAAAGGGGAGGCCAAATCTTGAACATTGGCCATGGTCGGGTTACTAGTCGAGGCAATGGCCTGAGTGATTATGGGTTGGGTAGCGGATGGTGTTGATATCATTGCCACTTCAACCAAGGAAGTTGGCATCCCATAAACAGGGTTACCTGAAGGGTCTCACATTTGGCTTCTAGCGAGATAGTGTTGGAGAGGTTTGACATTGAGGTCAAGGAATCTCTCAAAATTTTGATCCCCTTCAGGAACAATTGGAGGTTGATTGGGGGTTGGTTGGGTAGGAGTATGTTCAGTATCTGAAGTATGCTCTATTAGATGACTTGGTATGATGGGTGAAGGTGGGAGTGGTTGTTGCCTTGCATGGTCAATAAGGGATTCGGCTTGACTGCGTGTCAAAACCATCCAAGGCAAAATGGGTTTAGGTTCTAAAAACTATATGTTTTAGTTTCATAAAAACAAAAGTTGTGTTTAATAGCAAGAAAGGTCAGGTTTTAAGCTTACTGCTTGGGAGAAAATTTGTTGACAGTGACCGACGTCGGTGAAAAAACCAATGTCAGTGAAGATATGCTGCCGACGTCGGTGGAAAAACTAATGTCAGTGAGGATAAGTTGCCGATGTCGATTGAAAAACTGATGTCAATTTCTATGTATTTCTAAAACCTCAGAAAACTAAAAGTTTTTGGAAGAAAAAGAAAGTCTGAGTCATTTTCAGACTTTAGAAAGATGCGTCCTTACCATCTCAAAAAACCAGATAAAAATAGCAAAATAGATGATGGCAAGCAACCTCTAAACGTTAAATTCCTAAGAATAAATTTTAGAGTCGTGGTGGCTTATGCCTTAGAAGAATATGTTTGGGAATTGGGCTTTTAGAACGGGTCCTAAAGAGGCAGTCTATGGTTGGTTTCGGGTTATGTTTTGGTGCTCAAAAATCTGTGTTAGGTTCCGTACGTGGCTTGGTGCTGGGGCTTGCTCCCTTCACTTCACGAACCCAGAGCCAAGCTAGGCCGCTTAGCCAACATATACTTTGCTTATAGTTTATACTCTGCTAGAGAACAGAGTGGGTCCTCCTCTTAGTGGTGAAATCTAAGTAGGATCGCCAGGTAGGGTAAGGTATCCACTAGGTGATGAAATCCTAGTCAAGCCTTGTCTCAGGTAAGTTGTATGTTTGATTTGATGTGCTTATGGTCTGGTTGTGTAACATATGTGCACTACAATTTATTCATAATGCATTTAATTACTAGATGAGCTAAATATGCATTCAAGCAGGTATGAAATGCAATAGTTTTTTTAACCCAAATTGAAATGTTTTGTTCAGATGCAAACAAGTGGAGAAAAGGTTAAGAGTATGAATTTTCACTACTCTAAGATGCAGGCAAGAAATGAGAAGAATAAAAAAGAAAGATGTTCTTTTTAACTTTTGCTTATGGTTTCTTTTCAAAATAAGGAAATAGAAGAAGGATGCAGGAAGAGAATATATCCCTAATGCAACTATATGAAAGTTTGTCTTTTAAAAGAAGAATGAACCCAAGGAAAACTCCAAGGATCCCATCGGGCGTGCCAGGATGTTTCTACTCATTTTTGCTAATTATATTCAGAAGAAAGAAGAAACTAAAGGTTAAGGTCAAGGATTTGATAGATACCCGGATTAAGTTGCGCACCATATCCAAGCATTGTAGGAGCTCCTCTTTGGCTGTGGAGGAAACACCTGTAGAGAGAATAAGACTCAAACAAAGAAAATGTTAGATAAAGATATGGTGGACTGCCAAGCGATATGCTCGGTCCTAGAAGTGTAAAGCTCCGTCAGGGATGATAGTCCACTATTTGACAAAAAGAGTATTGTATAAAAGAAATGGTGAAAGACTATGAAAGAGAAATAGATAATGTGTACCTGATTCTTGCAGTTAATCTCTCACAATCATTGACGTCGATTAGTCTATCATCATCGGCTGGTCAATGTTGCCGACGTCAGTTAGACTGCCGATGTCGGTAGGGGCAATGGGCCTTGGACGGGTTTCATGGTTATGTCTGTGGTTGACAGAGGAGTTTGGGAGTTAAAAAGGCTTGTGTAGGGTTGCAAGGAAGTGAATAGGGTCTAAGGATGGGCAAAGGTTAAAGGGTTGATGTGAGAAGAGGGTCAGGATAAGAGGAAGGCTTTTCAACCTCTCTATGGAAGAAGTCGGGTTCGGGTTGATAGTATTTAGAAATAGTAAATAGAAACTAATTACTAATCAATTCTAAATTAATGAAAAGAGATAGAAGAATACTTAGATCTGTTTGGTGGAGAACCAGAGGTGTTTGAATGCTTATTCCTGTTATGACTGATGTCGAGTTCCTCGTGCAATGTTCCAAGTCAATCTGGAGTGACATACATAGAGTTTCTGTAGCCAAGGGAGCGTTAGTCAAATTTTGATGATTGGTCTCAGAGTGTGCGCATCGACGTGCAAGAGTCCAGGCCAAGAAGAGAGAGAGAGAGTCCCAGGGAGAGTCCAAGGGTCCAAGGGGTTAACTCAACGTTAGAGCCTAGTTTAAGTAACCGACGTCGGTGATACCACCGGCGTCAGCCAACAGTTGACCGATATCGGCAGAGGAAGAATGGGTAAAAGGGCTATTTTTAGCCCTTTGCCCATTTCTCCATCCCCCAAGTGCATTTGCCGTTGGAGAATGGTCAAAATATGGGTTTATTAGGCACGAGAGTTAGTTAGGAGGTTAGGAAGAGTGAGAATAGGTCTTGGGTGACTCATAGGGTGAGAAATGGTCTAAGAGCGAGGTGTCCAAGGTGAGGTGTCTAGTGTGATGTCATTAATTTAAAATAAGTAATTTATTTTAAATTAATAAAGTGTGTAAGGGACCAAGGGGAGTTGACACAATTTTGGTGTCTACAATGAGAGACCCAAATAAAGGGATATAAGGGCCCACAAAGTAAGGAGCCAAGAATGTTGTATGTTTTTGGACAAACCAAGAATGTAATGGTACATTCATCGTCATCTAGGACTATACTACTACATTCATGGTTAGCCAGGACTATAATACTACATTCATGGAAAAAAATAAGGAGAAAGTTGAAAATAAGAAGAATAGAGAGAAAATAAAGAGAGAGCAAAACAAAGAAGGGGGGAGTAAACAAGGCCCAAAACATAGGAAACAAGTGCCAATAAGTGTTTAATATGAACTGATACTCAACAAACACACAAGAACCTTAGAAAAATATAATTTGATAGCTAAAACTACCTTTAGACCAAAAATAGGTATGAATAGATAGAAAAGGGGTGGATATGACATAAAACAACTAGAAATAATAACACACCAATATATTCCTAGTCTAAACTAATATTTAGGTATCTACATTATGTTAATGGAGTGATGCCATAATGGAAGTGGCTCTCCTCCTAATATAATTGTTTATTGATTGAGGGATGAGTATCTTTCCTTCCTCCCCCACGCCCTCTCCTTCTCTATAGCTTCATAATCTTAAGAAAATAATAATAATAATAATAATAATAATAAATAAATAAATAATCTTGTTATTCTTGCTTCTAGAATTCTAAAATCCCAATCCACTCATATAACCTTTTTAAGGTTAATGATTTAACTGTTTAGGGTTTTACTATATAAATCCTAAGTTAGATTAAAGGGTTGGATCTATTGTTAATCTGGAATAAAATTGGAATTTATTGATTCTATGGAACTTCTAAAAATAGTAAATACTAGGAGGAAGGGGACTTATCTGGATATACATAGAGTTTTTTGTGGATGTGAATACTAGAGATGACTAAGCAGACATATAAGAATCTTTCATTTGTTGACTATTTTTTGAGATTAAGATCCAGATAGTAGAACCCCCTTTAGGACAGTAGCACCATGTGGCACTAGTGTCCAATTCTAGTGCTAGTGCCCTTTTTGTAGTGATTATCTATAACTTTTAGGGAAGCTACTGGAATTCCTAGAGGTCATGTAGTGATTACGTGTCATGGGGAGTTTGTTTTGTCACTATTTTGACTAATTTTTCTTTAAAACCCTAATGAATACCTACACACATGAAACTATGAACTAATCAAATACAAAAGAAAAGGAAAAACAAGGTTATGGGATGTTACGATCGTGTAGAGCAGAAACCCTCTTGTCCTTATCATTGCCTACATTAACCCCAATGTTATGAGTCTTAGATTGCATGTAGTTCTCCCTTAGGCAATGTGCACCATCAACTTGCATGATATGAAAGAATGAATTCCTTCTAGGTCCTTCTTTGATTAAGCATGCAAATGTATAGGTGTGAAAGTTGAGTAGCATGTCGAGTATTTGAGCTATACAATTGATTTATTTTATGTAAATAAGTGCCAAAATAGTAAGTACTATATGTAAAATGCCTTATGAGGCTCTTTATATAAGAGGATATTTTTTTGGAATATAATACCTTCTTCGTTGGTTGACAAGTCATGAAAAATATATAGAAAACATAAGAGAAGGGTCATGGAGGGGTTAGGACTCAAACACAGGTGAAAGGGCCCATCAAACACTGAAGCTAAAAGTGGATAGTAGCTCCTTGTGGTGCTACTATCTTAAAAGTGGTGCTAATGTCCTAAGGTTCAAAATAGAACAAAAATTAGGGATGATAGGCTAGGGGTCCCTCGGACTGGGAAAAAGTGATCTGTGACTATTAGGGGTGTTGAAAATAAGGAAATACAACATAAGAAAGATCAAAAGACTCAAGATGAATAAACGAACAAGGAAAATAACCATCACTAAGACCCTTTTGAGAAAGAGCAACAAAATACATAGTACTTGTGGTTGCTTGACCAAATTAGGGTGTTTACATTTTCCCCACTTTTATTTTTGTAATGTAATGAAATGGAAGTACTAGAGTAAAAGAAAATAAAAATGTGCAATTGTACTTACCTATGTGAATGTAATATGGATTTGTCCCACTTCTTGGTCAGAGAAGTGGATAAGACCTAGTGTGTAACATGTGAAGGGAAGACATGAGGTGTGAATGGCCCTGGTACTAAGACTAAGTGTGTAAACTAAATGCGTGGAGAAATAAGACTCATTTTCCCCCACTCTGAATTTGATTACTATAAACTAAAGGTGTGGAGAAACAAGGCTCGCTTGCCCCCACTCTAAGTTTGAATAATGTATGCTGAAGGTGTGGAGAAACAAGGCTCACTTGCCCCCACTCTGAATCTAAGTAATGTATTTTGAAGGTGTGGATAACCAAGGCTCACTTGCCTCCACTCTAAATCTGAGTAATGTATGTTGAATGCATGGAGAAATAAGGCTCACTTAACCCCACTCTAAATCTAAGTGATGTATGCTAAATGCATGGAGAAACAAATCTCACTTGCCCCCACTCTGAAATTGAGTAATGTAAATTGAGTTTGGTGTAATGTTATTAATTAACTTCTATAGATGGTTATTTGACCCAAATTGGTGAAAAATTCATGATGATATTAGTGTAACTTGATAAATCTAAAAATGGGAACCGAGAACATGCGTTCTTCATCGTGCCCCCTAATCTTGATATATGAGTGATGTAGCTATGTATCTAAAACTATGAATAAACTAGTATACTTGTGTCAAAGTTGTATATTTACATAGAGTGTATATCTAAATACTTGTGTAAAACCTATGCAAAACTAGTGTAGACATGTGCGTCTGTATATCTAAAATCTTTGAATTTGAGTGCCTATGTAAACCTTCATAGACCTATGTCTATGTGTGTGTGTGTGTGTGTGTGTGTGTGTGCACGCGCGCGCGCGCCTATATAACCCTGTGTAGACCCATGCATTTGTGCATCTAAAAACTTGTGAAAATATGCATAAACTTATGACTTGTGCATCTGTATATCTAAAAATATGTGACTTTGAATGCTTGTGTAGACCCATATGTCTATATATCCAAAAATTTGTGACTCTAGATGCCTTTGTAAACCTATGTATACCCATGTGTCTAAAAATTTGAATGTAACTTTGTATCTCTAAAGAAATCTATACATATTTTCACCCCCTTTTGGTGAGAGAGTCGAGACTGTGATGAGGATATGTAACCAAAAGTGGTAAGGATCAATTGCGTTGGTGTTTATTTGGCAGTTATGATGTTGTATTTGGTTTGAACAATATATTGATTGTGTCAAAGTTTGATAATTTAGTGTGTAGTTGGATAGGTACCTGGTCCATTGTATGGTTAATATAATGTGATTGTTTTTGTCATTTTTAGGTTTGAAGATGACAAGAGAATTGGTTTTACCAATATGGGATAGAGTGTATTAGTATCAAGTCCCATGTACAAGAAAAGGTTCATGAATCAAAGTTATAGTTCTCGAGATATGATAATAACAAGAGAGTTGTATTAATTATCAAAATTGGCATGTAGGGGTAACCTTAATAGGGTGGCATTGGGTAAGTTATGACTTAAATAGGTCATTCTAAATCATTGGAAATTCATTTGCATCATTTGAGTGGAAAGAATTTTGAGTCTAAGAGAGAAAAACATGCCGATGAGATGAGAGGCTAGTTTATTACATCATGAGGAGGTCAAGGAACATATTCAATCTAGGGAGGAGGTCTCCCTGGTAAGAGACCCAAAATTTTCCTATTTTTAATCATTTTTTGTTGTCTGTTTTACTAATTTTGCTAAAAAAAGATTATTTGTGGGTTGTTTTAGAGAAGTTGGCACTATTATCCCATTATGGGCACTAGTGTCTAGATCTTGGCACTATTGTCTAGAGTGTGGTACTACTATCCTCTAGGCAGTGTTAGTGCTCAGTAGACCCTATATGTGGTTCTCAACATTGTTGACTAATTTTTTATTCCTATTGTTATTTACTGATTGTAGTTTTTTTTTACTGATGTCAACTTTAGTTGTAATATTTTAGGTTAATACATGTATGAGGGAGTTCCATATAGGTAATATGATGGAGAATCTATGGGGTTTACCTTTATCAAAGGTAGAGATAGAGGTGCTTGAGAGAGCAGGGCTATACTATGTTGCTTTTCTATAGCCTATACCTCAGGATAAGCATATGATCACTACACTATGTGAGAAGTAGAATGCAAACACATGTACATTCTAACTACCTATGGGTGAGATGAATGTGACATTAGAGGATGTATATCATATATTTTGGTTGCCAATCTCTAGGTAATGAGCTATGTACATGACGCTAATGGTCCTCGAGCTATACAACAAGCATCTAGGTACTTATCTACCATAGCGATAGAGACTTATTGCCCAAGGAGTTAGAGTGACATATTATTGACCATGATTATGATAGTCGATGTTTTATGATTGCAAAAAAAATTAGAAATGATATTATCATAATTTATTGACGTGGATGGAAGTGATGTGTCTATTTCTTATAGGATGCATGGATAGTGTATGATAATGAGTATCATGGCACCGTGTACTCTTGGGGTCATACCATGTTATCTTATTTATATAGGGACTTATATCACTTTACACAGGAGATGATTGGTTGAGGTATTGGTGCATCAACACTATTACATTGTTAGGCATATGAGCACTTAGTTGTGAGTGGGCCAATGACACATCCTCAGGATGGATGGGCTCATCCACAAGTATTTGCTAAGAGGTGGATTAGGATATGACATGCATCGAGTAGGGTCACTACATATTATCAATAGTTACTAGACAGTTTGAGATCAAAGGATATCGTCTGTAGACCCTATAGGGGCTATCAAGGGTGGTCTAAGGATAACACATAGTTGAGGTGGGTTTAGGTGAATTTTTAGATACATGATCATTGGGATAATGTATATGAGTGGTTTCAATATGAGAGGGTTACTTGATAGTTTGGTGTTGTACAGGATGTGCCCCCAACACCTATAGTGTAGTTGAGAAGTTCTCATGATCTTATGAGGCTAGGTAGTAGGTTGAGGCCATCAGTTACTGAGATAGCTCCTATGCCAAAGATGAAGTGTGATTCAAATATTGAGGTACCAAATGTGGATGATGTTGGAGTGACCAAGGCCTATGTGACCTGATGGAGTGAGCATTGATGGGTACCTTTGTTCCTGAGAGATGGGATGATCATAGAAGAGGTACTAGATGTAGAGCCCTTGAGGGCTATTGATGGTAAGTTAGATAGTTGGTTTGTATGTTCTATGTAATGTTGATCATGTGTTTTGATATAATAGGATCTCATGTATTATATGGATACGTGTAGTTGTAGGAGATGATGAGTATTGGAAGGTCACCATTGATTTAGTGTTGTGTGAGTTGACAACATATTCTAGATGATGTCATGGATGATGGATTGGTGGAGCAGGCCACCAATATAGCTAGGGTGCATGCCCATTTATTTGATTAGGCAGTGATAGTGACTATGGTATTCAGGTTAGCATAAATAGATAAAGATGAGTTACGTGTAGAGATGCATAGGCATACCATTCCCTCTCTTGATGCTCTAGGTGGGGTGAGTAGTCATAGAGTAGATGACTACATATGACTAGTGGGAGTATGCAGAGTGTAAGGATGAGTTAGGCATGTACTGGGAGAGAAAGAGAGTAGGAATAGTTGTAGATCGAGGTCTCATAGAGATAGTGAGGCCTCTAGGTCTAGTTTTGATGTGTTTGATAGTGAGAGTGAGGGAGTTAGTCCCAACAGTCATGTTAGCATCATTGAGTGATGCACCACATTTGTATTGAACTGATGTTATGATATATATATATATATATATATATATATATATGGTTGTTATTTAATTTAGAATTGTATATGTGGCATCTAGATCTGGTTATATTATATAATTTGTTATGTGTTTAAATTTATTTGATTATTTGAAATGTTGATATTGGCAATTTTGGTTTCATTAGAGGAAATTTAATTTATTTGTATATGGTGTATGAATATTTTTGGCATACGTGTAGGAGATTTAAGTGTTTGTATTATATTGTTATATGGTTTTTTTATATCTCATAAGATGTCTATGTGTATAACATGTGATGGTGAGATGCCCCATCTAAACTTGGATGGCTAGAAAACCAATGACCATACTACTCATGTTGTGTTGTTGTAGACATAGACTATGAAATTGGCACTACCTATGATGTGAAGTTGGTGCCTGAATGTGTAGACTTTGATGCAAAAATATTGATCGGTTGATGCTCTAAAATTTCACTCTGAGTTATTTGATTTCTTACAAATATTTTGATTGATGTTTGACCTAAAGTTGGGTTTTAATCTCTATAATGATTACCATATATATTTATCAATTGTCAAACTAAAATTGTGCCCTTAGGTTGATAATTATTCCCAAATATTTTTATTGATGTGTACATTGGAGGGCATTATAAGATTTATAATTATTTCCAAAGATTTTGATTGGTGATTGTACTGAAGTTGTGCCTTTGGGTCTATAGCTGTTTCCAAATATCTTAATCAACATACGCATTGGAGGTACATTTTAAACTCTATGAACTAGTTGCCATCATTTTTGAGGCTATGATTTAGGGTATTATTGATAAATGGTTGTCTTAGAATTCACATGGCTCATATGATGATTAACCAATGGTTTCTTAAAAGGAATGTCCTTGGATAACTTTGCCGTAGAGGAATGTGATCTAAGAGAGTGTGGTAAATGAGGGTTTTATGTCCCTTATGTAAAATCTATGATGCCTCTACTAACATACTGGTTTATGTGAGCTCAAAGAGCATAAAAATGGTGATTTATAACATATACCTAGTTTTCTCACTCCACCTTGCTTTAAAATAACATTCCTTTAGCAATGTCTTCTTAAATCAGTTCCCCATGCAATGAATATCAAACTTCACCTAGTTATTTATATTTGATTTTAATATTGTCTAATAATGTCTTATTAGTCCTCTATTCTCAGTCAACAACTTCTTTCAACACTTCCAAGTCTAAACTCTTTTCTCTACACAACTTTGTTTACACTTTGCACACTCCTTGTTCAAGGGTTATCATCATCCAAAAGATTAAAACAAACTTAATTATCCTATGATTCCAATTATTTTAGTATTTCTTATTAGGATCTATATTACCTCTTATACCATTCACCAACTCACCAACATCTCATAAATTCTTCTTGACCACTCTGTGCTTTTTCCATCTCAGTCCCTCTAACCTTGTTTTACTCAAAATCCCTTATGTATGGACATTTACCACACAATATTAAAAAAATAATTATGGTTTCAACAACCCTATATCAATATCAACCTATTATCAAAGTTTTAGTCTTTAATTCATCTTTTAAGACCCTTTTATAATCTCAAATTGCTCATTGTTTCCTTTAATTAGGTCTCTTAGGTCTTTATCACTGTCTAACACACTCAGACCTCAATATCAGTATGAAAACCTAATGAAACATTATAAAACCCTATTAATATCTTATCTCAGGTATTTATCTCACTTTTTACCAAATTTAATGGAATTTTTGTGGTTCCAACATGTGTTATGGGCTAAACCCTTGTTTAGGGTTTCTAAGGCTTGTCTCAACCCGATACCTCACTAAATTACATAACTTTTAGAATATTGGGTTTCAAAGACCCAAAATAGTTTATTAAGGTCTGTATGAACCTAAATTAACTTTAAAAATTGTTAGTTACATGTTTTCAATTCATTATCTTAACTTTCTATCACAAAACGTGCTTAACTATGTCAATGAAAAATTGTATACAGGCCTGTGTCCAAGCTTGGTAACTCAATATTTGTTTTTAATTAAACCAATGAGTAAAATAATGTCAAATGTATTATCACACACTTACAAAAAAAATTCATGGTTTATCAACACGTTTATTTTGATCATGTCCTCTCAATAGTCTAATGCTCAGTCCACTTTACCAAGTTCACCACATGAAACAGGGTTCCTTAGCACATTTATCTCACACCACATGAATGTCACATTATGTATTATATTATGGTGTTTAAAATGTCACAACACAAAATTTATCCACATTCAATTAAAGTTTTTACACCTTCTATATTCCATTAGCGAAACACATAGTTTGCAATTAAGGTAATTTCGCACATAATAGGGGCTTATTCACAAAAGAGTCTACATACTCATTTATTTAAATACTATTAATTAAAATATATAAAATTAAAAAAATTATAAAAAAATTCAATAACATTAATACCATGCAAAAATTTCATCACATTGCCAATCTGAATTCATAGTCTACCAACAAGCAGAATTCACAAGAACAGGGTTATCTGCATTCTTAAACTAGTATCCACTTTCCCTTTATGCCTAGGATTAAATATCCATAAACAAACATCAATAAATTTCCAACACATCTGGAATCAAGTAATTTTTCATTATTTTATTCAAATATATTACATATTCAATCTACTTCAACAATAAATGACCACCACAGGTTCTGCACATCTCTTTTCATTCAAAACAAGAGTTTTTCATATTCAAATTCCTCTCCTACCTGCATACAAACTTTTTCAATTACATTCCCATCATTTATTAAAATTTTATCTCATCTAAAAAAACATAAATGACAACAAAAATCTTAAAAAGATGACTCATAACCGAATCTTTTTGCTTTCCCTCTAAATGGTATCTTTTGGTTACATTACAAGTTTTGACTTTCACATAATATGACATGTTTAGGCCCTTGGCAAAGGACTAATGACACTTTATGAACCTCTTACAATTCCAATACTCTTATACATATCGGTTACATCTTTTCACCCTATCAAAGTGCATAAAAGTCCTTTTACATGGTTTGACAACATTTGAAAATTTAAATAATGCTTTTGGTGGGAAAGACTAGAATTTGAATTCTATGCATCTTTAGATTAACTGTACTTCACATTCGGACTTCCTAAGACATATAGAACTTATAAGACACTAATTAGACCAAAATATTACAAAATTGAATAACTTTTGGGGTCCTTATTGGATGCCCCTGCATCATACTACCAAGCTGAGAAAACTTTAACACAAGTGTTTAAATGTTGCACTTGGTATATGTTGTTTCCTGAATGCATTGAACTCCCTCATTGAATTTGCCTGCTCCTATTTTCCTCTAATATACGTTAACATGCCCTTGGGACCCACATTTAATCCTTCTTTACTTTATCTCCTCAATCAACATACCTACACTCAAAATCAAATTGTTAAAGAAAACATGTTTGTTGCCTTCTTCTTCTTGCCATGCATCTATATACCAATCTTCCTTCTCTTCAAACTGATTCTCCTTCTTCTTAACTCCATCCTCAATAATTATTGTAAGTATATAATCCTATACCTTCACCAATGATCTTTTTGCCGCCCATTCTACTTAATGCACCATTTCTTCTTGATCTTTGCATACCTCATTCTTATGTACACCTTTGATTTGCTATTGTTCATCAACATCATGTTGATTGCCCTCAATATCCTACATATCCATGGGTTGCATATTCTCTTTCATTGTCTCATCTCTTTGATTAGTCATGCCTTCAATATTACCCTGTTCATGGGCATGTTTCATATGGCTCAATTCTTTCACATCCTTCTTTTGTTAAAGATTTTTGTGCAAACTTTTGTATTCATCTTCCACCACTTCTTTAGTTTCCTGCTCATCACAAAACAACTTATTATACATAAAATTTGGAGCCTTCACCTTGTACATTTCTATCTCCATCTTATTCACTTGATTGGTGTCAATCCCAATCCATTGTTCATCCATCTTAGATGCTATGTCAATCATTATGTTGTTGTCTTATCTTCTATGGACTTGGCTTCCATGCTTGCCTTGACTATCCTCTTGTTTGAGCACTCTCATAAGTTCCATGTCTTCCTTATTTTAAAGACTAATTGTTGCCACTTTACAACCTTGTTCAACTCCTCTCGTGTCCATCTTTGTGGACTCATAATTTTGCATATCAATCATCTCAACACAACTCACCTCTTCCTCTTTCTTGGGTACTTTGATCAAACCCAAACTTTTCATTGCTTGAATCCAATACTACCTTTTCATCATCATCATCATCATCATCATCATCATCATCATCATCATCATCATCATCATCATCCTCTCATCCTTTCTATCTTCTTCACATTTCAATGGGATAAGTGTATATGTCTTTCCATGCTGCTTAATAGTGTATGTGTTGGCTTGACCATCATGTATGGCATGCCTATCAAACTACCATGGTATCTCTATCAATAAATGACACACATCTATAGGAAAAATATCACATAACACTTGATCTTTATACCTTCCTATCTAAAACTCAACCCAACTCTGTTCACTTACCAATATTTAGTGTCCTTTTTGAATGCATGCAACTTTGTATGGTGCTGGATGTGGCATTCTCTTCAAGCCTAACTTTTGCACCATCTTCAATGAAACAATGTTATTAGTACTACCTCCATCAATTTCAAAATTGCATACTTTACCTCTTGTCTTACATTTACTTCTGAATAGACTTCTCCTTTAGGTTGGTTCCTTAACTTGATTTTGTTGCAATAAGACTCTCCTCATGAGCAATGACTCATTCATGTCATGCCTTCTCTCCTCATTCACTCCTCTCTATTATTGCATACTTCTGCTTACATTCTTTAGACACTCTACTACTTTATGTCCTCTTTCGCAATTCCAATATTTCCCCTAAAATCTCTATCTTGATCCTTGTCTCATTAGACCTTCATCTCTTGTCATTCTATTACCTACAAATGGTCTAAATTATCATGCATGGTGTTGTCCCATGCCTTCTTGAATTGTTTTTGCAATCACTTGTGGTCTCCCTTGAACCACCTCTCTATTTTCTCTCTTCCATCCTTGCTTGAAAAGATACTAACTGACCTTATTGCCTACCATTCCCTTCTTCTCTTTTTGCTCTTTGTTCTCTCTCCCAGAGAACATCTTCAATGGCCTCAATCCTCATAACCAATGGAGCAATCAGTTGGGTCATTATCCTAACCATATCATCCTCTTCTTTGCAGCTCTCTCCATGAAGCATTATCCTTTATCACATGTCCTGCATTACTCTTCAAAACACATTTGTCAAATCTTTCAACAATCCACAAAATCTTTCCCTCACTCTGATACCAAAATGATGCAGATCATATACCTAGTTTACTCACTCAACCTTGCTTTAAAATAACATTCCTTTAGTAATGCCTTCTTAAATCAGTTCCTTATGCAATGAAAATCAAACTTCACCTAGTTCTTTATCTTTGATTTGAATCTTGTATAATAATGTCTTATCAGTCCTCTATTCTGAGCCAACAACTTCTTTCAACACTTCCAAGTCTAAACTCTTTTATCTACACAACTTTATTTACACTTTGTACACTCCTTGTTCAAGGGTTATCATCATCCAAGAGATTGAAACTTACTTAATTAGACTATTATTCCAATTATTTTAGTATTGCTTATTAGGATCTATCTTACCTCTTAGACCATTCACCAACTCACAAACATCTCATAAATTCTTCTTGATCACTATGCCTTTTTTCCATCTTAGTCATTCTAGCCCTTTTTTACTCAAAATCCCTTATGTATAGACATGTACCATAGAAAATTAAAAAACTAATTATGTTTTAAATAACCCTCTATCAAGATCAATCTGTTCTCAAAGTTTTAGTCCTTCATTCATCTTTTAAGACCCTCATTGTTTCCTTTAATTAGGTCTCCTCGGTCTTTATCACTGTCTAACACACTCATACCTCAATATCAATACAAAAACCTATTGAAACATTATTAACCCCTATTAATATCTTAGATAAGGTATTTATCTCAAATTTAATGGAATTTTGATGGTTCTAATGTGTGTTATGGGTTAAACTCTAGTTTAGGGTTTCTAAGGGCATGTCTCAGCCTGAGACCTCACTAAATTGTATAGCTTATAGAATATGGGGTTTCAAATACCCAAACTAGTTTATTAAGGGTTGTATGGACCTAAAGTAACTTTTCAAATAACTAGTTACATGTTTTCAATTCATTATCTTAACTTTCTATCACAAAACGTGCTTAATTGTGTTAATGAAAAACTATATGCAGCCCTGTGTCCAAGCTTGGTAACTCAATATGTTAGGTTGTGGAGCTAAAAGCTTCACTGATGCAGACATGGAGGAGGTTACTAAGTTATAGAGAAACTAGCATTGACAGCGCAATTGACGTCAGTCATCTCCAGTGCAAAGGGCAATCGACATCGACAGGAGTCAGCCGACATCGGTCACCTCCAGTCAGACAACAACTGACGTCGATCGCCTGTGCGGTTCCAAAACTGTTAGTTTTACGAACAGTTTGTTTAACGAACTAATTATTTGCATGTAAAGACTATTTTGAGTCTTGAGCTGCATGTCTAATTATTGTAAATTAAGAAGTCTAGTTATTGTTTAGTATGGGATCTATTTATAGACCCATGGGCATGTATTGTAATTAAGGCAAGGCAAGGAAGAGATTCTTCCAATTGTAAGATCAGGTTGATCTGTAGGTTGTGTAAGATCAGGTAGAAGATCTACATGGTAAGTAAGATCATTTGATTTTCAGGTGGCAGCAAGTTCATGAGAGATCTACTTGAAGTACTTTGAGTACTTGTGTACTGGCAGTAGTGTTACTGACTGGTTGGAGGTGAACAACAACTCTGTGTTTGAGTTGATTGTTGTGATCGTAATTGAGAGAGAACTCTTGATTGAGAATTATTGGGAGCCCTTGAGGTGTGGGAAGCCTCATAGAGGTGTGAGAAGAGTGTGGCATCTTCTTTATTGTATTTTCTTTCTAGATGAGTTGAATACAAAATTGTATTGTCTCTCAAATTCTGTGTTGTTACTAATTTCTTGTTACTTGTTACTTCTGGTTAAATTTTGTGTTTTGTTGCTTATACAAGGTAATCAATTGTGCTCCTAATCCTGATAAAGTGGTATCAGAGCTAGGGTTGTAGGAGCAGGTTTACTAACACCTTAGTTTTAGAGTGTGTTAAGTGTTTCTTGATTACAGGTCACTCTCAGGGGTTTCTGATTAAGTGGGAGTAAAGCAATGGCAGAAGAAAGTAAGCTTAGAATGGAGAAGTTTAATGGCAAGAATTATCAATTATGGAGGATGCAGATAGAAGATTATCTGTATCAGAAAGATTTGTACTTATCGTTGGGTGGGGTTGCATGCAAGTCCACGGATATGAAAGATGAAGAATGGAAGGTTTTTGATCGGAAGGCTCTTGGATCTATAAGGTTGAGCCTTGCATCGTTTATGATTTCCAACTTATCACAGGCTAAGACAATGGTAGAGTTGATGGAATCTTTGGCAAATTTATATGAAAAACCCTCAGCTTCGAATAAGGTATTTCTTATGAAGCAATTATTTAATTTGCAAATGTTGGAAGGTGGATCTATACATAGTCATCTTAGTGATTTCCATGGTTTGGTAAACTAGTTAAATTCAGTCAATATTGTTTTTGATGATGAAATTAAGGCTCTCTTAATCTTATGCTCATTACCTGAAAGTTGGGAGAGTTTGGTAATGGCAGTTAGTAATACTGCATCTGCTTCAAAGATCTTAAAAGTTGATGATGTTGTGAGTGTAATCTTGAATGAAGAAATTCATAGGAAAATCACAGGTGAATCATCAGGGAATGCTTTGAGTGTTGAAAGCAGGGAAAGGCATAGAGAGAAGATAGAGCAAGGGAGATCAAGGTCAAAGATAGGTAGGAGATCCAAATCCAGGTATGGCAGAATAAACTGCTGGAAATGTGGAAAGCAAGGGCATGTAAAGAAAGATTGTTGGGTGAATGATGATCAGCATGAAGGAAATGAAGAAGCAGATGTTGTAGATATTGTTGCATAGGATGCTCTGGTATGTTCCTTGGATAAAGTAGAATCTTGGGTTTTAGATTCTGGTGCCTCTTTCCATGCAACCCCAAATAGGGAATTTTGCCATGAATATGTCCAGGGAGACTTCGGAGAAATTTATTTAGGGGATCATAAGCCTTGCCAAAAGGTTGGCAAAGGGAAAGTGAAGCTGAAATTGCAGACAGGCAACACATGGGTGTTGAAGGAGGTCATGCATGTCCCAGTCCTGAAGCAGAATTTGATTTCTATTGGAAACTTGGGTGATGAGGGTTGCACAGTAACTCTCACAGCAGATTCTTGAAAAGTTTCCAAAGGTGCACTTGTTTTAGCAAGAGGTAAGAAAGTAGGTACTCTTTATCTATCTACTTGTATTACTGATTCTCCTTTTGGTTTATCTACTTCAGCTGTAGATTCAAAGATGTGGCTCAATAGGCTTGGTCACATGAATAAGAAAGAGATGCATGTATCTTGAGTCAAAAGGTATGCTTTTGAATTTGAAAAGCATGGATCGAGATTTCTATAAGCAAAATAAAAAAGTTACGTTTTTTGAAACTGGGTCAACAAAGAAGGTGGTAGCTTCTGTTGGAGGATCACAGTATTGCAAAAAGAAGAAATCCGATGTTCTTGACAAGAACAGGAAAGCCTTGGTTTTCAAGGAGAAGATGATGGACAGAGATCAGTTCAAGGGGCTGAAGAATTTTGAGCAGAGCAAGGTTGATTTGGACAAGGTTTTGATCCAAAAGGAGCTCACGGGTAAAAGTCATCACTCACAAGTAAAACACAGAGACCGACATCAGTTAGAAAACCAACATTGGCATCCAGATAGGGACCGACGTCGGCTATGTGCAGACTGATGTCGGTGACTCCGGACAAGTAAACACCGGTGTCAGTCAAGGAACCAACATCGGTGATGAGGTCAGTCACATGAAACTGACGTCGGTCAGGTGTAGACTAAGAGATGACCGACATCGGTCACTAAGACAGATTTTGGGCAGACAGCACACTGTCAAGGAGTCTCAAGCGTCCATATGGAGGACTGAAAGGGTAAGTAAGCCTCAAATTCATCATTTCCCTTCTTTACACTACTTGTTGCTCACTAATGGTCAAGAACCAGGAAGTTTTTTTTAAAGAAGCAGAGCAGCTAGAATCTAGGAAACAATGGGAGCATGGCATGACTCAAGAATTTGATTCCTTGGAGAAGAAACAAATGGGATTTTTTGGGTAGAGTTGCTAGCTGGGATAAAAGCACTGAAAGACGAATGGATTTTCAAGATAAAGAAGAGAGGCAATGGACACGTGAGACGGAAGGCCAAGGTATATGGTCTTGTGTAAGCTGCAGGACAATGGAGGTTTAACCATTGTGTTTTCTTTACCAAGTTGGATAATATTAGCTACATTATCCTGTTACTGTATGTTGTGCTTGTTGCATGGTTACACATGCAGGGAATTGTTGAACTAAAGGTAAAGTTAGTTCAGAGGTGTGTCATGAGGAATCTGAGAGCAGCAAGATTCTTTGGCATAAGTGTGTTCTAGAGACATGGAAGATCACAAGTTGATTTTATCTCCAGATGATTGTGTGAAATCGGTTAGCACGCCGATGGTTGGATAGTTCTATGAACAGTGTCCTGATTCACATAATGAGGTTAAGTACATGTGTACTAGACCTGAGGTTGCCCAAGCAGTGGGTGTTGTCAACAAGTTCATGGCCAATTTGGGAAAGAAGCACTGGAGGGCAGTTCAATGGATTCTCAGGTATCTGAGAGGGACCAGCAGCAGGTTAACATGCTATGCAGGGTCAAGCACTTCTCTACATGGGTATGTAGAATCGGATGTGGCAAGGGACTTGGATGACAGGGGTAGCACCACAAGGTTTGCTGTGGTGGTTGGTCTTCAAGAGTGATCTTGAAGAGGGATACATGCCAAGAAACAAAACTAGATGATGTATAGGTACAGGTACAGGTGCAGCTATTTATCTCCAAGTGGGAGATTGTTAGGTTGTGGAGCTAAAAGCTTCACTAATGCAGACATGGAGGAGGTTGCTAAGTTATAGAGAAACTGGTGTCGGCAGTGCAACTTATGTCAGTCATCTCCAGTGCAAAGGGCAATCAACATCGGTAGGAGTCAGCCAATGTCGGTCACCTCCATTCAGACAGCGATTGACGTCAGTCGCCTGTGCAGTTCCAGAACTGTTAGTTTTACGAATAGTTTGTTTAACGAACCAATTGTTTGCATGTAAAGACTATTTCGAGTCTTGAGCTGCGTGTCTAATTATTGGAAATTAGGAAGTCTAGTTATTGTTTAGTATGGGATCTATTTATAGACCCATGGGCATGTATTGTAATTAAGGCAAGGCAAGTAAGAGATTCTTCTAATTGTAAGATCAGGTTGATCTGCAGGTTGTGCAAGATCAGGTAGAAGATCTACATGGTAAGTAAGATCATTTGATTTGCAGGTGGCAGCAAGTTCATGGGAGAACTACTTGAAGTACTTTGAGTACTTGTGTACTGGCAGTAGTGTTACTGACTGGTTGGAGGTGAACAACTCTGTGTTTGAGTTGATTGTTGTGACCATAATTGAGAGAGAACTCTTGATTGAGA
The DNA here is from genome assembly GCA_037957365.1 of Torreya grandis. Lineage (NCBI taxonomy): Eukaryota > Viridiplantae > Streptophyta > Pinopsida > Cupressales > Taxaceae > Torreya > Torreya grandis. The sequence continues at coordinate 1,612,982 of JARHVA010003406.1, read as the reverse complement.
ATTACTGGGAGCCCTTGAGGTGTGGGAAGCCTCCTAGAGGTGTGAGAAGAGTGGCATCTTCTTTATTGTATTTTCTTTCTAGATGAGTTGAATACAAGATTGTATTATCTCTCAAATTCTGTGTTGTTACTGATTTCTTGTTACTTGTTACTTCTGGTTAAATTCTGTGTTTAGTTGCTTATACAAGGTAATCAATTGTGCTCCTAATCCTGACACAATATTCATTTTTAAAAAAACCAATGACTCAAATAACATCCAATGGATTCTATTAAACTTACCAAAACATTCCATGGTTTAGCAACACATTTATTTTGATTATGTCCTCTCAATAGTCCAATGCTTAGTCCACTTTGCCAAATTCACCATAGGAAACAGGGTTCCTTAGCACATCTGTCTTACACCACATGAATGTCACATTATGTCTCATATAATGGTGTTTCAAAAGTCACAACACAACCTTTATCCACATTTAAGGAAAGTCATTACACCTCCCACATTCGATTAGTGAAACACATAGTTTGCAATTAAGGTAATTTCGCACATAATAGGGGCTTGTTCACAAAAGAGTCTGCATACTCATTGATTTAAATACTATTCATTATAATATATAAGATTAAACACATTCTACAAAAATTAAATAATGTTAATACGATCTATAAATTTCATCACATTGCCAATCTGAATTCACAGTCTGCCAACAAATATAATTCACAAGAATAGGGTTATCTGCATTCTTAAACTAGTATCCACTTTCCCTTTATGCCTGGGATTAAATCTCCATAAACAAACATAAATTATTTTTCCAACACATCTAGAAGAAAGTAATCTTTAATTATTTCATTCAAAAACACTACATAGTCAATCTACTACAACAGCAAATGACCACCATAGGGTTTTTACATCTCTTTTCATTCAAAACAGGGGTTTTTCATATTTAAATTCCCCTCCTACTTGCATACAAACTTGTTCAATTACATTCCCATAATCTATTTGAATGATATCTCATATAAAAAAACATAACTAACAACAAAACTCCTAAAAATATGACTCATAATTGAATCTTGATGGTTTCCCTCAGAATGGTCTCTTTTGGTTACATTACAAGTTTTGACTTTCACATAATATGACATGTTTAGGCCCTTGACAAAGGAATCATGACACTTTAGGAACCTCTTACAATTTAAATACTCTTAGACATGTTGGTTACATCTTTCCACCCTTTCAAAGTGCATAAAAGTCTTTTTACATGGTTTGACAACATTTGAAAATTCAAATAATGCTTTTAGTGGGAAACACTAGAATTTGAATTCTATGCATCTTTAGACTAACTGGACTTCACATTTGGACTTCCTAAGACCTCTAAAACCTATAAGACATTGATTAGACCAAACTAAGACAAAATTGAACAACTTTTGGTGTCATTATAGGATTTCCCTACATCAAATGGTCATCTAAATGTCCATGTATTTGATGAAAAGGACAATAATGTCAATGTGGTAACTGGTGCAAACATTGTGGTGGATGATGATTAGTTGAAGGAAGTGTGATTATCCCCTCATATAATAGTGTAAGCAAGATGTCATGAGGTTCAACCTTATCTAAAAACTATATAACCCCTTTGCATATATCCTATGTGTTACTCACTATAGATTATGATGTGTAGAGTGGCTATTTGCCCTTACTAAGTATTTTTATTGGTTATTTTTGTTCAACTAGTTTCTAAATTGGAAGTGGAGTAGGCTCTTGTACCAAAGTTGACCACTAATGATTTGAGTGGTCTATAGCCAAATCTACCTCTGACTATGTAATTACTAATATCACTTGTGCCTCTAAGGATATAGCTGAATTACATAGATGTCTAAATGATTTAGATGTCTGATATAGCAATCTGTCCTTGAGAGGAGAGATTAAACCTATAAAAAAGATGTATTGCACTTTTAAATATGTTAGTTGATAAATTAATTGATGCAAATAAGCTTTGAACCATAGAATTTATTTTGATGTAGGCTCTATCTCACTTTGGTGTAGTGAAGGTAACCTCTCATGTGTGATTAAAGGTCCCTTATTCTATATATGATGCCCGAGGAAGACTATCTCTAACTCCTCATATGTATGTAAATATCCACTAGGGAGTGTATGGCGGAACCAATCTAATGCTTTGTCCTTTAGTGACTTTGAAAACACTTGTAGTAGAATGAACTTGTTTGTAATATGAGCCATGGTTTTCTCATAAACTTGAAGGTGTAGATATGGATCTCCTTGTCCATCAAAGATAGGTAACATCGATATTTGAAAGTTATGTGTCAACCTCATTGTTGAGATTCTGCATGGAATAGGGTTATTATGTATAACATTAGCATGAACTTGGGATTTGTATGCTTTGTTCTCCAAAGTGAGATGATGTACTTGTTTTTGTAAAGTACCCACATCATGCATTAAAGAAATTAACACTTGTGAAGGTATATTATCATTATCAAGGGGTTCGTTTAGTGCTTGAATTTTATTTTTTATTTTAACCATTGGTATATTAGATTGGAAATTTTATGTATAAAGGGTTGGTGTGCTCTCAATAACCTTTGGAGGTGTGATAGCTTGGACCTAGGTAGCGGGAAATGAGTTATCACCCTCATTTGGATTTGTTTGAGAACTAGGTTATAATGTAGTAGAGGGGGTTAAGGGGTATTCATTGGTATCTTTTATATTGTTAGGTTGTGAAGGAGTATCACATTTCGGTTGAAGAGAAGGTGATTTAGTCTCTAGTGAATGAAAATTATGCACAAAAGAATAAGTGTGTGTGTGTGTGTGTGTGTGTATTTTAACATGTAATCTATTGTTTGGTTGAACAAGAGAAATATGTGAGGTAAGAGAAGAAGTATAAGTTGTGGATTCTATGTCATCTTCATCATAATCACAATAATCATCATTATCCCATGGTTCATCAAAATCAAAATTTAATTCATTTGAAGAGGTAAGAGTAGAAGAAGTATCATCCACATGCTCATTAAGAGAAAGAGAAGGAAAAGATTTTAACTTTTTACTACTATGCAATGTATCATCATGTGTAAGTGTAATGTAAGACCTTTGTTCACTAGTCATTTTTGAAATGCAAGCATGATTATCACTTTCTATTTTAGGATCAAGGGAAGGAGAAGTAACAACCATGTTTTCTTTTTGCACATTACGACATATAGGAGAAGAGTTTGAAACATGTGCATTATCTATTTGTGGCAAAGAATCATTGCATTGAGCTTGAAATGTGAATGAAGGTGATAAAATAATTTCATCTACCTTAGTTTGTGCATTGCTAAAAGGTGTAACATTATTTGTGTTTTCTTGTTGAAATGTAATTGAGAAGAGTAAAGAAGATGCATTGTTCTTATCTACTTGACTTGAAACATGCAAAAGTGATTTTCGTGTAGTGCATTTATATTGATTTATTTTGAATAATGAAGTAACAAAAGTAGTTGAAAAACTAGGATCACATTGGAATAAAACACTACCAAATGAGGTTCTTTTGGCATCATATTATTAATTTTATTTTTAGGAGTAAGAGAAGAGTAAGAGGAAAGAGAAGATGTTGTATCTAATGTATCATCATGTTCATTTGTATTGTTATACTCATAATAATCCTCATATCCATTATTATAATAGTAGTCATCATCATCATTATAAATGAAATCATTATCATGCTTTAATGTACAATCCTAAAAATTAGTCCATTCATTGTTATGACCATGAGAAAAATTAAATATTTATCAAGTAGATGAGGGGTAGAATATTTTTTAGATGCCATTTTAAGCTTGGCAAAGAAGCTAGTGTAAATAAGGAATAATAGACATACAAGAGGTAGAATATAATCTAACATAAGTATGTGTGCAATGTGTGAATTTGTTGAACAAAGATTGTAATAAAAAATATGATTATTGTTGAAACCCTAATTGTTAATGTTTGTGTGTATAGGGACCTAGGATGTGGATCTAGGGTTTTGATTGTAGGGTTGTGTGGCAAATACCTAAATTAAATTAAATAAATAAAACCCTAATAAAGGATTAATTAAATTAGCTAGGTTAATCCAAAAAATTAGAAAATTAGATTTTTGTAACCCTAATTTAATGTACCAAATTTAGAGAAGGTAAACCTTAAGAAAGATTAAGGTTTTGAAGTAATATTCGAAGTAAGAGGGTGCACCAAATATTGTAACCATTTAAGGTTTTATTGTGTAAATCCTAAGTTAGATTAAAGGGTTGGGTATGTTGTTAATATGGAATAAAATTGGAATTTATTGATTTTATGGAACTCTCTAAAAATAGTAAATACAAGGAAGAAGGGGACTTATCTAGATATACATAGCGTTTTTTGTGGATCTAAGTACTGGAGATGGCTGAGTAGACAGAAAAATATTTCATATGTTGATTGTTTTTAGAGATCCCACTTTGGATAATAGTACCCCCTTTAGGACAAGTAACACCATGTGGTGCTAGTGTCCAACTATGGCACTAGTGTCCTTTTTGTAGTGAATTTCTATAACTTTTAGGGAAGTTGCAGAAGTTCTTGGAGGTCCTCTAGGTGATTTTGTGTTGCGCGAGAGCTTGTCTATGTCACTATTTTGACTGATTCTTCTTCAAAAACCTAATGAATACCTACACACATGAAATAATGAACTAATCAAATACAAAAGGAAAGGAATATATATATATATATATATATATATATATATATATATATATATATATATATATCCAATCATTAGTAGTTAAATAGAATATTTCCTAATATTACCCTAGGGAATATGTTAAATATTTCACATAAAACTATAACATTATCATAATAATATGTTAACTTAAATTGACACCTTACTGCACCACTTGGATCACTTCATCTGCTTCTGTGTGATGGCCATTCTACTGTCAGGATTTAAATTTATGAGCTACACCATTTGACTGCTCTTCAATGCATTTTGAAGAAAACTAGTCACGTTGACCACTATTTGTGCCTCTTCGATGATTGCATGTAATCCACTACATCAACAACTACACCTACTATTGAATGATTGAAGGCATAACTATCTATGATATCAAAATATGGAGATGATAAATTGGGGATTGATCTTGAGGAATGAAGAACATCTCCATAGAGCAAAACACCTATTTGTCCTAGCTACTGCCTGCATTAACCCCAATGCTAGGGGTATCAGATTGCATGTAGTTATCCTTTAGGGAATGTGCACCATCAACTTGCATGGTATGGTAGAATGAATTTTGCCTAGTCCATTTTTTGATCAACCATGCAAATGTCTAGGTGTGAACACTGAGTAGTATGCAAAGTATTTGAGTTGTAATATTGATTGCTTTTATGTAAATAAGTGCCAAAATAATAAGTGTTAGATGTAAAATGCCTTGTGAGGCTCTTTATATAAGAGGATCTTTGTTTGGAATATAATACCTTGTTCATTGGCCAACAATTTGTGAAAAAGATATAAAAAACATAAGAAATGGGTCACAGAGGGGTTAAGACTCAAACACGGGTGAAAGGGCCCATCAGACATTGAAGCCAAAAGTGGATAGTAGTGTCATATGACACTAATTTCCTGAAAGTGGCACTAATGTCTTAAGGCTCATAGTAAATCAAAAATCAAGGATGATAAGCTAGGGGTACCTAGGACTAGGAAAAAGTGACATGCGACTGACGGGGGTGTTGAAAATAGAGAAAATAAGACATAAGAAAGATCAAAAGACTCAAGATCACTGAGCGAACAAGGATTATAACCATCACTAAGATCCTTGTGTTAATGAACAATTAAATACATAGTACTTGTGGTTGCTTGAACAAATTAGGGTGTTTATAGTTAGTTAATTTTAGCTAGGTAGTGATCTAGTGTTGGAGTTAATGATTTTTTTTTGAAAAAATAAATTAATTTATATAAAAAAGGTAAAAGTATGAAACAACATTATGGAGACCCAAAATACACAATTATCAATATTTTATTCATAAAGCTTGACTTATTTTATAAACGCATATATATGATTCAGAAAACATAAAAAAAGGGTAGATTAGAAGATCTAACAAAGCTTCAGGGAAGAAGTTGTGAAGGCGTGGGTTTCACATGTAAATTTTTGACTATGGTTACCAATCCAACATTTCCATTCATATGCTAGGTAGTATGATAACTACATATCGTCATATGGAAGCGCATGCAATTAGCACAAACTTACCTGACAGGACGAGGAATCCTATATTAATAATAAAAATAAAGACACTGATGATTGTATCGTATCATTCAACGTTCCATGTTAAAATTTATTACACATTGGTTTGAATCTAAAACAAAAATAGGACTTGATTTGGATTTTATTATAGCCCCTAACATGGCATACAATTGGATCTTAAGAGGCTTGCAATGTTTACTGTCAATTCATTGACCTTTCCATGAAAATCAAAAGGATTTTGTCTTTCGACTCACTATGGGAATACAATTATGCATTCTAATTGGTTCTTCGAATGGTATTGGGGTCAAACCTCTTTACAACAATTTACACTCATTCATATTACAAATAGGGACACGATTTGAACCCTGCCATGTTTGTGATAGATGAATTTAATTTAATTTATTAGATTTTTTTTTATTTTTTTTAAATTAACATCTGGGGCAATTAAATAAAGTTTAGCAACATATAAAAACACCAAACTCGGATCCCTGAAAGAAAGGGCAAGGCGATAAAGAACATGCAAGCTTTGAAAGATTTCAATGTGTGTTGGACGATGACGGTGAGTGGCAATGAAAGATTTCAAGTGTTGTTATAAAATGTGAATGATAACATCCCTAGAGCATTGTTGCGTTAGTGACTTGGTTGTTTGTTATGTTATATCTCTTGCAAATATATTTTTCAAAATAGTTATATTAAACAATAATATTATAATATAATAATATACACTAATATTATATTATAGTATTAATATAATATAAGCATACAAGATGTAATTTTTTGTTTTGGTAAAGCATCGTTTTGTAAAGCGTAAGAGTGTAAATCAAAAGATTTCAAGGTGAGTTGGGTTGTGTTGGTGAGGGGAAATGACAGGGTATTTCATGTCATATTAGATCCCATAGAGCCCATATAATACACCAGACCAGGATTTAGGGCAGTTGGATATATATGACCTACACACATTGCAAAGGGGTATGTAGCTTGCAAGGTAGCAACATTTTTGATTGGTTGTTTTATATTGTTAAGGGTGAACGAGGACATCATGAACACTTATTTGATTGCGATAGGGCTCCATACCTGATGAGTGGTTTGAATATGCATTACAATGTTTTTTATGCACGGATAAGCCATTGAGGTACTAGAGTCTACCTTATAGCTTATGTGCATCCATGTTGTGAGTATATTAATACTTAAAATAATTAAATCAAACTTAACAACATACAACAACACCATACTCAGACCCCTAACTCGATGAAACCTAGGAAAATTCACATACAAAGTTCAATAACATGTCACATCTATCAATGCAATCTCAAATCATAGCCTTGACTATGGTCAACCTAATGAGGTTGACATTCTCTATCTTATAGCTTATATTCGTCCATGCTGTGAAAATATTAACATTTCGCAGGGCGCTATATTATACACTAAACTTGAATTCAAGCTAGTGGTTGGATTTACATGACCTACATCACCCATTGTAAATGGTTTTGTAGCTTGCAAGGTGGTGACATCTTTGATTTGTCATTTTCTATTGTTGACGCTGGAGGAAGATGTCATGAGATCTGATTTGATTGAAACAAGACTCTATGATTGATGTGCGGCTTGAATCAATGATGCAATGATGCTAATGTGGAGATAATACATTGAGGTCATAGAGTCTATCTTGTTACTTCCATTCGTCCATGTTTCCAATATATTGAGACCTAAGAAAAAAATCCCTTCCGACGTTCCTTGCACCATCGGAACAATTACTAATAGCATTTATCACGAAAAAAAAAGTAAACTCAAAAAATAATAAAATTATTAACCCATATAATATATTAAAAAACCAAAATAAAAACCTGAAAATTAATATCTATTTGAAATATTTCAAAATAGATACTAGTTTACCAATTTTTACTATTTTGATTAAACTTTTAAAACTTTATGAAAAATTTAGAAGTAACGGCAGAACCATTATGGTTAATTTTTTATTGAAACCCAGATCTGTTAATTCTCAAAACATTTAAGCTCTTAAAAACAATCAACCGTTCAATTTCAATAGGGACAACAATCATACCAAATTTGAACGATTTTTCTTCGCAGGTAATCTTCAGTTGCATGTCCGCCATTGAAATTTAAATAAATCAGAGCTGCGACAATTTGTAAAGAAAAGCGCGTAGGCGTCCGGATCTGCATTAAAAATCATCCTGATCAGGTATTCCACTAAGGTATCTTTGCTCAGCTCTGTATTCACACAATGAAATTTCAGTGAAAGGAAAACAAAAATAATAAAAGAGTATGGCAAGATCAATCAACACATTTCACAGAGGAGGAGGAGCAATAGGAATATCGTTAAACAATAATAATGCTACTCCTCCGTCTCCTATGCACCGCATTGCAAGCCTGAAACCCTCGTCAACCCCCCGCGAAAGCCTTTCAGCCGGGGGGGATTCGAATGACGCACCTCCTCTGGAACAAGAATTCAAGCAAGACCCCATCTTGTCCAAATTCTTATCAGAAAATTTCAACTCCACTAAATTTGCCAGCGAAGCCCTAAGCAGCGGATCGGCTGCCTCATGCACGGATAAATTAGAAGAAGGCATACGCCTCCTCGAAAAACAGCTAAGAAACGAGGTTTATTTGCGCCATGACGAGCTGCTTCAGCAGCTCTCGAGCTTAAAGGACGCGGAGGGTGTTTTAACCGTGGTTAAAACTGGGGTTAGCGGCCTGCAGGCGAGTGTGAACAGGGTTAGATCTGAGATTGCGGAGCCGTACAAGCAGATCAAGGTGAAGTCGCAGCAGCTTAAGAACCTTCATGAGACTATAGAGCTGCTGCAGAGTATTGTTAGAGTTTTGAGACAGGTGAAGAGACTAAGGGAATTGATGGACGGCGGTGGTGGTGCGGCCCTTAAGCAGGATTTGACTAAGGCTGCTCAATTGTATTACGAGGTTGAGAGTCTGAGAAAGGAGGGTGATCTGGCTGGGATTGAGGTTGTGGATGAGGAGATTCCATGGTTGGAGGAAGCGGGGCACCGATTGCGGTTGGAGGCGATGAACGTGTTTGAGAGCGGTATGGAGGCATTGAACCAGGCTGAGGTCGGGAGTGCATTGCAGGTACAATTGGCCAATTTTTGACAATTTTTTCAAAAACTAGATTCGCTAAGTAGCAAATTTTCCAAAATATATTGCTATTAAGAATTTTTTCTTAAAAACATTGGGCAAATTTTCATGTAAAGTGTAAAAACATTTACCAGATCTGTCAAATATGTGTAGATTTAGTAATAGATTCTGTTTTTTAATTGCAACTAGCAACTAGCATGGAATATGTATATTTCTTTTTGGAATAGAAAGGATTGCCAGCCATTCTATGCTTGTAAAATGTTACCATTGCTTAAATTATCGCAGGTGTATTATAATATGGGGGAGCTGAAGTCCACTGTGGAGGGTATGATTGGGAAGTATAAGGCACTAGGTGTTAAGAGTGTGAGTTCTGCGTTGGATATGAAAGCGATATCGACTAGTGTGGGTTCAGGTTTTGGGCCAGGTGGGATTCAGAGGAGCGGGACTCCTCAGATAGGAGGCAGTTTGAAAGCAAAGGAGGGGCTGTGGCAAAGGATGGGGGCTTGTATGGACCAGTTGCATTCAATCGTGGTTGCGGTGTGGCATTTGCAGAGAGTGCTGTCGAAGAAGAGAGATCCTTTCACACATGCTCTGTTTCTGGACGAAGTAATGCAGGTGTGTTTATATATGGCAGATGTTTCTCTCAGTTTCTCATGATCTGCAATAATGAATTGGCCAAAAATTCTCAACTGTCTTTTAATCTTTTCTTTAACCCAAATAGGAGAACGCATTGTATTATTGTCCAAAAATCCCCATCTATACCTGGAGAGAAAAACTAGAGCATTTTATGTCTTTGATTGGACTGCTGACTCATCCTCAGATTGCTGATATGAATTGCCATTGGGCACTCATTTTTCCATACACAGACTTTAAAGTGATCACAAACCTCTATCAAAATTCGATTCTATGCTCTATTAAGCTCACTGAGTTTGAGGTATACAGACGGGTTAATATTTATAAATCAACAGACAGACTTTAGAAGACTTTACACAAAAAACAATTGCTCTAATACAAAACAAAGAGAGGCTTGCTTTCTTCCCAAACAATATGATATGCAATCCCAATCATGGCATTTCATATTTCAGGCTTTGTTCTGATTCAGTCTGAGAGGCACTTGTTTGTCAGCCATTGTAGGCGGGGATGCCACCATAGACCAGAAAGAGTCAAAACTCAAAAGACAAAACTCTACGTAGGACATTTTAACAACACTAGCATGATACTTCCACTTGCTTGCTTCGGGGATATCACATTGTCGCTTGCATCTTCCATCTTTTTCTAACCTTGGTGCATAACAGGTTTAAAATTGCTATATATCTAGTTTCTAGAATAACTACATGGCCACATATTTGTTCTGTTTCCAGTCTCCATCTTGTACTTGGACAATATTTGTAGCTTACTTTTTTACAGGAGCGTACATTCAATAAAATTGCAATTCTCAAATGACGGAACTGCCAATAAATAAATATTCTACAATGTGTCTGATCTAACAACATACTGCTTAGAAAATAGTGTTCATGTATATGTTTTATCCTTTCCACAGACTTACAGATCCACTGCAAGACCATTGTAATAAAGCACTGTATACATTTACAGCTTGTGCTTAACATAGGTAATCTGGAGGAATTACACAACGCATATTGTGATTGTCTATATTCTCAACTTCCAGTCCAATTTGCCAAGGCTCCAGTGATACATTTTTTTTTTGCATAGTTATGTAATATGGGATAATTTATGATTGTATATCTTGCCAGATCCTTTAGAATAGCACCTGGAAAGTGGCATGTTTAAAGTATATGTTTCCCTCTTCTCTAATCTTCCAGTATTCAGGCTTGTGATAATGGCCACCTTTTTATGCAAGGATCTGTACAGACTTCATTACCCTGTGTAATCTCTTTTGTTTGGCATGGTGTTGTGCAAGATGGGTAGATAAAACACATATTCACATGCTGACCATGATCAACCTTTGCATTGAAGTGAGCATCCCATGTGGCCACTTGGTGGCAAAATACCTCTGTTAATGACAGCCTTCAACGTGTTCAAGCCTGGCAAATATCTGTTCCGCATAGATGGCACAACCCAAAATGTGACTGGGTGCAGCACTGTGGCTAGTAGTAAATTTAATAACCATGCCATTTTTCCCCTCACAATGGTTTAAGTTGTGCTCTTAGTGTATGGGTTTCTCAAATGGAATCGAGCAATTTTGTGCTGCTGAAATTAGTATTTTTCCAAATCAAATGTAAGTATTTTGTAGCTCATTGGAAGCTTCTCTGGCTGGCTTTTCACAAACAAGACAACGATTTAGGTTTTTTGATTATGCAGCTTGAGAAGCAGCTAACTCTGATTCCAATGAAGAAACTAACTTTCTAACATTTGAATTGTAGTATGCACCTTTAATACTTCTTCAATAAGATCCCCCGCTTTTTTTGAAGCTTCCATTTATGTTTATAATCATCCCAGACGACTAAATGAAATTCCCAATCTGGACTATTTTTTCGTCCCTTGCCTCAGGAGAGATTCACATCCTTTAGGTGAAAAGCATTCCTTCATAGAAACATTAAATTCAAAGAATCATTGTCCATTTTGGAGAGACCATTTCTGCACTTCAGCTGCTCATTTTTTGAGCCAGTGAAAACTTTCTTAAACTTCTTGTGTGAAGTTTACTAATTTTACTCTTGATATTCACAACTTTTAGGAGTTAGATATTCTTTCTTGAAAATTATGAATCTTTTCTACAACCATCTCCAGGCATTGCTGCTTCTACCCTCAACATATTGAATACATCGTCCTATTCTATGGTATTACTGTAAATGTTGTTCCTTCATTCTTTTTGCGTATTTTAAAATTAATAAAGCATAAAAAGCTACATGATGTATCTGAAGTATAAAAAGCTTCATGATTTATTCTTTAGGGAGCTTACAGATGTACATCTGCATCTTTTTCAAGCTTTGCTTTGGTCAATCTATTAATGTTTATCTGCTTACTACATACAGGAAGGTGATCTGATGTTGACAGATCGTGTCTGGGATGCGCTTGTCAAGTCTTTTGCAAGTCAGATGAAATCTGCCTTCACAGCATCAAGTTTTATGAAAGAGACATTAGTTTTGGGATATCCAAAATTGTTGTCTATGGTTGAAAATTTAATTGAGAAGATTTTGCGAGACACCAGTGTCAAAGGTGTCCTTCCAGCAGTCAAGACAGAAGGGAAGGATCAAATGCTAGCTGCTATAGAATCTTTCCAGACAGCTTATTTGACTCATTGTTTGAGCAGCCTTTCCGACCTTGTGAACAACAATTTGTTCCCATTGTCCAGCAGAGGAAGTATTCCATCACAGGAGCAAGTCTCAAGGTTTATTTCTCGAATACAAGAAGAAATTGAAGCTGTTAAATTGGATGCACATCTAACGCTCCTAGTTTTGCGTGTGATTGGTAAAGTTCTGCAGCTTCTAGCAGAAAAAGCTGAGTACCAGGTATGGAATTTCTGCCTTTGTTTAATATTTCTGAATGATGATCTTAAAGTTAATATCTGGTTAAACAGTGTTTCGTCATTCATCTGATTGTGATGGAGATATGCACCTAGTGTTTTGCCCATTTTGGATTTATTTCTTTACCATTAATATCTGTTGTTTATTAGTTAGCACGTTCAACTTATATAATTATATTCAGTGTTATAAGTTACTATCTTGTGCATCACATAGTATGCAAATGAGGCAAGCTAGATTCCGCTTCCTTGAAAGCGGAGGTCATTAGGGTCATTAATTAGAGCAAGGATCATCTTGGAACCATGTGCCCTAGGTACTCAGTGCAGATTTACTATCAAAATGCCTCCTGACTAAATCCCTTTATTGGGAACAATTTCAATTTCCTGTTATTGACCCAAACTTATATCTCCATTGTAAATAAATATTATATGAAGTCTGAAAAAAGGGAAGACCTGATATTAACCTGCTGCAAAGCTTGAAAGGAGATTGTTAAGAAAAAATCCAGCATCCAGGGAGTGCCTCACTACAGATTTCGTAGAAATTTTAGTTCAAAAATGGAAGACAAAACAAAAACAACTCCTAGAGTAACTATAGTCTGGCAATTCCCATTGCTGAAGTCAGTACAGCCTTTAACAGGACTTAATGCACACACATGGTTATCTGTGTCACAGGAAAGTGTAGTTTGATTGATTTGACTTCCATATGTTTTAAACCTACGTAAACATCAAAGAGCGTAGCTTCATAGAGTTTCAGGCTATTTGTGCCTCATGTTTAGTTCCATTTTATGGTTAACAGATTTATATCTTCAACTATAATTTTGACTTTACATATGAAAAGTTGGAATGTTATTTATGAAAATTGACAAAAATATGGTGTAATCGTATTTTGGATCTTGCTTACATTATCTGAAGAATTGCCTCGTTTGTGACAGATATCAACAGGTCCAGAATCACGGCAAGTGATGGGTCCTGCGACCCCCTTACAAGTCAAAAACTTTACTATTTGTCTCCATCTTCAAGAGGTTCATACACGTGTTACTGCTATAGTTTCCAGCTTACCAGCTGTAGCTATGGAGGTTATGTCACCATCTCTAGGTACCATATATGGTGTGGCATGTGATGCAGTTACACCTCTTTTCCAGGCAATGCTTGATCGTCTTGAAAGTTGCATTTTCCAGATCCATGATCAGAATTTTGGGGGAGATGACATCAATGCTGGCATGGACGAGAATGGTTCTGGATACATGGAGGAAATTCAAAAATCTATAATTCACTTCCGCAGTGAATTTCTTTCTAAGTTACTGCTTCCTGCTACATCTCACTCTACCTCTGTTGTTGGGGAGAGTATATGTGCCAGGCTTACTAGAAAAATGGCCGCGCGTGTACTGACTTTCTTTGTTCGGCATGCTGCTCTTGTAAGGCCTCTTTCAGAATCAGGAAAACTGCGATTGACTAGGGATATGGCAGAGTTAGAATTGGTGGTTGGACAGAATTTGTTTCAGGTAGAGCAGCTGGGAGCACCTTATCGAGCTCTTAGAGCTTTAAAGCCCCTTTTCTTTCAGGAAACATCCAAACTTGGGAGCAGCCCTATTCTGCAAGATCTTCCTCGCAGTGTGGTGCTTCACCATCTCTATTCACGGGCCCCAGAGGAGTTGGAATCTCCTATGCAGAGGACGAAATTAACACCAAAGCAATATTCATTATGGTTGGATTCACAAGGAGAAGAGCAAATTTGGAAGGGTATTAAAGCTACCTTGGATGATTATGCTTCAAAAATTAGTGTCAGAGGAGACAAAGAATTTAGCCCTGTATATCCTCTCATGCTTCAATTGGGCTCACCCCTGGCCGAGAGTACTCTAGTTTCGAAAGGAAATTGATGGAGAGGCAAGAAGATATCATTCTTCGTTAAATAGGTTGATTCTGGTTTAGGCTATTTCTCATCTTGGAGATGCTCATTGTAATCTATTTTAATATTTTTGAGTCAATTGAGAAGCATGCAATGCAGGTAGCATTGCCAAAGGTTTTTTTAGGGATCTTATCTTTATTGGCTGATGACATCTATATTTGTTGATTTTAAAGCCATCTCAATCCTCCCTATTAATTCGGATACCAAGAACTATATAGATGCCTTTTGTTTTTTCATGCTTAAAACTTTGGATGTCACTGCAGCATAGCCATTGAAGATGCATGCAAAGCAATGCGTATGTAATGCACAAGTTGTTCTTCATGCACACTATCGATTAGATCATTGAAGATCCGTGCAAAGCAATGCCTATACGATGCACAAGTCCTTCTTCATGCATACTATCCATTAGATCATGTGCAGTTTTCTACAAGGATAATGTAATAACCAAAGAGCCCACAACAGAAAACACATGCTGCGGTGTGCTAGGAAAGCTGGGATATTGCTTGGACGAAAATACTGATGAAGGGGTATTAATGTGATTGTGTGCTACATAATAATGGAAACAACTTTGTAGTAATGCATTGTCTCTACCAGATAATTTAAATGTAACAATTGAGTTTGATCTTTTTTTAAAGTTATATATTTTTTTAATTTTCTACTGTATATTAAATAAACTTATATTTATAAATATTCAACCTTAGTTTTTAATGAGCTTTTAAAACTTTAGGCCAAGAAGCATATATTTTAAAAAAAGGGGCCAATCATGTTGCATCTGTAGCTTGCATGAAGAGATGGCGCACAGGTGGCTGTATGGGGCTCCTCTGGAATTTTTGCAATGATTTTTGCTCACTTCAGCTGGGTTTTCTCCTTCTAGGTTGATCTTTGGTTGAGTTTGATATTTTCTTTTCTCCGTTTTTTCGATTTGGAGCTTTGGGCCTGAGTTTTTTAGCCTTCAAGTTGAGATGTTGTTCACCTTGGTGCTTTTGCCTTACCAACAATGCCTCCTTTGTTTTTCTTTTATGTAAAAACAACAACAATCCTTTCAATATAAAGGTGCTTCTACTCTTCCAGCCTTCTGATCACCTCTCTCATGCCTCTCTTGGAACGCTATGGGCTGAAACAAGATGGCACTTTGGATGCTTGCAAAGTTTTCTTATTTGTCACACTCATTCAATCAAATACTCATAGGGAAGAAATAGATTAAAAAATGATTGTGTTGTTAATGGAGCTTGCAGATTAGAGAATGAGAGTGCTTGGGGATCCTCTCAAATTCTCTCTTAAACCTTCTCTGATACCAAACCTTAAGAGCTACAAAATAATAGCCAAACAAAACATAATTATATTTAATAAATTTTAGAAAATTAATTTTTTTGCCCTTTAAGCCTACTTGAAAAAATATGGATAATTCCGTATTGAGCACATTGGGAGGAGTTAAGATCTCAAATTTGGCTACACTTTCCGATCAACAATAATACACCACACGAGGATTTTTGCAAAAAATACCTCAAACCCCAATTTTATATTTTTTCACCCTATGATTATAGTTCCCCAAAAACAAAATTAATTGCATATATAGTGAATCAGGTGGAGTTAAGACTTGAAAATTTGCCACATTTTGCGATATTACATACTAGATAATTGTATGATTTTTTTTGCTTTCACCGTTCATTATAGTGCAAATTTTAATGTTTTAGTAACTTTCGTAATCATAAACAAGTTCAAACAATCGATTTTCAAAACTCAAATCATACTGTAAGGTATTAGCAGTGTCTCTGGTTCATGTTTACGAATAATGTCATCATGTTGAACTATTGCACCCACAGCGTAACATAGTTATAACAATGACCTTTGTGACATTGTCTTTGTAAATCATGAGGGAGAAATAAGGTTAAAAAAAATTCATTGAACATACCCTCCATTACTCATTCGCTATTATCGTTCTACGCAAATTTTGATAGTTGGAAAATCTGAGCATATAGGGAAGTTATGCTCACATACAATGATATCCTTCTAAATAGGTGTCACTAATAGGACAAATCCTTTTCACATACTGTGTAAGTTCCACATACCACTATGCTCTTATGTGTTTTAATGTCTCTTTCACGTACCGCCATGTATATAGAAAAGATGAGTTTTTGTCACGTACCATTGGGTATGTAGAAAAGGCGAGCATATCGAGAGATTTGCTATATCAATCTGACGATAAATATGAAGGGAAAATTCTTGGGGTGACAATAAACGTATTCATCTTCTACAAACAATTTTGTTCAACATGGTTGGAAACAACCCAAGATTTGTTTTCCCAGATACACATCTTTGTGGTGATAACTATGCAATATGAAAGACCAAGGTGAAAACTCACATGGAATTTGAAGATCTTTGGTTGGTTGTTAATGACACATTCACCTGACAGACCTCTAACATTGCCCATAGCGAAAGCTTGGCAATGCCAACCAAAAAGGCAAAGTTGGTCATCATGTTTGAGGTATCAGATGATGTCTAACCTCATATTCAAAATGATGCTACAACCAAAGATCCTTGGGACAAACTCAATATCATTTATGAAGTCAAGAATTCTAATACCATTTTGCATCTACAAAGTTAGCTTCACTATTTTAAGTTGAAGACATGAAAAAAAGTTGAAGGATTTATTCGTCTTGTTGCAACACGATGGGCCTTGCTCCAAGCATTGGGTGAGACATTGTTAGATGCTTCCTTATTACCCATTGTTTTAAGAGCATTGCCACCAACCTACAAGATCTTTGTGACATCTCAATATATTAGAGACGAAACCAACTTTAAAAAAGTTGGTTAATATGTTGTAGCAGGAAGAATCAATGCACACAACAGAAGATGAAGATGAACATGCACTTGCATTATATCAAAAAGGGAAAAGGTCCATGAAGCCTTCCAAACACTTTCCTAAGCAGAGCAATTTACATAATCAACGTGAGAATAAACCCTATTATTGGAAGGTTTGTCAAATATGTGGCAAGACAGGGCATTAATTGAAGGATTGTTGGTATAATGCATTTACACAAGGCTCATCTTGCAACATGAAGCCTAACCCCCAGTAGTTTTTAGAAGGACAAAAGAAGAAGAAACCACAGTTCACATGTACTTGAAAACAAAAAACTTCTTCACAACAACAGCGTAGGAACGTTGCTAAAGATAATGATTTTTCAGATAAGGATTATGTCTATGCTACACAGACAATTAAGGGCATCTCTCCTTCAAATTCAGTCTGGTACGTGGATTCTGGTGCCACAAGGCACATGACAGAGCTCAAGGATTGGTTTACCACTTCAAACTATTCATCTTGTCGAATTAATACATCTCTTGGAGATGATACATCATATAGTATCTAAGGAACATGAGACATTTTCTTACCTCTTGGTAATCATGGATGTACAATCACTGACATTCTATATATTCCTGACCTCACTAAAAATATTTTGTTTGTTAATAAATTGCTTGCTCGCTACCTCATGATTGAATTTGATCAGCAAAACAACAAAAATGTGTCTCATTTAAGACAAGTCTCGAAGCTCAAAAATAGTTGTCAGAGCTTTTAGTGTAGCAAAAATGTACCAACTTGATGTTGTCCACAAAGCCAATCAAGCTTTAGTTGCAAAAAATATCGACTCAACTAATCTCTGACACATAAGGTATGGACACTTAAGTTTTGAGTACTTGATTGCACTAAGTAGACACAACATGGTGAGGCTTCTCCCCTCAAGAAGAACACTGATATATGTTCCGGTTGTTTAGTTGGAAAACAACATAGAGTTGCATTTGGTGGAAGTACATACAGAGCTCTTGGTTCATTAAATCTGGGGCACATCTATCTGTGTGGGCCCATGTACTCGAGTGTTAGTGGATTCCTGTATTTTTAATGCTTTGTTGATGACTACTCACCAAAAATGTGGGTATATTTCTTGAAGACTAAGGATCAATCTTTTGAAGTCTTCAAAGAATTCAAAGCCTCTGTGTAACACAGATCTGATAGTAGAATTCATGTCTTTACTCAGATCGAGGGGGAATACACTAGTACAAAGTTCTCTAAATTCTGAAAAGCACATGGTATTCATTGACAACTAATTGCATCTTACACTCTACAATAGAGTGGTGTTGTAAAATGATGAAATTGCACTATTGTTGAATTGGTACACAACATGGTTGAGAACTCACCCTTGCCTCGTACATGCTGGACATAAACAATTTGCATGATGGTCTACCTCTTGAATCAAGCACCCTCCAAAGCTCTCAGTGGTATTACTCCACCAAAAACATGCATTGGGAATAAGCCTTCTATATCACATCTTTGTGTTTTTGATGTAAAGCACATATGCATGTCTCTAAAAAGAAAAGAAAAAAATAGATAACAAATCATAAGCATGCATTGTTCTTGGCTACATTGAATTGTCCAAAGCCTTCCCACTCATGGATTCAAAAATTAGGAAGATGCATATTAGCATGATGTAATTGTTGGAAATATTGTCATTGATGTCAAAGGTCTAGCATTATTGGTGATAAAGGCCCCATTGCATTTAAGGATGTTTGTAATAGTCATATCTTGGCTAATGTGTGTTAATATTTATTTAATATTAACGAATATATTTTTAGCTACATATAAGTCAAAAGAGGGCCCGTGGAGAAGTCAAAGAGTCACGAGGTAAAGACAAAAGAAGAATGGGATGCATTTTCCTATGAAGAGTCATCTTGAGGAATTCCAAGAGTCACCAAGTGAAGACAAAAGAGGAAGGACACAATTTCTCATGAAGGGACACTTTGAGAAATGTGAGAAGTCACCAAGATAAAAACAAAAAAAGAAAGGACGCTTTTGCTTATGAAGGGTCACTATATGACTTTTCAAATGCAAAGATATGAAGGGTCATGCAAGTTTGGTGCCATTTTCCATGAGGATTGAAGGGTCACAAAGGGTGAAGGCCAAAGGTCATTTGAAAAGCTATAAATAAAGGCTTGAGAAGCCATTTATTATATGGAAGAGAGAGTATGATTTGTAGTTGTTATATCTAGCTTAGAAGAGCAAAAGAGAGTAAAGAAAGAGATATTGTAATGTGCTATCATTTGTTGAGAAAACAACATTGAGAGATAGTTGTGTGGTATACACAAAAGGGGTTGGTGCTCATGTGGGTTGGTGCTCACGAATAGTTGTTGTGTTGGTGCTCAACAAAGGGGTTGGTGCTTTTACAAGTTGGTGCTTGCGAATATTGTAGTTTGAGTTGGTGCTCATTCATATACTTGAGATTGTTCTCCGTGGTTTTTTCCACATTGGGTTTCCACGTTAAATCTGGTGTCTCTCTTTATCTTGTGTGGTGTTTATTATTTCAGTTTTATTACATATCTTGAATGTATAGTTAAGTGGAATTTGATTAAGTGAAAGTTTATAAGATTTATGATATATTGATTCGCTCGCCCCGCTCCCCCCCCTCAGTATATCCCGTGCTTAATAGTAATTGTTGAGAAGAGTGAATCCAATCCACCCTCTACATAGTCACCTAATACAGGGATTAGACTTGTAAACATTTCTAGTGTTGATTATGGTAATGAGAATGGGGACAATGATAATAGTTAGTCAGGGCATCCACCACCCACTAATATTGTTCAATGTATGCCCAAGTGGTATACAAGTATCATACGAGATGCAAAATTAGATGGAGTCCCAAACACTTCCAATACAGGACCGAGGATTCATAGCATGGCTCATGTAGAGGTAGATTTTGCCTTTGTGAACACAGTTGCAAACCCTCAATG
Source organism: Torreya grandis (assembly GCA_037957365.1). Taxonomy (NCBI): domain Eukaryota; kingdom Viridiplantae; phylum Streptophyta; class Pinopsida; order Cupressales; family Taxaceae; genus Torreya; species Torreya grandis. The sequence goes on along the minus strand of JARHVA010003406.1, from coordinate 1,592,512 downwards.
CTTCAAAAATCCCAAGAGTCAAAACCATGGAAAGAGGCCATGGATTCAAAATATCAGTCAATGATGAAGAATGATACATGGTAGCTTGTTGATCTTCCCCCTGGGAAGAAACCTATCGGTTGCAAGTGGATCTTTAAGACCAAGTAAAAAGTAGATTGCAATATTGACAAGTGCAAGGCAAGACTTGTAGCAAAGGGCTACGCACAAAAAAAGGCATTGATTACAAGGAGACAATGGCTCCCACAACCAAAATAAAGACTCTCAGCACGGTCTTTGTTATGGCTACATAGATTGAATGGAAAGTCCATAATATGGACATAAAAAGTGCCTTCCTAAATGGATATCTAAAATTGGAAGTCTACATGATCCAATCAAAGGGTTTTGTTTCACTTGACCAAGAACAAAAAGTATATAGACTCATCAAGACTCTATATGGTTTCAAGCAGGGTCCCAAACCCTGGGATATAAAGATAGACAATCATCTCATTCAACATGGATTCCAGAGGAGTCCATATGATCCAAACATCTACCTCTATATGGTTTCAAGTAGGGTCCCAAACCCTGGGATATAAAGATAGACAAGCATATCATTCAACATGGATTCTAGAGGAGTCCATATGATCCAAACATCTACCTCGAGGAGCAAGGGGGAAGTTGTAATTGTAATTGTATATGTCAGCAATCTAGTCATCATTGGTAGCTTAGTAAAGATTATTAATGTAACAAAGAATGATCTTAAAAGATCGTTCGACATGACAAATCTTGAGCTATTGCATTATTGTCTTGGTTTGGAAGTATGGCAAAACGAGCAGTACATCTTTGTTATGCAAAGACCATATTCGAGAGATACTAAATGATGGACTGCAAACCTATTACAATCTATGGAGACAAGACTTTAGTTATCTCATTCAGATCCATTATTACTAGTAAATGCTACTCTCTATCGATAGTTGATTTGGAGTCTCATTTACTTGACACACACTAGGCTTGATATTAGCTATGTTGTTAGCTATCTTTCACAGTTCATACATGAACATAATATGAATCATTCCAAAGTAGCAAAACGGATATTGAGATACGCTCGAGGTATTGTAGTATGGCCTAAAATACAAGAAAAATGATCAATTTTTCTTGACAAGTTACAAAGATGCAAATCATGCAAGTTCAATTAATGATAGAAAAGCTACATTTGATTTTTTTTTTTTTTTAAATATGGGATTTGTTCCTATCTCATGGGGGAGCAAGAAGCAAAACTTTGTTTCTTGATCTTCCATTGAGGTAGAATATCGTGTAATACGAGGAGTTGTCTGTGAAATGATATAGTTGTCACATATTTGTAGGACTATGTACACCACAAACATAAGCTACGATTCTGTACTGCAACAATCAAAGTGTTTTTAAACTTGTTTGCAACCTAGTGCTTCACGAGCGCATGAAGCATATCGAATTTCAAGGCCATTTCATATGCTAGCAAGTTCAATAACACAACATTCAACTTCACTTTTGCCCCACTCAAGATCAATGTGCATATGTCTTCACTAAATCACTTACATGTGAGAAATTAGAGATATTAAAAAATTCTCTTTCTTGTACTCTCAAAACTATAATAAACTGAGGGAGAAATATTAAATTAAATAAGATAATTGTTAGTACATTAATAATTCATCCTAATGGATAACTATGTGAGTGAGTAAATAACTCTTGTAGGATTTGCATGATCTCTTATATTGGAGTTTGTTTAAACTCCTGTTCTTATTTAGGAAGACGTAATATGTTTATCTCTATTCTATGTGGGCTCATCATATACTATTGCTTTGTATAAATTAAACCATTATTTATAATGTAAGTTGAATCAATAAAATTATATTTTGTTTGGCTATTACTTTATAGCTTTAAGAAAATGGTCGTTCTCTACACGACTCTCTAATCCATTTTATCTCTTAGTATTCATGCCACGTGTTTACTATATGGACCGTGTCCACTTTTTAACTCTATGAATATAGATCCTCATCAAGGGGCATTTGTTGATGACGTGAACAAGCACAATATTTTATATACTCAATGTGGCAAAGCTAAGAACAATTGTATGGCTATCATATTTTATGAAAAAAAAAAAATGAGGTTGATAGGCATAATTTACAATGGTATTTTGGGGTGGTGGTGGGGTATAATAGTGCAAGATGTCAATGAAAATGATTCATCTTAAATTTGACATCCATTTGATTGTCATAGAGGTGTTTAGACTTTAAATACGATGTTCATGTGACTATCATACGAAAGCTTTTTTTTTTTTTTTGGGAAGAAGATTGAAAAACATGATATCTTGGGTGTACAATGGAATTTAGAGCCATCGGAAATATTTGTTTTACCTGACATGGTGGTTCAGCTAAATTGAGACTATTTGTCACCAGTCAGCGAAAAATTCATGGAGAAGGTAATGAAATTGTTAATCAGTGTGGTATGTGACAAATCCAAGATATATGCCTTGAAATTGATATATCTTGATGTTTTTCAGAGAGATATATTTAAAATATCTGTACTATTAAACATTACATTCCTTTCCATAATCAGTGTTTCAACCTTTCAACTAAAACTATAAAAGTCACAGAAAATATGACAAAGAAACAAACCAAATATTTTAAAACTAGATCTTGTTCCCTGAAAGATTCATGGTTGCCTTAGCTGCTTCATCTGTGATAATTTTTAATCTGCCATGTGTTATCTGAATTTAAAATTCTTCTAAGGATTCAAGCAAAACTTTTACCTTAGTAAATAGTTCTTCTCTGGTTTATGCTGTTTCAATTTCTGAAGATGCTTATTATAGTACATTTAATTTCTCTGAAGGAAGTTGAGAAACACACAAACTAGGTCACATTGCTAAGGTTCTTTTTTGATCTTATCAATATCGTATGATGACATGAACATCTATGGTTTTTGTTTTCTAAGTATCCCAATATCCCCTATTATCTTGAATATCGTCTGACTAGAATATATGCTTTTTGTTTCTCTATTACTGTGATCTGAGACTTATTGAAGTCATGTGACAGCGTTGGTCTCCTGTTTGATCTAAATCAAGTCAATGTGGTTTTGAAGGGCATTTCCCTCGCAGGGCTATTTATATTTTATTCTTGTACTATGTCTTATAACTCAGGGTTTAACCACTTTAGGTTTCCCCTGTGTTGCCAGAAACGTCACGATTCAGAGCCGTTGCTCGTTCTAAACCCTGCAACCCGATCTGCAACTCGAACCTTGGTTTCTCCAGTCTCCGTCGTGTTTCCTTTGCGTGGGCAACGTTTCTAAATATATTCGCAACATTTCTGTCAGTTCTGCAACCGTTTCATGTCAGATTGGCAGAGGGTTTAGTATATCATGCGATTTAGACTTTCACATTTAAAGAAACTTTCCATAATCTTTTATTGAAGAATAGGTTCCCTAAGTTTGTCTTGATATTGGTAAGCGGTTCTCTTTGAAGAGTCAATTACTAATGGTAAGGGAAACTCAAACATGGAACCTATTGGGTAAAGCCCACTTCTTTACCGTTGAGTCACCACCATAAAAATACATTCCGTAAGTTTGTCTTTTGACTTTTCTGCATTGAACAGTCTGAATTTAATTATATAATTTTTTTATAATTTTGATTTTTTTTAAAATAATTTATATTTTTCAAATTTAATTATATAGAATTTTTATACTCTGATTTTTTTTAAAAGATTTATATTTTTTGAAACTTGAAAATATTTAAGTTGTTTTGAGATAAAGACTATAATTATTATTTATTATTGATGGTATAATTCTACCTTCAAATTCATTGTTTTAGGGCATATTAGGGAATTTCTCTTCTTTTTTTTTCAATTTTTGTTTTTTTTTTAAAATTCTTTCAAGGTTGTTTTCTTTACATTTAAAAAATATATATTTAATAACCTATGCCAACATTTTATCTATTCAATTATTTTACAAAAGAATTGTAAATAAAAAAGTTAAACAACATTGATATGTAATTACTGAGTCAAACGATGTCATAAATCAAAGCAATAAAAACTACAAACATAAAAAATAAAAACTACAAGCATAAACAAATCAAATCCAATCTTTAAAATTATAAATGTATATCATAGTAAAAGGAACCTATACAAATCAAATCCAAGCTTTCAAATTATAATGTATATCATTTATATTAAAATGGGTATTATAAATCTAAAATATGTTATTACATATCTTAGATCAATATTAATTTTTAGATGACCTCCATGAGTAGCATTCATTATCATAAGATAATAAACTTAGTAACAATCACTTAACACAATGTTTATAACAAAATATATATGTTTTGTGATAATAATTATTATTTAAGAATGTCATTAGACATGTTTAAAATTATGTGATTTGTAATGGGCTTTTGTTTAGATTGGTTTAGATGAAGCTTCTATACTAAAATCTTTGTATTTAGTAGATTATCATTTAGATTTCTGTCATTGATGAAATTGTGTATCTTTGAAATTAGTTAGTTTGAATTTTTTTTGTGTCAAAAGGGATTTGATTTAATCTTTGATTTTTTCTTCACTTTATTCTATGTATATTGTAGCTATCTAAGAGTTAGCATTTTATCAATTAAAATGAAGACTTTAATCATTTGGATAGAAAACAATGTTGAAAATTTAGGAAAATAAGAGTTTAAGAATCTATTTCTAATACTACTTTTAATTAGATATGACTAGATTTTAGATGTTTAACATGGTTTAAACTTTTTATTTAAATGTGTTTCACATATACAAAATTTTAATAAGTATCTTTCAATTAAAGTATATGAATGGTTTGTACATGTAATTGTTTATTTTTATTTGATGAATGGTTTGTATGTAAAATTTTTTGACTTGAAATGATGAGCGAACACGTAAATGTTTATTTTTATTTGATTTCCATTTTAATATAATTTAAATTTTATGTTTTATGATAACATTTTTTAAATAGATTTGGTGAGTTGGTTTTTAATTTCAATGTCTTTATTTATGTTTGATATGAATAGGGTTTTGATCATGAATCAACTTATGAATGCTTTATAGGGAAAGCTTGAGCCATCATAAAAAAAATGCTATGCCATGAAAGCTATTGATTTATAAAATAGAAACATTGTACACTATGATAAAAGGGTTTTTTTTTTTAACATTTATGTTAGCAATTTTTTTTTTTTTTTAATTTATTTTTTAATATGAATTTATTTTTTCCCGCAACATAAAAGATAAAAAATGGATACTTATCCAGACTCTTCAAACCCTATCACCCAACAATCAAACAAAAGACACTCTGAAAACCCCTCTGAGTATAAAAAAGCAAAAAAAGAATTTGAGCAGAGGATATGGAAATTTGTTACCATAACAGGGAGCTATTCATAAAAAAATTACAGTAGTTTTGGTAGTAGACAATGGACTTGTTTGTTTTGTAAAACAAACAAATCTAGTTCAGTTGCACGAGTTCGATATCACTTGCTAGGAGTTGGTAAAAAATAATCGATAGTTGTTTGTAAAAAAAATTCAAACACTGAAAGAGAATCTTTAATTAAGGAATTTTCTCTAGTGGAGTCTATGAAACCCATGGATTCACAACAATCGCAAAGATCTCAATGTCAAGTTGTAGGTGTCTTACCTCTCCAACATCCATTCATGCATCTCCTATTGAAAAAATGTTTGATGCTAGTGATAAGAAACAAGTAGATGCTACTATTGGAAGGTTGTTTTTTGGTTGTGGAATGCCATTCAACATTGCTAGGTCCCCTCTTTGGAAAGACGCTATAAGGATGGTCAATAATGCTTCTAAGGGGTATGTGTCTCTAGGATACGAAAAGCTTAGGACTTCTATTTTAGATGAAGAGAAGGATCACATTAATGCAAAATTACAAGATATTAGAGATAACTGATCTTATACAGGTGTGTCTATTATCTCAGATGGTTTGACTGACATTGCTCGTAGACCTCTAATAAATATTATTATCTCCTCACCCAAGGGCCCAATGTTTATCAAATCGCATGACACTTTTGGTCATGTTAAGGATGTAGTATATTTGACAGGTCTCTTTCGAGAAGCAATTAAACAAGTGGGAAGAAATAATGTTGTACAAATTATTACAGATAATGCTTCAAAAAATGTCTTTGCAAGTGGAAGGATTGAGGATGAATATCCTAGCATATTTTGGACACCATGTGCACTTCATTGCATGAACTTGCTTCTTAAAGATTTGCATAATGGCCTTTCTTGGATCAGTGAGGTGGTTGCAAATACAAAAAATATAAAAAAATTTATTGTCAATCATTCTATGTCACATGCCATATATAGAAAACATGCTTCTTTACAGTTGCTCAAATGTGCAGATACACGTTTTGTTCCAACTTCATCATGGTTGATCGTCTTGTGAAAGTGAAGCAATTTCTAAAGCAAATGGTGGTTTCAGTTGATTGGGAAAGATAGAGAGATTGACAGAGTACTATACCTTTGCATGTGATGAGATTTATAATCTCATTATTGGCACTGGATCAGTTTCATTTTAACAACAAGCAAATAACCTTTTGACACTCTCTTGTCTTATTGTTGAGGTTATTCGTCTTTTTGATGAGGATAAACCATGTATGGGAGATGTATTTGAAAAGTTAGATCAAATGAGAGAGAGGCTATAAGACATATTTAAAGTTGGGGTACCTTCATTTGATTAGAAAATACAATATTTGGTTTGGGAATGTAGTTTAAAAAGGTGGAAGACACTCCACAGTCCTCTTCATGTTGTTGGCTTCCTACTTAATCTGAAGTGGTTCCATAAAAAGCCATGATTGGATGATGAGGTTTCCCAAGGATGGAAGAGCTATATGGATAGAGTTTATCCTAATAGAGAGGATCGCAATCAAATCAAAGGGGAGATGTCAAAACATATCAATGGACTAGATAATTTCTCTCATGAAGATGTTTCATATGATCGAGTTAGAGTTGAACCAAAAATATTTTGGTGGAATTATGGGTCGAAGACACCCTTTCTAAGAGACATGGCTATTCAGGTCCTTTCTCAGGTAAAATATATATTGATGCAATCATTTAGTTTGAAAAAAAAAATATAAAATCAATTTATAATATATTTATTTCAGATTCAAATAATATGTAATAATTGTAAATGTATTTTATCTTACAGGGTTCTAGTGCTTATGCGTCAGAACGGAATTGGAGTGATTACGGATTTATTCATTCCATGAAGTGCAATAAGCTAGGCAGCAAAAAGGTAGAAGACCTTGTATATGTGCATTCCAATCTTCGTATATTATCTTGAGCTTCCAATGAATATAAATCAGGTCCTCATAGAATGTGGGACTATGGAGGCTCTATGGATGATGGAAATAATGAATTTCCCATTGAGGTGCTTGAAGAAGATGCAGAGGCATGTTTGATTGGAGCTAGAGTAGAGGAATGGCAAGGAAACGTAAACAATCCTTCAAGTTAAAATATAACAAATTCTATTGAGGCACAACTAGGATTTAATGATTATATGTAATAGTTTAGTATTTTGTTTTTATTTATATATTAATGTTGGAAGTTGAAAGTTTACGCAATTGACATATATGATTTTTATTTTATCTCAAAGTTCAAGATAATAAAAATTCAAAATTTTTAATATTTTTTAGTGTTTTTTTTTACTTCCATTGAATTTAATTTTTGTACAATTAACAATATGTATAATTATTGGAAATATATATATAAACGTATATATATATATAATTAACAACCATAAAAAGATTGCAAATAAAAAACATATATATATATATATATATATACGTTTCTTATTTGCAATCTTTTTATGGTTGTTTCTTGTCACGTTTCCGTTACGGTTGCAGTTTCTCGTTTCTGGCAACATAAGGTTTCCCTTCCTCTTGCTTTGTTCACCTTTATTTTGTACTTCGTCCATTGGATGAAATGCATCCTCTTTTAAGGCTGTAAGATAGATTTTTATCAAAGGTCCCTTGTTGGTGATGAGACAAGCACGACATTTCATATTTTCAGTGTACCAAAGCTAAGGACATTTGTATGGCTATATATTTCCGGAATGTAGACATTTCATCTTTTCCATAACGAGTTTTCATTCGACAAAACACATTGAAGGTCTAGGTTCACTGGAAGATAAACAGTTGTCTTCTCTGCAGGCTGCAATATGTGCATGATTTTTGTTCAATCTCCATATATTGCTGAATTCTAAATTCTTCAAGGATTCCAGTAAGGTTACCTTAGCAATCAGATTCTGGAAGGTACCATTCAATCTCCTAGTTGCTATTGACAAGATTACAGTTACCTTGAATTATGATTTCAGAAGCTCCTTGAAGCTAATTCACGGCAATTTTTATCACAAAACAAAAAAAAATGCAAATTTTCAGGGGAAAACAGGTTCATGAACAAATACAGATTATTCATGAAGCACTAGGCATCAACCATCTCAAATTTCATGAAATAATTACAAATAGGAGTTCGGTTTGGGTACATATGCACACCACCTTCTCAAAGAATTTTGGGTTGAAATCACACTAAGGAGAATTTGCACTGCGATTGGAGAATGCATCGTGGCCTTAAACCCTTACTTATCAGTAGAAAAATAGCTATATTTATGTTTGCAATGCAAAAGTATTAGAAAAAAAAAGCAGGAGGATCTTCTGTTCCTTTGATTGGGAAAGAGAGAGGCTAGAAAACACTATAATATATTGATGACTCATGGATGATGATTCGAAATGTGTCGATCAAAAATACTGCGCACAATTTTACTCAAAAATTCTATAACTCACTCTTATGGACTATAAAAACATCAATAGATTTTACTATAACCTAGTTCAATATATTAAAAAGAGCCTTGACCTATAACATTGGACAACACAAAATAACATGCAACTTCAAATCCCCTTACTTGAGTGTACCACCAAAGTGAATTTTGATAACTTACGATCATCATAGAACATTACTAGGTGGTAGGCACCCTAGGAAGCCAGAATGAAACGAGACTGCTGATTGGCAAATTTGATGGACTCGCTCATACGCTGATAATTTGGGTATCTTGACGGCCCAATCCATCCCCTAGTCATCATGACATCAAGGTTAAGAAGATTTTGGTGCAGAACAAGCCAGCAAAGTGATTTAACTTTAGGAATACCCTCCTTGCCATCATGTTGCCAAAAGATTTTGTAGGCTGACTTGCTGTGTGTTACCCAGAAGAGTCCTGACCCCGATTGGAATAATTATCAACACTCCGAACCACAAAAGGGCTGATAGCTCAGTAGTAGAGCAGCTCGTCATAGTAATGGGAGGTCTTAGGTTCAAATCACAACTGGTCCATAGAAATTAACATCCCTATCATAAGAGATCATGTTTATTTTTCAATAATAGTTTTTCATATATATATAACTTCACTTTCATAATTTCAACTGCAAGGGCCACCTGTCCTGAGAAGCCAAATTACAAACCAATTCCAATTTGGAGTCAGAAATAGATTCAGGCAGACTATCAAAACTATTTCACTTGTCTTCCAAAAAGCTCACATAACCTTGTTTATTTTTCGGGTTAACTTTTTTAAGAAGAGAAGGTGCACAATTGTGCTTCCAAATAACAAAACCTTTCTCGGCCCAGGATCCCTAGAAGACATGCTTACCTTGTGTCTTGCTGGTATACTTGTTTGCAAATTGTGCTCCAAGGGAGGACACGATCTTGATTCATCCACTAGGACAGTTTCATGGCCAAGGCTTGATTGAAAAGACATTCCTAAGATTGAGGCTCCCAACCTCTTGGATCAACTAGAATACATGCTACAAAATTGAAAACTGAGCAAACATGAGGGAGTTAGCAACGCACACTATGATTTCAGATTACCCTAGAGAAAACTCCATGTGGGAAAAAATTATCATTAAACATTAGCTTAATTAAGCTAAGGATTATTAGAACATTTTCACAAGAGTATTGGTTCCCTCTTAGGACATGGGAACTTCCCTCTTCACCCACTCTTGGGTATGACAGCTTCTTGCTTGCCTGCTATCTTATTGCTGGTCTCTCCAACCTGTATGAAACACATTCCAAATGAAACATGCAAATATGGTACTTCCTGCTCAAGCCATAGCCACAAATTTGATGGATTCCTGGTGATGTTTGGGATTTCACTCCCTTGCACATACATCAGGTATTAATTTGAAGTCAAACCATACGACCAATTGCTTCGTCCTCTTCTAATTGTACACATTTTGAAGGCCAAACAATCATTTAATGTGGGTTTACCAGCCAAGAGATCTATTCATGTACAATTCCATTTCATTCCCCAAGGTAGAAATGACATGACTAGCTTGTCTTTTTTGTTAGCAATGGATTTGTGTTTGGGGGATGTGTACTATTTTAACCCTGTGTGTTGCAACACCTCCCTAAACCATTGTTGACAACCTTGACATACCTTGGCTCTAGTCTTAAGAGTAGCCGATACATGAATGAAATCACTTTCTTTGTGTATGACATCATTCTTGCCACCCTTGAATTGGGACAATTTAGTGTTGGATTGACCTTGATACTTGTCATATCATTTCTACCCCTTAATTGCGTCTTGAAGATTTTGGAGGGAACAAAACGAGTGTTAACCAATGTAGACACTTAAATCTGGCCACCGATGATCTCCAATCAGAGTTTTGACCAATTTCCATCAAAATGCATAGTTTGGCCTAAAAACACTAAATCACATTAAATGAGTTGAAATTGACATATTCAAGTGCCAATTTTGGCCAGGGTATCATTAAATGGGACAATGCAATTTATGGATCAGCTAACTTTGATTAGAGCATTTCGAATCAAAATACCAATTTTGCCCCTGGGTGTTCTAGATTGCTCTTTTCTATCAAAATTTTTGTACGAGATATGTGTCTTTGTTATTTGGTGTTGGCAACATTCTAAATGGGACAACAGATCCAATGCATCTGACATTGACTTCCAATCCCAATCCAGTTAAATTTTGAACTAATAACAAAGTATTTTGATTAATTTGAGTAATTTATGCACAAAATTTTTAATCATGCTTAAGAGCTAATTAATCCAAATTAAGGCCTAATTAATAATTCTATGAAAACTTATTTTTAGAAATGAATATTGAATATCTGCATCATCAGGGGATCTCATTTCTTGGGAAGACATCCCTAGGCCATAAATGTCACAAATATCAAGATTATGGGTCTCTCATGCCTCTTTATTACCTCCCATGCCTCATTAATGTTCCTTCTTCCAAAATCATGATGATGATAATTATGGATATTAATTACATAATTCAATTAATCTATGACCACGCATCTCAATCTTGAGATGGACGATCATGGTTGATTCTGGGCATTCTTAAAAATCTATAAATAGAGAGGCCATGAACATCATTTTTAAGTTTAATTTGTGCAAAGTTATCATGTCAAATTGATTGCAAGAGCTTTCACATGCCAAAGTTATGATGCCGGAATATTGAGTCAATCCAAGCTAAAGCCACAAGGTGCCAAGGAGAAGAGCAGATAGCCAAGCCTCCTTTGATGAAGACTTCATGAGCACAAGCCGAGCAAGCCACTACAACAAGCATTTGCAGCATTCAAGGAAGGTGAAGGATTCTTGTTTTTCTTTATTTTTTAGTTATGTTTTTCATTTATTTTTGTTATTAAGCTCACCTAAGTAACTAGGCCTAGAAATGTATGCTAATTAGTGTGTTTTTATTAATTTATTTGCATTTTTAAACTAACACAATACTAATCACCTCTCTGGAGTCAAATTCTTAGTTCACATAATGACAATCCCAACTCAGATCCCAACTCACCCTGATTCGGATCCCAACTCGCCCTGACTTGACCCAACTCGCCCTGACTCGAATCCCAACTTGGCCCGACTTGACCCAACTCACTCCGACTCAGATCCCAACTCGACTGTGTCAACCCAAGAGTTCATTTTCCTAAGTTAATTGTTTCATCTTTAAAAATGCTTCAAAGCTAAACCACTTGCTAACATTTTTCTTACAAGACCAACTTGGAAAATTGTTAAAATGTGTTTAAATCATCTTTTGTATGCTTTAAAATGAACTAGTAACATTATTTTGGTGCTTAATATAACATTTAGGTGCTTAAGTGAGTTTTTAGCATTAGTTTTCAAATTTTACAGTTTTAAGACCAAGGGGTCAAATGAACACCACCAAATCTTTTATTTGGGCTTAAAATTGAACACACTTGTCAAATTTTGTTTTCATTATTTCAATTAGCACTTTGTTTTCACAAAATATAAGGATGTTGCGCGTATACTCTTCCATTTGTCCTCTTTAGGGAACCCTTGGAATCAAAAGCATTTTTCTTATTTGCAAATTGCCTAATGTAAGGCATAGAAAGAACGTTGTCTAAAGCACTCCCCAAAAAACTCGTAAAAGTATTGGGTGACCTTGACAATGACTTTAAAGTCTTTGTATTTTATGCTTTTTTATTTCATGTAAACTTGGCTTGTGAGGGGGACGTCATTACCTCCCAAGAGTTCTTTAGGGAAGCTTTGACCCGAGGTTATACCTCTCGACATTGACTTCATTTGGCTCCATATTGAAGTTGCACACGGGACATAGTGGCACTTTAGACATCACACTACATTGAGTGAACAACAAGATGTAGTGGTTGCAGAAAAGACTAGACCTTTTTGCAACAAGCCAAGTGATATGGACCCAAAATCTGTGCTTTTTTTTTGCATTGTTTGACGTGAAAGTCATTGTGCAATTGATTCCCCTAGAACATTCAAAAACTTGTAGATCTTACACAAATCCCCACTTACCATGGAAGTATTGTTGGTGCAAGGTGCGCCTTAAGGTCCATGTCACAGTACTGTCATTTGAGAGAAGGGGGATGTAAAAACCTTACTATATAATGCGTATTTACTTTTGGATGAACACTTAAATTCCTCTTAAATGATGTATATTGACGGATTCCAACAATACCAAGCAACCTTATCAGTTTAGGACTTAAGAGCGATTAATTAATTGGTTTTGTCTTAGATTAAAGTCTTGTTTAGAATAAAAAATTAGTGTAAACAAATGATGCAAACCAAACACATGGTCCTCATTTTTCTTTGAACAAAGAGGCGTTATGTTGCCCATGTGAAATCATCAATTTGCCTTGTTCAAATTTCATCAAAACTTGGAGTCATATCATCCACTTTGGTGCAGTTACGCTGCTTAATTGAGTCTAAACCTTTGCCAAAGTTGTTTAATTCCTTCATTTATAATCTAAATTCAAAATTGCACTTTTATAAGTTAATAGGGTTGATGTGTTAAGTGGTTTCACCATTTGCACTAAACTTGAGGGAACTTAGATTTAATTTCTAATTTGGGTTGAAGGCTATTTAAGATTCATGATCGTTATCACCACTTGATAGACTTAAGTCATTTCGTGCTAAACACTTGCACTTTAAGTCTATGCACCACAACATTTTGAGTCAAAAAAAGTAGTGTTATGCTGTCAAATTTGTGAAAAATTATCTTTGCCTTAGTTTTTGAAACAAGCATTTTGTCACATATTTTGGGTAGTCTACCATTTTTACGCTGCCCAAAACATTTCAGAGATTGTTTCATAGGCCCTCTTGCATAGAGTTCAAATTTGTTCCTATATTTTCAAACCAATCCGAGTATACTTTTGTGAACGTTTGTCTAGCATAGTTACACCATTCACTTTTGTCTAGCTTATTTGTCAAAAGAACCAAGTTTTATACCATTATTTATAGAAAAATAAACTATCTCTAAAGTGCCTTTTGTTTCATATCTTATACCTATTTGATCGAGTCCATGTCCAAGAATTAAATGCCTAATGTTTGTTAGAAGTGTTTCAGATCTGTTAGATTAAAAATTTCATCTATTTTCAAAGTCTAGCTTTTGATGTTGTTTGGTCAAGAGTCATAACACATAACTTGTTTGAGCCTAGCTTTTAATGTCACATTTGGTCAAAAGACCTAGTAACTTTTAATTTCTTAGAATAGACTGATTTGAAATACTTTGACCTTAACATTTGACATTTTAATTTTTGGTTCATTTACTTAATCTTTTTATGTAAGATGTGTAACGTTAGACACTTAATGTTAGCTTGTGTTATCACAAATCTTTGCATAAACCTTTTGATCCTTTTGATGAATCTAGACCAAGTTTGAACATCATCTTTTTAGACATTGTCTTTTTAGAGTTTGTAGAAATCTCTTCTCTTTTTATCACAAAGTTTTGACTATGGATGCCAACATGCATTCATACACTCGTAGTGGAATCATGTACAATCCAGGGATTAGTAATGTGGTTACGCAGGAAGAAATAGTGCAAGACCCCTACGCAGATAATATTGCTTATGAGATGGATATTTATCCCTCTTATAATACTCAATTAAGGGCACAAAGCCAAGATCCATTAGTTAACTATTTGGTTAATATACCACCTTATTCAGAACAAGACCAAGAACAAACCACACAATACCTAGCTACAATACTCACAACTGACGAACCAGTTCCTCAACAATCATGCTCTACTAATACGCCTTCCACATATGATCCATTTTTGTTTGAGCGTCATTTGTTGGAGAAAAAAGATGAGATTTTGGTTCAAGCCATAGAGGTAGAGCCAAGTTTACAACAAACTTCCCTCATGAGAATTTACCAAGCCTAGTAAAAATGCCCCACAATATAATTTATGATTAACAAGGTTCTTCTAGCAATCCTTTGGCTCTAGTCCAAACAACGTATCAAGACCCTAATATGCCTAATAAAGGCAAAAACTTTATAGAAGACCACTTTAACCAAATGCAGATGACATATCAAACCTACTTGAATCTAACACGTAATTTCAATTAGATGACCATGGTGAGCAAACCTCTTATTGACTTAGTTCCTTCAATAGGAGTTTTGATAGAGTTAACTGGTCAAGACAATCAGAGTTCAAATCTATTTGTGTAAAACATTTTGATAGATAACTTGCTGCATATGCCCATTATTGAAGAAATGTCTTCTGCTTCTACGTAGAATAATGAGCAAAATATATTGGACAATGTGCAAGCAACGCCCAATCCAAATCAGAGTGGTACTAACACACAAACAACTAGTCAACAACATGTGCCTGTAGTTAATACCATGAGTGGACCATCATATCAGGGAGTAGGAGTTTTTGCATCCCAATCTCAACTAACTACTTCATCAAGTGTGCAACCAATAGGATTAGGTAGTCAACCAACAACCAATGTCACGCCTCAACAGTTGAATGTGACGAATCCTACTCCTCAACAAGTGATGAGTAGTATTCCACAACAACTAACACAATTTAGTGTACCAACGCAATAGAGGCTGAATATATTGCCACCTCAATAAGGGGAAACTAATGTTCCACCTCGTCAGGTAGTGACAAATATACCTCCTCAATCACAAACCAGTGTACCAATCCAAAACCAAACGTTGACTAGCCAACAACGTGTAAATATTGGTCAGTGACAGATGTTGAATCTTAAACCTACTTTCGCTTTCCAACAAGGATTCATGTAACAAGGAGGCTCCCATGTTTCTCAAATATCTACTAGACAAAAATCGGTTCAAAATGTGCCACAAGTTCAGAGACAGGGTTTTGGTCCACAAGTTCTCACTTAATAACATGGTTTGATTAGTCGGCAACATGTCCCTTTTCAACCACAATAGGCAAAGTATAGTTATATCCCTCCATCCCAATCATAAAATCCTCCAAGTCAAACCTTCATGCCAACCCAAACTAGAATATCATACAACCAAATGTGTAATTTCAAGTATATCCTAATCCACGTATGCATATTCCTGGTCCATTTCTCAACCAAACCAATATACTCCAACATATATCTCCATTATACCCTAGTCAAAGTGTCCCACTTGTGACCTCCCAACCATCTACCCAAACCAATATTCTCCCTCAAACCAATGTTCCTTCCAGTTTTCTATCTCAAGAATTGCAACAAATGAAAGATGCAATTGCTGTCATTCAGGCTGGAAAATAGACTAAAAAATTTAAGTTGGATGACGTGTGTTCTTATACATTCAACATGGAGTACTTACAGATGTCATTTCCTCTAAGATACGAACCACCAAAATTTGACAAATACAAAGGAAAAGGTGACCCTAAGGCCCATTTAACTGAGTTCTTTGTCGCATGTCAACTAGTGGCATATAGCGATATATACCTTTTATTGTTGTTTCCAAGGAGCTTGGCTAAACAAGCTTTAGAGTGTTTTTTTAAGTTGCCTAAGAATTTAGTAACAAATTTTGATGATCTTTCTGATAAGTTTGTGCAACACTTTTCCTGTAATCTCAAATATGAGATTTTATTGGTTGACTTAACACAAATAAAACAAAAGGCTGGTGAGAGTTTTGCAAGTTATCTACAGCGATAGAGAGCTCTTGCAAGTCGATTCACCCACAATTTACCAGATAAATAATTAACCATTGTGTTTACTAAAAAATTGTATAGTGAGATATCTTATCATCTGGAACTACAATGTGCACATACTTTCAAGGAGATCATTGACAAAAGCTTGTTGATTAAGTGAGCCCTTATTAATAAATGGATCATCAAGCTTACGTCAACTAATCAGAATCAATGTACCAATCAGGGAAGTGGCCAAAAACAACATACAATCCAAGTGCAAGCATCACAACCAGCATAGACTAATAACCAAGATAGACCAAAGCAATTCAATCGTAATAGGAATGTTGTGGGTAATGGAATAACCGAGTCACGTCATGTTCAAACAGTGCAAATATCATCTACTCCACTTTTTCAGCTTACTCCTACCCAACAACCTCTTCAACCAACACCGTAAGCACAACAACCATGACCCACACAACAAATGCAACAATCTTTACCATTACAAACCCCTCCTCTAAGGAGAACTGTGACTACGCATTGTGTCTTTAGTGACTTAGGAGAGCCTATTGAGTCTGTATTTTACAAACTTGCCGCTGTTAATATGATTAGTTGGCTTATACCAAAGCATTATCTTTAAGGCATTCCTTATCCTGATTGGTACTATAAAAATGAATTATGTGAATATCATCAGGTCAATGGGCATAATCTACGAAGATGTGTGCAAATAAAATATTTGATTGAGAATATGTTGGAGAATGGAGAGATAACATTGGATAATGGTTCCTCCACTTCCAATCAAACTCTTGGGATTTATCAAAACCCCTTTCCCCAACATAACACACAACAACATAATAATCAGCAACAACAAAAACACCGGTCAGTGCAACAACAAAATCAACAATATCAAAATCAAATGTTGAACCAGTAGAATCAAAAGAATCAACAATAGAACCCACAACATCAGAACAATAGATAAAACTAAGGTTAGAATGGTAACAACCAACAAACCTACCATGTAGTTGTGCATGACTATAATAAGGTTGTAGGTCATATTGCAAAGGACAATGTTAATACCATCTCCATTAATCCTAGACCGATCACTAATAAATATAGACTATTGCTAAATAATACCACTCAACCAAATTACATGGATAATCCTTCTTTGACTTGGGACTGCACACATGCAAACTAGCAAATCAGGGCTCCCACTTTTGAACCATATATCAATAACTCACCCTTGCCACGTGACCACATACAAGTGCACCGACAATCGAGACTTGTCATATCTGATCCCAAACCATTCCCAACATTTGTTAGCATTTATGGTCTAGCATCTAATCTTGATTGTGCAATCACAACTCGAAGGTCAAAGATTACTATCCCAGATCCACAACGATCTGCCACTTTGCCTGTTATCCAACCAACCATTCAGCCTCAGAATAAATCATTCACCATTGACCAAGACAAGAAGTTTGATATTGTGGAATAATTGTAGAAGACACGAGCACAAATTTCTATTTTAGATTTGATGTGAACGTCAACAATCCACAAGAATATTTTGAATGAGTTTTTAACCCAATCCACTGTTGTTAGTGATATATCCCCTAATAAATTTTAAGCTTTGGTTGGACACCTAGCTCCAGCCCAACAAGTCACATTCAACCAAAGTGATATGTCTTCCCTTAGCCCGCTCCATAATAATCCATTGTACATAGAAGTTTATATAAAATGACATAAAGTGAAACGTGTCCTTATAGACAATGGATCAGACCTCAACATAGTGTTTCTAAAGCTCATCACGCTTCTTAGGTACATAATGGTAGATCTCTAGCCAGAAATGATAACTATCAAAGCTTATGATAATCAGAAAAGAGAATCATAAGGCACCATTCGCTTACTAGTTATCATTGGGTCTTTGACCCATGATACACTTTGCCATGTGATTGATCTTGAGTTGTCATATAATATGCTTCTAGATAGGCCTTGGTTACATGAGATTTGTGTAGTCCCATCAACGCTACACTAGTGTATTAAGTTCTCTCACTCAGAGATGGAAGTGAATATTCTAAGAGATTTACACCAATATGAACACTGCAAACATCTTGAGGTTGAGTTTCAAAGCTATAATTATCAATATGACATGAATCCAAGTTTTAAACATGATAAAGGAAAGGCCATACTTATTGATCCTCCATAGGATAATTTCATAGATCCTAATACTTTAGATTCCCTTTCCCACATGCTGCCCCCTGAAGCTTCCAATCATTTCACCATTTCAGATAATGGCCCAAAGGAGTATGTGATCCATGATACCTTTCATATTACCAATCTTTCTCAAAATCCAAAGACCTTTGGGCGACCTAAAAATATCTCACATATGCATTAGCAATAAAAGAACAAAGATAAGGGACCTATCATGTTTGTACTAGCATCTGGCCTATAACCAAACCCTCTTGAAGAAGATGAATCATGGTTGTACAATGACAACCAAGTTGATTGCTATAAAAGTGCAAAGTATCATATTCCCAATAGGATCATGGAGCATCAAGATTATGAAGGAAGAGGCCTCAAATCGAATCAACAAGGAACCATTGAGCCAATTTCCATGACTACGTACAAAAGACCTTATGGACTTGGATTTAAACCACCTAGAGGTGACCCCACATATCTTATTTGAGTTCCATCACTGGTGGCTAGTGATGATGCCGACAATGAAGCAGAGTCCGATCATAGCCTCACCTTTGATGACCTAGCTGAGACTAACCTGTTTGATAACAATGCCATATGTACTCTTACTCCAATCATTTGTCACAACCCATTGCCATTATACTATCTCTAACTGATAGATTGGAACCAATAAGAATCCAATTTATTGATTGATGAGTTTCATAATGATTAAGCATTATGTGACTTTTTAGGCCTTAGAGACAATGTTCTATTGGGAGATCATAAATTAGGGTTCTCAATTACATTAGATCTTGAAGCCTATTTTGGAGAGCGGGTGAACACCCTTAGCCAAAAAGAAATAAATAAAACATTGAGGTCCCCAAGTGAAAATCTCTTTGAGGTGCTTTTTGATCAGGGAAAAAATAAAGATAAAGGCTAGTCTAGTGGTGAAAACCTGTTTCAGGTGCCGTTAGACGGGGGTGTTCATTTTTCTTTGAATTTAGACCAGGAGACCACCAATGATGAACTTACCTATGGATCCGAGTTTAGTTTTGTGCAACAATAAGTATTTGATCAAA
Source organism: Torreya grandis (assembly GCA_037957365.1). NCBI lineage: Eukaryota > Viridiplantae > Streptophyta > Pinopsida > Cupressales > Taxaceae > Torreya > Torreya grandis. The sequence continues at coordinate 1,572,874 of JARHVA010003406.1, read as the reverse complement.
TTCTTCAAAAAATTTTGACTGTTTTTGTCACATGACTAGATCTCCCATTGGGGGACTCAGATTCATCATGCCTAGGAGACGTTGAAGAGCAAGTCCTAACAGAGGACCCTGATATAGTCTAATAGTTCAAGTCTTTGCCTATTATCCTAGAAGATGGTTTGACCCTTGTAGTTGAAGATACAATAGAGGTAAACATCAAGACTCCATCAGACCCAACATGGATAAAATTAGGTGTCTACCTCATTGAAGAGGAACGTGAAGTTTGTATAGCTCTGTTGAAAAAATTTGCAGATATCTTTGCATGGGCTTATTCTAACATCCCAGGTTTGGACCCCACCTTGGTTTTGCACCACTTTATGGTCAATCTTGATGTCAAATCGATGAAACAAAAGCTACATAAGATGCATCCTCGCATTTTTATCTTGGTAAAGAAAGAGTTGGAAAAACTCTTAGAGTTGGAAAATTCGGTTCATTGACTACTCAGAATGGATATCTAATGTTGTAATTGTTAGCAATAAGCCTAAAGGAATCAAAATTTGTACTAATTTTGAGACATAAACAAAGCTTGTCCTAAAGATGACTTTCCATTGCCTAATAGTGACATGATCATCAACTCCATGACAGGTTATGAAATGCTTTCACTCATGGATGGCTTTTCAGGATACAACTAAATCAGAATAGCACCAGAAGACCAACATAAAACAACATTCATCACTCCATGGAGAACATTTTGTTATCAAGTAATACCATTTAGGCTTAAGAATTCTATAACTATATATCAAAGGGCCATGACTGTCATATTCCATGATATGATGCATGATATTGTTGAAGACTATGTCGACGACATATTAAGAAAATCTAAAACCAGGGCCGACCATCTAGTAGTGCTACGTAATATATTTAAAAGATTACGAGAGCATAAAGTCAGACTCAATCCAAAGAAATGTGTGTTTGGAGTAACCTCAGGAAAGTTACTTGACTTCATTATGTCTCGTAGGGGCATGGAAGTCGATCTGGCCAAAGTCCATGCTATAATCGAGATGCCACCACCAACCAATTTGAAGCAACTTCATAGTTTGCAAGGAAAGATCCAATCAATCCGACACTTCATCTCTCAGTTAGAAAATAAGTGTTATCAATTTACACATATTCTAAAGAACGGAGTTGCATTTCACTAGGATAACCATTGCCAAACAACTTTTCAACAACTCAAGGACTATCTAGTTAATCCCCTTGTTTTGTTACCTCATATGCTAGGAAGGTCATTTTTGTTGTATCTATCAGCTACCGACAATGTCTTGGGGGCACTTTTGGCTCACCATGATAACAATGAAAAAGAGCATGCAATATACTACTCACGTTGTACCTTGTTCACATATGAACACAACTATGCACCTATTGAAAAAGCTTGTCTAGCCATGGTTTTCACAGCTAAAAAACTACGCCATTACATGTTGAACAATAAGACTATGATCATTTCAAAAGTAGATCCACTCAAGTATCTATTGTCTAAAACAACGTTACAAGGTGGAATGACCAAATGGATCATGCTTCTTAGTTTGACATAAATTATGTCAATTAAAAGGCAATCAAATGATAGGTCCTTGCATATCAACTTGCTGAAGCACCCCTTGCAGACACAAAGCCACTCACATTTAATTTTCTTGATGAATCCATAATGCCGTCATTGACACACTTCTTGGGGAGCAACACTAGAAGCTATATTTTGATGATTCATTTACTGCACATGGATTGGGGGCATGTCTCTTATTTATTACATCACAGGGAATCTAATCCCTAAATCATTCAGAATCAGTTTTCATTATACAAACAACATGGCTGAGTATGAAGCACTTATCGCAGGAATTTTACAGGCAGTACAATGGAATATATCTCATCTAAAGGTTCACAGTGATTCTCAATTAATCATTAATTAGGTCACATACCATTTTCAGACCAAAGATGACAAGTTGGTTCCATAAAAGGCTATGGTCGATACCCTAAAGCAGAAAATTGCAAATATCTAATTTGAGCATATACCAAGGGCTAGTAATAGAACTGTAGATGCCATGACTACTATCGGTTCTCTGATTCGACAAACAAACAAAGCTAGAGAATATTAGTTTCTTGTTGAGAATTTGTTCGCACTAGCTCATGAACCTTCAACCGTTGCAATGATTTTTGATATTGTTGGTCCTAATTCTATCTGGTACTTAGACCTTTACAACTACCTTCATGACCAAGTTCTACCACCTAATCTATCTCGAAAACAAACCAAAGCCTTTATTCATCACTCCACTCGTTATAATCTACTTGGATCCACTCTTTACCATCGTAGTTTTGATGGAACTCTACTTCATTGTTTAACTTTGGTAGAGTCTACACTAGCATTAAAAGAAGTTCACAAAGGAGTATGTGGAGCTCATTCTAGCGGGGCAGTCCTATCCAAAAATCTCTTACATACTAGTTATTATTGGCCCATGATAGATGCAAATGTAGTTGCATATGTAAAGAAGTGCGACAAATGTCAATGGCATCTTAATTTGATTCATTTATCAGTACAAACTCTAAAACCGATGTTAACACCATGTCCATTTGCTACATGGGGACTTGACCTTATTGGAAAGATCAACCCCACTTCATCTGATGGCCATAAACATATCCTTATCGCCACTGAGTATTTCACTAAGTGGGTTGAAGCTATACACCTCACTTATGTGACTGCAAAACAAATTTACAAATTTATCTTCAATCATCTCATTTGTCGCTACGGTATTCCCTCTGACATTATATATGATAATGGAGGATCATTAAGAACAAAGATGTAGACCAGCTATATACCAAATATAACATCACATAATATTTTTTTTACAGCATATTACCCTCAAGGTAATGGCCAGGTCGAAACATCGAACAAAACCATTATCAATATTCTCAAAAAGATTGTCAATGATGTTGGTCGTGATTGGCACCTACAGATATTCCCCGTCTTTTGGGCGTACTGTACCAATCATCGTATTCCCACATGAGCCACTCCATACTCACTTGTTTATGGTACTAAAGTCATCCTTCCCATTGAGATCAAGTTATCTTCACTACGCATATCTTTCAAGCATGTCCTAGATGATCATGACTATTGATTAGCTCGTCTGCAAGAGCTAGACCTGCTTGATGAAAAATGCACAGCTGTGCTCAATAATCTTTAGACATATCATAACCGACTCAAAGGCCACGACAATCGGCGTGTCAAATATAGAAAATTTGAACTTGGTGATCTTGTTATTAAAAAAAAATGAAAGAATACCATGACTGAGAAGAATCATAAAGGTAAATTCAAACTAAACTAGATATGGTCTTTCATCATTATTGCAGATTATGGATCAGGGGAGATGAACTTCTTGAGCCAATGAATATTATTCACCTCAAGCGGTATTATGCTTGAGTGCTAATGTGTATTATCTGTACATATCGTTTCAGTGGTGCCATTTTATAACTATTCTTCTTTGTACAAATATCATTCTTATCCGTCCTCTTAACCTTATCCATTTTACTATTCTGTTCTTTCGACCAGACATGTTCTAAAGCCTAGCTCGTTTGACCTTGGCTTTTATCATTTGTTACGTATTTTTAGCATCAAAAAATTTGATCAATTTCATCAGTTATTTCAAGTACTTCAGACAGAGATCATATTTTAAAGCAGTATGACAGAAGTTTTGGTAGTTGCATCCTTCATTTGTTATTCCTTTCTTATCACCAGTCTTGCTACTAATTATAATCGCCTTTGGGAAAATTAGTACCATTGATCTATGACGTTGTCTTAGTTATAATTGTCTATGGGCAAATTAGTACCATTGATCTATGACGTTGTCTTAGTTATAACCGTCTATGGGCAAACTAGGAACAATATTTATTTATTAAGTCTTGGCGTACCAACTTGCCACTTCTTATGTCATACTATGCATTTTTACCACTTATGCTTGTTTTATTTGAATTGACTGCTACACTAGTCAAATTTCTTCGTTGTAGAGTGGAACTACAACGACTTGAGGTCCTACTCTGAGACTATGTAGGCAACACTCGATACTATTGAGGTTAGCTCGTCCACCCCTTTGCCATGCTCTCACCATTTTGTGAGCAACCTAAGTTTGAACGCTCTCGCCATTTTGCGAGCTTGAACCATTTAGTGTCTCATCATTCTTGATCGAGTTGAGATACTTCAAAAAATTCTAAAAACATCTGTAAAATCATTAGAAAAAACTAAAACTATTGACCATTTCTTTGCCTTAAGGATTCTGAGAACCCTTACTAAGTTGCAAGCAAACCACTTCTCACTTAGTTTTCCCATCCTTTTTGGTTTTTTCTTTCATGCACTTGCCATTTAGGAAGACCATTCATATTCTTCTATTGCATCCATTATGTTTGTTTTCATCAGTTATCACATTCTTCTCATTCTCTTGGAGAAGTACATTTTGGTCTGAAGTTTTTTATTGGATATTACATCCATGGAACTCTGTAGATAACGTCCACTTGCCTAGTGCATATGGAGACAACGTGGCCATACCCTTCCTTTTTCTTCTATTCCCCTATTTTGTTTGTTTGTTAAATTATTGCCTATTTTTTAGGGATAATGTTCGTATGGTTTCTATTGCATTGTTTGTTTGTTTCTGTTTATTTTGTTTGTTTATCTATTTACTTGTTTGCTTTCATCACTGTTGCCTTGATTCAATTTATGTGTGTTCATTGGGTGATTCCTTGCCCACACTTATACTAAAATCCATCCATATTCATATGTTTACATTGTCATAATGGTTTCTATCGTTGGTGCATTATTTTCTATTGATTATTAGATTACGGGAGTTAGTCCTTATGCATATTTCGGCTAAGTCCTCATGATGTTATATCATGATGGCTACCGACACATGCTACAACAAACCCCAGCTTTAAGAAGATTATTTAGCAATGGCGGCATCAACATCTTTTTAACATCGACATCTCGATTTAATCCTAATTATATCTCAAACAGAGTAATTAACCACGAAATAATTTCCACCTTTATTAGTTCGAACGAGCATCTCTCTACTAGTAGGTTGTTCCAAATCATCATTACCCTTTGTGTTAGTTATCATCATCCTCAGCCAAGTTTATCATGTTTGCCATAATCAAGTCCAATGATTAGAACTGTCTATGAGAAAATCATTGTACACCATCCCATCTGCATTTCTCAATGATTATAACTGTCTTTGAGCAAATCATTGTGTTGTCACCATTTTACTTTTTATGCCCATACAAGGGCACGTTGTTATCTTGTTTGTTTGTTCTAATTGGGACATCGTCATCTTCTCAATGATTATAATAGTCTTTGGGCAAATCATTGTTTTATCATACCACGTTGCCATTATCGGGGTACAATGCTTATAACCTCGCCTTTGGGCAAACCATTTTATACCGTCCCACTTGCATTCTCAGTGATTTTGACTACTTTTTCAAAATCATTAGGTCTTCACCCCATCATCTTTTTTTTTGGTTCCCTCATTTCATTTCTTATCGAGGGACCATTTGCTGACCTACTTGTGCCAACCGTTCCCTTGATGGGGCAAACCATCATACAATTAGTTTATCATCGTTGTAGTTGTAAGCATACAAGACCTTTTTATTTTTTGAGAAGACGTTACTATGCTTATAGCTTGCAACGCCTTCTCAAACAAGGGCAAACTATAAACACTTAAATCTGGCCACCGATGACCTCCAATCAGAGTTTTGACCAATTTCTACCAAAATGCACAATTTGACCTAAAAACACTAAAGCACATTAAATGAGTTGAAATTGACAGATTCAAGTGCCAATTTTGGCCGGAGTATCACTAAATGAGACAAATCAATTTATGGGCCAACTAACTTTGATCAAATCATTTCGAGTCAAAATGCCAATTTTGCACCTAGGTGCTTTGGATTACTTTTTTCTATTAAATTTTTTGTAAGAGAAACGTGTCTTTGTTATTTGGTGTTGGCAACATTTTAAATGGGATAACGAATCCAACGCATCTGACATTGATTTTCAATTTCAATCCAGTCAAATTTTGGACCAATAACAAGACATTCTGATCAATTTGAGTAATTTGTGCACAAAGTGCTTAATCATGCTTAAGAGCTAATTAAACCAAATTAGATCTTTATTAATAATTTTATGAAAACTTGTTTTTAAAAATAAATATTGAATATTCACATCATCAGGGGACCTCATTTCTTGGGAAGATATCCCTAGGCCATAAATGCCACAAATATCAAGATTATGGGTCTCCCATGCCTCTTTATTACCTCCCATGCCTCATTAATGTCCCTTCTTCCAAAGTCATGATGAGGATAATTATGAATTTTAATTACATAGTTCAATTAATCCATGACCACACATCTCAATCTTGAGATGCACGATCATGGTTGATTCTGGTCATTCTTGAAAATTTATAAATAGAGAGGCCAGGAACATCATTTTTGAGTTTAATTTGTACAAAGTTACCATGTCAAATTGATTCCAAGAGCTTTCACATGCCAAAGTTATGATGCCAAAATATTGAGCCAAGCCAAGCCAAGCCAAAGCCACAAGGTGCCAAGGAGAAGAGAAGATAGCCAAGCCTCATTTGATGAAGACTTCATGAGCACAAGCCGAGCAAGCCACTATAACAAGCATTTGGAGCATCCAAGGAAGGTGAATGATTCTTGTTTTTTTTACTTTTTAGTTGTGTTTTTCTTTTGTTTTTGTTATTAAGCTCACCCTAGTAACTAGGACTAGAGATGTATGCTAATTAGTGTGTTTTTATCAATTTGTTTGCATTTTTAGACTAACACAATACTAATCACCTCTCTTGAGTCAAATTCCTAGTTCACAACCGACATAATGAAGGATGCTCACAAGTATGAAAGGAAGACCAACACATTCTTGAGTAAAGGAGGAGACCACAATGAGTGGGGTTGCCACCCTCAAATTGGGATAGTTTGTGTTGGATTGAATTGATACCTTTCAAATCCTTCCTACCCTTTAGCTGTGTCTTGGATGCAATGTGGGGAATATAACAGGTGCTAATCAACATGATGAAGGATGCTCACAAGAATGGAATGAAGTCAAGGCATTATTTGGTTAAGAAATTGGAGATCACAAACATCAGGGTTGTATTGGGTTGTGTTAGCAAAGATAACCCTAGCTTGGATGAGGTGTATGACACATAAACATGCAGATGGATGCATGTGTCATTGTAGACCAAGGATGTCCTAGATGTGGAAGAATCCATTGAGGACAAGAGCTTGTCACAAATTGACAGTGTAGGAACTACTTTTGTGGATGGAGAGTGCACAATTAATGCATTGCTGGGAAGAAATACACAACACAGAACCATGGGGGGAACTTGTAATTATTTTGGTGCTAGTAGGGCCTCAAGATGCACTACCTCATATGAGAGACGAAATATATATGCTACCATAGAATGATTGGTTGAGTGACCCTGACTCTTGCGCAAGCATAGGGAAGGAAACCTGGTTGAAAGTTAAGGCCCTTTAGATCCTAGTCAATCCCTTATGCTGACTTTCTTCACTAAAAAGTTTAATTAGACAAAGCAAAGATTATTGATGATAACAACCATCATGGTGCAAGAGATAAGGGCCAAAGAAACAAATGCAACCACAAAGGGCACCATTAGAAAAATGATCTTAGTTTTGGATATATGTAAGATAAGTTGGTTGACAACCATGGAAAGAATTAGGAAAGAGACCCACAAAATGCTAACTTATAGGGTTGAGTTGGATAGGGTCACAATCAAACGTACATGGAGGTGGAGTGAGATTAACTTATAAATGAAACTCTGCAACTAATGTTTGTTAATGCTCAACTTCAAATAAAGAAAGGGTTTGTTAACAATCAATGTGAATAGACTAGCCTCAAGATTGCGAATAAATTTATAAATTGTCAGGGATATGAACTTGGAATTGATGAAATTGATGATTTCTCAAGGGTCCACACAAGCTAATGCACTATTCACTCTTGTAGATGACCTAGCAATCTGGTTAAAGCATTGACGGTGGAAAAGGACTCCACTACATTGGAAATAGAATGTAGAGAAAGGGTTTGTTAAAAAATGATGCGAACAAGCTAGCATTAGGAATGCAAATAATTTTATAGATTGTTTCATATTAGACCCTGATGTTGGTGACATAGACGCTTTCTCAAGGATCCACAGTAGGCTTGTGCACTAGTCACTCTAGTAGACCAGCTAATTATTTAGTTAAAGCATTTATGGTGGCTAAGGACTCCATTGCAATGGAGAGAGAAAGTAGAGAAGGAATTTGTACAAAACTCTAACTTGCAAATGAGGCATGCATGTGACTACAAGATGGAGTCATGTTTGGATAACGCACCTCTGCTTATCTCTTCACTCTACAAAATTTGAATGCCATCCTTAGGAATAAAAAATAGGTATGAGAGTTGGAAACATAGATTAGGGTAGTAGCAATGAAATTGCCTAAGTTTTAGTATCAGCCATGGAAGCTCAGGGAGGTCAAGACAATGCAAAATGACATGGCTTCCAATGTGCCTCCTAACAGTTTAATTTACAACTGCCGAGGGCTGAACCTTGTCATTCATGTTGTTAGTTGATAACATGTGCAACACACGGTGGACAACAAAGACTAAGTGCTAACATTTTCTTGCCACGATGACCTTCGATGACAAGACAACTATAGTTTTTGTTTTTTAAAAGCATTAGATCACAAGCATGCTAAGAATGGAGAGACACATAAGAGAACCTTTGTTACCAAAGATCTAGAAAAGGTGGCACTATAGAATTATCTTTCTTAGCCAAGCATCAATGTCTTTGTGGACAAGACAACAAATGAAGTCAGGAAAGTTGTTAACCTAAGCTTTAGTCAAAGTATTGATCAACATACAAGGAAGTCCCAAGGATGGACGCCTTCACATATCCCATTTGTGCGCATACGTAGAAACCAGAAGATGACACACAAGAAGGGCAAAGAAGAGAACTGTGCACAAATAGAATAAGATCCTCCCGTGCACAATCAATAATAGTTTAAGACGGCTATTATCTTTGATAACGACTGTTTGGATCATGCAAAATATTGCCTATTTATGAGGATTGCCTCTTTTGATAGTGACTTGTAGCAAACTTGAAGGCCCTCGTTTCGTATAACTATACAGGGTTGGATGGTTTTGAGCATGCCTTGTATGGGTTTCGGAGAGGTATTTCTAAAATGTAACAAAGATTAATGCTATTAATATAATGCAAACATTTTGTGTATGATTTCATATTTTTTTGTATTCATTGAGGCATTGAAGTGCGTAGAACTATTATCTTATCTGTTAAATACGAGACGGAAATATCTTGAATGTTTTTATTAGGCACTAAGGTGTTGATATCACATTTTATTTAAAATATAATATTAATAATATTTCGTCAATACAATGACACAAATAATGGAACATGCTGAGCAAATGAAAAGTTTCCAAATGTAATGCTTCTACACAGTTTCTTGGAGTAACACTTGTGGCATGGGAAATGCATAAAATAGGATAGATGGGTTGTATTGAATTGGCAAATACTTAGAGATGCATTGGGTCCAGTTAAGGGTTGATATTCTTTGTATTATGGGAATAATTTATTAATAAAATGTCTGTTTCCTCCAATTCATGGTTCCTATATAAATTTACTTTTCTGGTTACATGAATATTAATGTTTGCATGTAAGTATGCTATTCTGGTTTTCTTATGCTTTGCTGCAGATTTTGAACACTTCTACGGTTCATGGTTGATTTCACAAACTTGAGGTCTCTGACGTCTCTGTGTGCCTTTGGTGAGCACCCTTTGGGATTGAAATGTTGATCCCAAACTACCATACCAATGCTGGTCAAAGGCCACATGCATAACCAGAAATGGCCAACAAAATGCAACTACTTAGGTTTTACATTCCTTTAAAATTGGAAACTACCAACATCAAAAGTGTTACATAGATGGAAACAAAGTCATTGAATGGTTCAACTAGCTCCGTGGACACAGGAAAAATGTATCTTTTGTCAAAGATAAAAATCCAAAGGATGATGATTTGCAATGGATAAAACAAGCATAACTACAATGACAAACCATCCCACATAATGATTTTAACTCAGCACATAAAATTCTAGTTCAACCGGAGGTGGAGAATGATTGGATAAGAGCCTAACCAATAAGAGGCACATTAAAAGAAGCCTCAGGAATAATAAATGTACCATCACCAAACTAAGGGCTGCAAGTAGGCACTCCATCCGCAGTTGTAGAGCCCCTGAATTTTTTGTAGCTAGTCCGTCAAATTAAAGGGAGCATCAACAACTGTAATATAAAAATCATAAGATGATAAATGGCAACCTTAATGGAAACTCCAAGAGGCTGCAGAACATTGCAATGAGAAACTGTTAACTTATATGGAGATATTCAAAGTTTTCAGAAGAGCAACAAAGCAGGACAAGTGAGGCAATTAGACTCATTTTGGCAAACATCCTGAAAAACAGTTCGCGGTTTATGGATATGTCGTTGCAATTTCAACTATATGAAAAACAATTCACCATTTACAGAGATGTCGTTGCAATTCCAACCATATGAAAAACAATTCAACGTCTACATATATGTTGTTGCAATTCCACCTATATAAAAAAAAAAAAATCACTTCCTACTATTTCACTGATACTTTTGCCTGGTAGGCTTGGAATAAAGACTAAGGTCATTAGAATCATTACAAAGAAAACTTTACCACAACTTTGACAGTTCCAAGTGAGAAGTTATAATAGTTCTCTATGATTTTTTACTTTCAATTTCTTCAGGCAGCAGATTTGCTATATCCTGAAAGATATAGATTCTTTTGGATGTAATATCTACAAAACTTTTCAAATTCCTTTGGATATCCTACCTACCAAATGTTTTGATTTTTCGTGGCAATAAACCTTCCTAAGAGTTGAACCTAGCAAGACTTTCTGAAGTAGCAAAGTTAGATCCATAATTTCTGCCCATAAGGACAAACAATATGTTTTTTGGTTCTTCTTTCACACAATTCTCTGTCCATTTTGCACTCACAATACCATAAAGGTTGCTGCATTATTTATTTTGAATCTTTCTCCATTTCAAAATTCAAAAAGATACAAACCTTACGAAAGGCATGTAACACCCTTTAAAGCTTTTCATTATCTCCCACATTTTTTCCGTATTTTATCTGACCAGTATGCACTTTTGTGTCTTTGAGTCAGCATTCACTTCATTTTCAACAATTGCCACGTGATTCCCTGAAACCATATTAGTAAAACCTAATATGCATAAAGCAAGAAACTTGACAGATGTTCCAGTTTGCAGCAATAACATTGTGGACAACTTTTAAGATAGTGACAAGGTTGCATTAACTCTTCAAGAACATGCTCCTTTTTCTGTTCAAACCTTTCCTCCACATGCTGTTTGAAATGAAATTTGAAAGCCAAGAATCTTCGAGTACCATACTTTGTTATTGCTTTCTATCTTGCAAAATTGAATTGCATGCCTCCAAACAATCTCCATCGATAAATGCAAATGGTATGATATAAACTTATTTTACTCTGTCCAACACCCGAAGGGATACATGCTGTCCTTGAGACAGCTTTAAGAACATCACAGGTTGCCATTTTCTTCCACAGGCATATAGAAACTTCCTAGTTTGCTTTTCCTCGTATTAAAAACATTCTGTCGTGATGTGCTGGAAACTGCATTCATCAACCTCATAAGAGACCTCCACTGCCACCTTAGCCTTCTTGAAATTCTCCTCAAGACCAGTCCTGCAGTTTTAATCTGGTTCGTCAATATGGAATCCTGGAAGGTTGCTCAATATTTCCCACTTTCTTAGCAACACTCTTGACAACCAAGCCTCTCTCTATTATTTCATTCAAGAACATCACAATCCAAAAAACCTCTTTCTTCAAATTCGTCATCATTTATCCAATAGTAAACGCTGGAATCAGGCACAAAGCCTAAAACAACATAGAACCAAACATTGAGTTCAATAATACTATTGACAACATTTTTGAATTATCAAAAGAGATACTGCCAATCCTTCCGTTGAGTTGTAAACCTTACCAGAAAAAACAAACAGGAAAAAAGCCTTGAAGAAAATGATGGAATAAGGGAGTAAGAATATCCAAATCAAAAACCAGTTGGAAGGTACAAACCTCTATACATCAATTCAAACAGGGTCTGATTTGCTTCATCCATTTTCTCACACTTGCAAAGTCCATGGATAAGAGCTTTGTAAGCAAACATGTCATGAGCTAGCCCACTTTGCAGTATCTTGCTACGAAGCTTCCAAGCATCATCCTTGTTAACTCTATGGTAGTAAAAATTAATCAGAGTATTGCATGTGAAGTGATCAGATTGAAAATCTTTTTCCACCATTTCATTCAAGAGGTAATTCTCTTCTTGCAGTTTCCCTTCCTCACATTGCTTACAGATGAGAAGTGAAGACTTTAAGTTCTTCAGATAAAGACGTAAAGATCCTGCACCCATATCAGATTCCTCATGTAGATAAAAATTGTTAATACAAATCATGTTGCATCTTTCATCATCTTTACCCTGTTTTTTACTTCCATGCTCAAGGAGCTTTCTAGTCAAAATAATTATTCTGATACTGAATCTAAGGATACTTTCCTCCAAATGATGAATAATCTTGGCTACAATCGAGTATTCTCAAGTGAAGACTTTATCAGATGAATCATTAGTGCCACTAAGGTTACAATTGCCTGTAAATGGATTTCACACGTGTTGAGAAAGCAATGATTTTTGACCTACATAATCACAATCATCATGCATTTCATTAAAAAAAGTTTTCAAAAAAAACAATTGCTTTCCTAGAATAGCAAATTTACTGTAACAATTTAACCAAGTCCATTAAACAGACCAAATGGTGACATGTATCAAGAAAGAAACTTGACAGATGTTTGAGTGTGTGGGAATAACTTTGTGGCAAACTTTTAAGATGGCGATAATACTGCATTAACCAGTTCAAGAATGTGCAACTCTTTCTGTTAATTTTTTCCTTCCATTTGCTGTATGAAATGCAATTTGAAAATCAAGAACCTTTCCAGTATTAAACTTTTACTTACTTTGCAGCTTGCAAACTTGAATTGTATACATGCTCTCAAACATTCCCCACTGAAAAATGCAAATGGGATGATATTAACTTATTCTACCGTTCCTCCAAGGCCCAAAGGAATGTACACAATCCGTGAAATAGATTTTAGAACATCGCTAGTTACCAATTTCTTCCACAAGCATGTAACTTTTCTAGTTTGCTTTACCTCAGTATTCAAAAAATCCTGATCTGTTGTGCCAGAAAGTGCATTCATCAAATTCAAAAGTTATATTTTCTGCCACCAAGCCTTCTTGAAACTGTTGTAAGCCATATTTTTAATATGGCATCCTGAAAGATCGCTCAATATTTCTCACTTTCTTTGCAACACTCCTGACAACCAAGCCTCTATCTATCATCTCCTTCAAGAATATCTCAAGCCTTCTATCCATCTCTGGCCTTGAGTTAAGAAGTGCATAGAATGTCTTATGATTGATAAGGAGGCCTTTTGAACCCATTTCTTCAGAGAGATCTGAAGCTTTGTTTTGCCAATCTGCTCTATAGTATGCATAAATAAGACTTGCGTAAATAAGGTCATCACCAACAAGACCCCTTTCCAACATTTTATTAAATGTTTTTTGGGCACTTTCCAACTTGCCAAGCTTACAGAATGCTCGAATGATGCCGCTATAGATAGAGATGTCTTCACTAAAACCTCTTTGCACAAATTCATCCGGCAGCTTCAAAGCCTCCTCTTCACCGAGATGCATACAATAACCATCAATTAGCCAAGAATAAACTCTGGAATCAGGCATGAAACCTGAAACAACAGAGAGCCAAACTTTCAGTATATTATTAATATTGAGAACATTTTTGTTTTTTCAAACACATTGTGCCAATTCTTCTGTGGAGTTAGAAACCTTACAAACAACAAACATGGGGAAAGCCTTGCAGAAAATGATGGGAAAAAGGCAGTAAGAAAACCTGAAAAAATTAAAATCCAATTGCAAGGTACAAACCTCCATCCATCATGTCAAACAGGTTCTCCTTTGCTTCATCCATTTTCCCAGACTTGCAAAATCCGCGGATAAGAGCTTTGTAAGTAAGCATGTCGAGAGCTATCCCACTAAGCAACATCTTGTTACGAAGCTTCCATGCATCATCTGTGTTACCTCTCTTGCAGTAAAAATAGATCAAAGTATTGCATGTGAACTGATCAGGTTGAATACCATTTTCTGCCATTTCATTCAAGAAGACATTTACTTCTTGCAACTTCCCTTCCTCACATAGCTTATGGATGAAGACATTATATGTAACTATCCCAGGCACCAGCCCATTTTCTATCATTTTGTCCCGCAGTGTGAATGCCTCCGGCAAATTGTTTATTCTGCAATATCCATCAATCAGGGTTGTGTAAGTGACATGGTTGGGAATCAGGTCAGCTGTGTCATTCACAAATGTTAATGCTTCTGCCATCCTGCCTTGTTTGCAAAAACCATGTATGATTGCATTGTATGTTACTATACCTGGTCGAATGCCTTTCTCCAGCATTGTGCCATGGATGCTCAAAGCTTCATAGATCATTCCTTTCTTACAAACCAGAGAAATAAGAGTATTATATGTATACGAATCTGGACTAAATCCATTCTTCTCCATCTCCATCATCAAATATTCTGCTCTTTGCAGGTTACCCTGTTTGCAGCAAGCATGGATCATAACATTGAAAGTTCGAGCATTTGGAGCAATTCCTCTCTGCAGCATTTCCCTGTGGATTTTCCAGGCCATAGCAGTGCAATTGGCCTTGACAAGACTGCTCAGAAGGATATTGGAACAATGTATGGTGGGATTGATTCCGTACTTACCCATTTGATGAAAGACCTGGATCGCATCTTGAGTCATTCCAGATTCCGCATAGGAGTTGATTACAATGCAAAACACAGATGAATTGATGCCCAAATTGCTATGGGCATTGACCAAAGTAGATAGTACTGCCGGCGAGGAAAGCAAATCCTTGTAGGCAATGGACTGCACCAATGACTGGGCAACTTTATAGTGATAAATGTTTGTAAGAAGATGTATCATGATCCAATAAGTGTGCAAGGTGTGCTCGTAGTTTGACAGTTTGTCAGCCCAGTTGAAGAATCTCCAGGCCACCCTTCCATTATGTTCTCCAATATGGAGAAGGATGTCACACATAATTGGGGAAGTCAGTCTGGACTTGATTTGAGTGTTGGACAAACAATCCCAACGGCCCTCCAAAACGATTTTAGATACATTTTGAATAAAATCTGAATCTGATTGAGATTCTCCTCGTGATGTTGTTGAACAATAGTGTTTAACTTCAGGAAGAAAGCATGTACTGTAATGAATACCATGCCAAATGCTGCGATGGAGCTTGAATTGGATTGATTTCATTGTCCTTTATTCATTTGGCCTTGCGGGTTTTTTAAAAAATTCTTAAAGAAGAGGACGAATTTATGGGCTCAGAACGCTTACCTGGGAGAATGATGCTTGTAACATGTTTCAGTACCGTCTTTGCCCCAACACAAAAAAAACAGAGATTTTCAGGCCCAACATTGGTAGCCTGTTGATATCATGGCAAGAAAGGCGCGCTGGTAATGGAAGTGTATGAAGGGGGTGAGTAAAGGGTTTTACCATGGTTATTCTATAAAGATTGTTTCCCTGAAACGAAATTTTATTTTACAGAACTCCGCGTATTAAAGAGTTTGTGAACCACCAATTGCACCGGGCAGGGTATCGGGAGACGGAGAATGATTTCACAAGTAAACGAAAGGGGAAATGGATGCACATCTCCGCACCGTTTTTTTTTTTTTTTTTTTTTTGGGGGTTAAACAAAATTGTTAACCAATGTAATATTAGTAATCCCAATTAAGTAATTTACATTCAAATTCACAAGGGAATCTTGGTAATATGGATGAATGGAAGCAACATAATAGATTTTGAGATCTCAATGTTTTGTTACCATATTAATAATAGTGTATTGTTGATTTGGGTCGTACATCAAATGTGGAGACTTGTTACAATAAAATCAACGCTCATGACATTTTCGTCCACCCTCAACAATAGAAAATGACAAATCAAAGATGTCATCACCTTGCAAGTTATGGAACCCTTTGCAATGGTTGATGTAGATCATGTAAATCCAACCACTATCTTGAATCTGGGTTTGGTGTACAATATGGAGTTGTGTCTGAATCACAACTTTTACATTAATGTCTCTGACTCCTCACGAGACACCTATGTGTCGGCGGCAGAGGAACACCACAATCTCATTTTCATAGACAAGTTGCAGTTGGGCCAGTTCATCCATGTGACCAAGTTGGAGTCTAGGTCGCAATTAGGTTTTATATAATGAACACTTGTCTATTTAGTTTGAGACTTGTCTAAATTGAAACATGATGTATTCTTTGTGTTTTTTAAGGCACCATTGGATATTTGATCCCTGTTTTCATTGAAATGACACCTGTTTCAATCTTGTATTGGGTAATTGAAATACTTCAATAGAAGTTGTAAGTTGCATTGATAGATATGACATGTTATTGAACTTTGTATGTGTATATTCTCAGCGTTCATCGAGTCAAGGGTTTGAGTATGGTGTTTTTGTATGTTCTTAAGCATGACGTAATTTATCTAGGTGTCAACATATTGGCATCACGGATGAATGTAAGCTATAAGATAGACTCTGAGACCTCAATGTCTTGTCCCAACATCAACGACATTACATTGCTCATTTGAGTTTTACATGAGACATGTAGCCTTGTTGCAATCAAATCGATTATTGTGATGTCCTCGTCCACCCTTGACAATAGAAAATAGCCAATCAAAGATGTCACCACCTTGCTTTGATATAATTGATATGTATCATTTTGTACTGATGTTATATTGGCATGCTAATTTAAAATTGAATATAGTTGCATGTGTAGGTGTAAATTATATACTTCAATGGAAGCTACATATTGCATTGATATATGTGACATGTTATTGAACTTTGTATGTATATATTCCTAGTATTCATCGAGTTAGGGGTCTGAATGTGGTGTTTCTGTATGTTCTTAAACATGATGTAATTGCTCTAGGTGTCAATATATTGACATCATGGATGAATGCAAACTATAAGATAAACTTTGGGACCTTAATGTCTTGTTCCAACATCAACGACATTGCATCATTCGTTTGAGTTTTACATGAGACATAGAACCCTGCCACAATCAAATCGACTTTCGGGATGTCCTTGTCCACTCTTGACAATATAAAATGGCCAATCAAAGATGTTTCCACCTTGTCTTGATATAACATACATGTATCATTCTACATTGTTGTTACATTGATCTGCCAATTTAAAATTTAATATAGTTGCATATGTAGGTATAAATTATATAAGATAAGTGTTATCCATATGTCACTACAGATAAAGATTCTTATCTTGCAAACAATAATATGTCCATCGATGCTAATATTATATTGCATTATTATAGTGTATATAATATTATATTGTTATGTGGCCCCCTATCGTACGATATCACCTAAAATACCTTGTCAATGCCCCTCACCATCACCACATAACTCACCTTGAAATATTTCACTATTTGCATTTTCTGCATAGCCTTGCCCTTTGTTTTAGGGGTTTAAGTGTGACATTTTTGTAATTTTTTAAGTTGGATGTAATTGTTACAAGTTTCAATATATTGGCATCATGGATGAATTGAAGTTAAACGATAGACTCTTGGACCTTAATGTCTTGTACCCACATCAATGATAGTGCAATGTTGATTCGAGTTGCACATCGAATATGAAGTCATGTAATCAAATATAATCTCTCATGATGTCATCACCTACTATTGACAGTATAAAATGGCTAATAAAAGATGCCACCACCCTACAAGATGTAGAACCATTTGTTATGGGTGCAGGTAATCTAAATCCAAACAACTACACCAAATGCAACTTCAATGTATGATATGGGTCCTTTAATGTATTATACTAAATATATAGGGTAATTTATATTTTTTCCAACAAAAATGTTTTCATGGTGAAACCCAAGTGGTACTTCCTCACATCCATGGACGGTACCAGAGGTAAAGTCACCAACATTTACGTTTCTTGTCTGCCTAACCTGTTGGGGACATCATGTGAGGCCCAACACAATAGAGGTGGCTAGCTTGGGGGATTGGACCCCGAGACCTCCCACATATAGCATTCAACACTCAACCACATGAGCTAACCCGATGAGCTAGGGTAGTTTATATTATGTAGTTTGACTCTCATTTAAATTGGCACTTGGTGCTTTAATGGAAGCTATAGATTGCATAACAAATGTGACATGCCACTAAAGTTTGCACATGTATCTCCCCTAAATTTTTCGAGTCCATCCCCTGAAATACCCTATCATTGCCCCTCACCATCATCATACAAATTACGTTGTAATCACTTCATCTCTTTGTTTGTTGACCTCTTTTCCCAGAAAAGGGACCCCTTCAACCCTTGTTCATTTATCATTCATTCATTCATATATATATATATATATATATATATATATATATATATATATATATATTACTAATTATTATTTTATAATAATATTTATATATTATATAATATAAAAATATGTATAATACTATATATAATTCAAAGATATATCATAATAATATAATGTATATAATGATACTAATATAATATAATATTATGATATTAATGGATGTTATTATAATATATTATTATTTATTATATATATTAATATTATAAATATAATATTAGAGTAGAAGTTGCTCACAACACCTGTTGGGTTTCTTCAAGATCCCCTACTCATGCAGGGAGTGAATCTACTTAGGCTTTTTGTGAGGAGAGCCCAGTCCCAGAAAAGTCTTAGGAGCAGAAGACTTTCAACAGTTTGAATTTTATTTTGATCCAAAAAACTAGAACAACATTGGGTTTTCTGCTATGGTCCTTCTATGGGGTGGATGATGGAGGATCCCACCCTAGGATCATTTTTGGGGTAAGTTGGATATTAGAGGAACCCACTCCCCTAGTTCTTTGAGTGGCATGGATATTAGAGGAGCCCATGCTTTAACCCCTTCTAATGGCTTGGACAATGGAAAAATCTATCTATCCCACTTGAGCACTGTAAGTAATTTGGTTTATCTGTGGTCTTTCATTGGGGTGAAAGATGGAGGATCCCACCCCAGGATTCTATTTTGGGGCAAGATGGGTGTTAGAGTGATCCGCACCGATGTACGACGCGTCTCCGTGCCTCCCGATCACCAGACTACCTACCACGTGTTTCGATCGAGAATTGCCTCAGGTGGCCTCAGACTGGCCATAGAGTGGTCTGGAAGAGGACCCAAATCACTCGGAAGCTTTTGGTGTGACGGCCAATCTTCTATTGGTATCAGAGCTAGGTCTCGAGGTCGAGTCCCGCAAAAGCTGGTGGGCCTGATCCGTGCCGATGCACGATGCGTCTCTGCACCTCCCAGTCACTGGACTACCTGCCATGTGTTCTAACCGAGAATCACCTTGGGTGTCCTCAGACTGGCCATATAGTGGTCTGGAAGAGGACCCAAATCACTCCAGAGCTTTTGGCGTGACGGCCAGTCCTTCTATTGGTATCAGAGCTAGGTGGAGCTTTTGTGCTTTGATACCAATAAAGGACTGGCCGTCACACCAAAAGCTCCAAAGTGATTTGGGTCCTCTTCCAGACCACTATATGGCCCAGGGATTGAAGCACTCGAGGTGATCCTGATCAGACACATGGCAGCAGTATATCGCTATCCCTGAGAAGGGATGTATGGATCATGCCCACCAGCTTCCACGGGACTCGACCTCGAGACTGAGCTCTGATACCATGATCCACATCCCTTCTCAGGGATACGTCTCCCTGTTGAGGTGATCATCGCATGCCACGTGTCCGACCAGGAATCACCTCGAGTGCTTTGTGGCTGGCCATATAGGGATCTGGAAGAGGACCCAGATCACTCTGGAGCTTTTGGCATGACGTCTAGACCTCTATTGGTATCAGAGCTAGGTCTTGAGGTTGAGACCCATGGAAGCTGGTGGGCATGATCCACATCCCTTCTCAGGGATACGTCTCCCTATTGAGGCGATCATCGCATGCCACGTGTCTGATCGGGAATCACCTCAAGTGCTTCGTGGCTGGCCATATAGGGATCTGGAAGAGGACCCAGATCACTTCAAAGATTTTGGCGTGACAGCCAGTCTTCTATTTAATAGAAGACTGGCCGTCATGCCAAAATATCTAGAGTGATTTGGGTCCTCTTCCAGACCACTATATGGCTAGTCTGAGGACACCCGAGGTGATTCCCGGTCAGAACACGTGGTAGGTAGTCCAGTGACCCGGAGGGGTAAAGATGTGTCATGCATCGACGCAGCTCAAGCCCACCAGCTTTTGTGGGACTCAACCTCGAGACCTAGCTCTGATACCAATAGAAGGACTGGTCGTCATGCCAAAAGCTCAAGAGTGATTTGGGTCCTCTTCCAGACCACTATATGGCCAGTCTGAGGACACTCGAGGTGATTCCTAGTCGAAACACGTGGCAGGTAGTCTGGTGACTGGGAGGCACGGAGACGCGTCGTGCATCGGTGCGGATCATAGAGGAACCCACTCCCCTATCTTGTTGAATGACATGGTTATTAGAGGAGACCATGTTTTAAACTTATTTGATCACTTGGACAATGGAATAATCTATTTATCTCATCCCAACACTATTAGTGTTTTGGCTTATCTCAAAGTGCTTATTTCTATGGAATATTAGTTTTTAAGAATACTAAACTCTATGGAAGGCCTTTTATTGGGTTTAGGAGGACCATGTTTTTTGGTGGCCTCCTTCTGTAGTTTAAGAGTGGATATTAGAGGAGCCCACCCTTGGTCTCACCAAGTTATAGGATCTCACATAATCAGATCGATTATGGATAAAGCCTTTTCAAGGGATATTATTTTATTTAGTCATGCTTAGCAGTGTGGAGGTTAGGCAAAAGACGTAGGTGGTAGAAGACCTTCTCTGGATGGTCTTCTGTATGACAGTGTTCTTAGAAACAACATGACAAAGGGAGTTTGCCCTTTGAGATTCACTTTTTTGTTTCATCTTTTTATGTTTAATGGTTGCAAGAACCTTAAAACCCCCTTGCTATATTTTGTAAAGGTTGTGGTTTTAAGTGGGAAGATCAGCCCACTTATTGTGATTCAGCTATGCAGAAGACCTAGGGGGCATAAGACCTCCTTTTCTATTTGAACTTATGTTCTGTAGTTTGCTTATTGTTGTGTTTCGCTAGGTTGTAGGAGCCTCAAAACTCTATTATTTTTTCAAGGTCGTGTATACCTTTACTTATTTTATTAATGGTTATGAGAGCTTAAAAACTCCCTTGTTTGAACATATTGTGAATAGTTGTGGGAAGATAAACCCACTCGTTGTAACTCTACTATATGGAGGCTGTGTGGAAGACCCTGGTGGTGGAAGACCTCCTTCTCTGGTGGATCTTCTGATTTGTAATACCCTCATAGAAGACATGATGAAGGGAGATATCCCTTCGATATTCATTATTCAATAACATCTTTATGTACTACAGTTTATGATATCCTTAAAACCCTTGGTTGTGGGAACCCTTAAAATCCTCATTTCTCTAGTCTCGCCAAGGTCATGGGTACCTTTACTTCACTTGTTAAAGGTTGGGGGAGCCTTGAAACCCTCTTCAATGTACTTGGTTGTTATGGGGATCCTTTGTTACCCTCTTTATTATACCTAGATGTGGGTCCAGTTGTCAAAACCCTTACCTCCCTGGTTCATAGCTCCAGTTTCAAAAGCATTTTTACCCAATCAAATAAAAAAATATTATAAATATAATATAATATATTAATATGATTCACATATTATATATTATAATATAATTTTAATTTATAATATTATATTAGACTATAGTTATATTTAAAATGAAATTATTGTTGTCTAGATAATGGATAAACATGAAACATTATTGCCAATAACTGTGCAGACATGGGTTAGCTACTGTGTAGTGTGTAGTGATTGTGCACTATGTCTAAAAGCTATAGATTGATTAGGGTATAAACCCATACCAGCTATCACCTATACTAGTTTTCATGCATTTAAAACAACATCAAAAGATTTACAAACAAATCTTTGTTATGTTCTCGGTACTAGAAACACCTTCGGTGTAATAATGAGTGTGAAGAAGACCACCTTGTGAGATGGCTTGTGCATGATCATACAAATGGAAGACAATTATTGGTGATGATATGGAATATAGTTTTTGTTCCCCTACATTTTGATTTGTATATATGAAATGTTTTGCATTTTTACATACAATTGGAAAGAAAATTTAGGTGAGATACCAGGGCTTTCAACAACTAAGCTCTTGGGATTGTAATAAATGTCAAAACTTGTCAATCAATGTTGCCAATGTTGATTGTTTCCCTTTGTAATGCCAAGCCCTATTTATAAATTGATAGATCCCATGCCATCTTAAGGGAAAGTTGTTTAAGATCTCCACATGTGACTTTGATAATTGGTACACATTTTGGATTGTTCACATCCAATGTTGCGTTAACACAATTTTTGAAGTTGACAACCATGAAGATTGGAAAATTAGGGGCCTTTAACCATGATCTATAAATAATAACAAGAAATTTTCTAATATATCCATTCCCTAGGCTAGTGGCTATTTGAAAATTACATGTGAGCATAAGTTGTCCTTTGTACAATAGGACTTTGGCCTCTAATGGATCATCACCAAGTTTTGTAGAGTTTCATCCTTTGGTTTTCTCTACATTGCTACATGCATTTGGTATAATTAGTAATTACAACATGTATATTATGCATCAAAACTAAATTATTTAGTGCACATAAATGTATTGAAGAATGAAATGCACCTTGTAATTTAGGTGACAAGGAGGCATCTATTTGAGACATGAGAAGGTTCCAATCCTCCACTTGTGGCTCTACATCCTTGATGTTGCACATATGGTTATTTTAAGTGATTGGGCATGGGTCAAAACCTTGTTAGTGGAAACTTATGCCCAATGTGATATTTGTATTGAAGTTACACCAAAGAGTTATTCCATATGATTTTCTTGCATACATCAGTGTGTCCTTCAATGGTGGTAGTTGACCTAGGTCACATACTAGAATAATTAAGCACCTTTAAAGCACAATGTTATGCAGGGGAACACTTCACACAAGTGTTTATTAATTCATGACAACTTTGGGCCTATGAATCACATTTCAAACCAATGAGAATGTGGTTTAACAAAAAGTGGTTTACATCAATATGCACTACACCTACCGATAAACAATGTCACAATTCAAATATAACCAAATTAACCTAATAACCAACAAAATTTCATACGTAATTACAATAATGAATATTTTAGAATAGTTGAAATGTTTAAATTTAGGGTTATGAAAAGAATAAAAACTTTTCAAAAATTTATAGATTGTTGTAGTCTAAAATTAGTGGAAAATAAGCCTGTGAACCAACACAAACATAACCCATAAATTTTAGATAAAAATGATAAATGTCAAAGATTGATAAGGAGTGGATTGCTACACTCCTGGGCATACTAGGAGAAAACTGATATGATCCTGGTCAATGTATCCTTTCTTCAAATAAATTAATGATTACGCTCCTTTTTTCTTAGGCTCAAAAAATCTCGCTCATTTTTATAAAATTCATTGTGGATCATTGGGAAATTGATCTCCTTACTTAAAACCCTAATCAGCTCAAAATACCTTCCAATACTTAAAAAATGGTGTAGGTATTGAGGGGTCTGTCTTAATCAGACCCTTGTTCTTGGAAAAATTGGAAACCAACACTCAATAATGTTCAAAAAATGATCATGGTGATGCAAGCCCTAATCCTTATATGACTCTTCACTAGCATGAGAAATTAGTAATGATGCAATATGATGAATCAAATCAAAATTCTGCTCATACACTTAAATTATGCATTTCAATAGATGTTAGAATTATAATTATAATTTTTTATCTCTTCTTGGAATTATTTTCACTCATTTTCTCATTGTCCTAAATGCATAATACACTTGTGAATATGTAGATTTCTAAAATTTAAATCAAGACCCTATTAGCAAACACACTGACACTTAAAGGCAGGAAAAAGAAACACAAAACCCTATGCACAATTAGGTAAGGGCTAAAGGGACCCACACAAAAGAGGGACTAGGAGCAAACTATTACACTCCTTGTCAAAAGACATAAAACACATAAAACAAATGGGAAAAAGATGAAAACAAAGAGGATATAGAAAACCAAAGGAAGGGAAAAAAAAAGGGCTTATAACATAAGAAACACACACCAATAAGAGCCTAGTATGATTTGACAATCAATAAAAATACAAGTACCCAAAATCAATGCAAATTGACATCTCAACTACTCCCATAACAAATTTATGTATTTACATAATGACCCACTTTGATGTGTGCACATTGTACATATCAAAGTTAAAAAATAAGGGTAAGTGGATGGGATCATAAAATATGCTGTGGCTAAAAACTGTAAGAGTTCTCAAAGACAATATAGGAATAATAATGATCTGAAAGTAATAAATAAATAAATAATATCTTTTATCATCATGAAAAGTTGTGGAGATTCTAGAATAAACATCGACACTTGTGTTTAGGATATAGAAATTTGTGTACCTACAAACATGTAGGAATCATTTGCAAGTGAATCAATATTTGTATAAATCCACAATCAAGGAACTACTAAAATCATCAAGAGAAAATGAAAAATACGAACAAATACCCATAATTGTGTGAGAACTAAGGAGCCATTTTTATGGCATCCATATCTTAGAATATGTATCTTATCCATATCTAAGACCAAGTGAAGTATGATGTGTAGTATCACATGATTGCTACCAAGTGCATAAGGGAGAGTATTGTGTTATGTACCATCACATGATTGCTTCCAAGTGTGGGAGCAAGGGATGCATGATGTGTATCACCATGTAATTAGAATCTTAGGGATGACAAATATGTTGATATGTAAAATATTAAAATTAGAACAATAGTATTTATACATTCCATTCAAAAGTAAAGTGAGTGCTTCTTGATTAAACTTTGTGAAAGATTTTGGATTGATGTTTTGGATCACACTCTATGAATCATCATCAAGTTGAGAATAAAATTATTGGTGATTGCAGACTTAGGTATTTTTAATTGTCAGGTAGAGACAAAAGGAAGAACATGATTTTTACCAACCCACTTAGGGATGACATTTATTTATTGTTCTCGTTTTAATTTGATTTATTCTACATAAACTTTAATAGTATCTTGATACTTTATTATAGCTTTGACGCCTTTGTTAACTCAAATACTTTTTTCAAAAATGAACTAAAATTAATTTGTTGTCACACCTCTTTCATTGAATATGGTGTTTAGGCACTTTTTAATATTTAATTTTATTTAATTTTAATTCTTAATATTAATTTTTATTATTTAATCTTTAAGACAAAATCTTTAACTTCTCTCACTCTTACCATTTGTTTTAACTCTTATTATCAACTTTATTAATTTTTTTCCCTCGAATCTAATATAATATTTTTGTACATGTTTTATACTAAGATATGCTATTTTCTATATTTTATAATTAACAAAAATTATGTTCTTCCTTTTGTCTCAACATGACAACTTTAAAAGATCTAAGTCTGCAATCACCAATCATTTTATTCTCATCTTGATGACGGTTCATAGAATGTAATTTAGAACTTTAATCATGTTGGTGTGTAGGGGTTTCCTACACTTCTATTTAGTTTGTTTAGTTGTGTGTTCTTTGTATACATTAGAGAAGTTTATCCCACATGTATGAGGATGTTGGATTGATATATTTCTTCCACCTATTTTGGAGAAGTTACTCCCACATTGGGATGGTTGGGATTCATATATCTTCCACTTATATGTGTACCTCTTTACCAAGTCATTTCTAAGGTAATGCAATGCAAGGCTATTTTTGAATACATATTGCTAAGTTTCAAATCTCATATTGATTTTATTCTTTTATATAATTTATGTGTTCAATCTTCTTATCATTGGTCTTGGATGTCCTCATCATTAGATGAATCTTACATGGTATCAGAGCTTTGGGTGTTGGTAAAGAACATTGATTTTTTCTGTTGTTGTTAATACTTGAAATATTGATTTGATTATTATTTTTTATTCTTGTAAATTGTAAGAAAAACTTGCAAATATATGTATTCATCTATAGTTTTTTCCCCTTTAACTTCTATGTAGCATTATCATTTACATGTACTGATATTGGGACAATTAAGTTTAATTTTTCAGGTTTGAATTCTGGTTTTTAACCTTTGCCTTGGGCAAATTTTTTTTCTTGATAACTGCTCCATCCACCACTCATCTAGTTTTCTCACCCCAAGCCTCTAATCAAGGTTTCTTGTCACTTTTTTGCAAATCTCTTTTTTAATTAAAAAACTTATTCTTTTTCAAACTTCTCTCAAATTATAAACAATCGCTCAAAAAAATTATGAGTTTTGTGCACCTCATTTTCAGCTTTCCAGATCATTTTAAAAATTTAAATTTTATTAAGAATTAAAAAAATTATTGTGTATTTACTGACTAGTAGTATTCATTAAAAAATGGATTAAAAAAATCATCTTCTTTAGTAAATCACAGTTTTCCCATACATTTCATGGTTTTTTTGATAGTACATGTGGATTTGACAAATTATTGGATTCGACTTTATTAAATGAGAGACATAATCAAGGTGGGGACAATATCTTTGAGATACTAAATGGGATATTTTTAATTGTTTTTTATTAAAAACAATATCATTGTAATGTTGGACCAATAATTTTTGTTTTTTATATAAAGATAATATTTTGTTGAGAGATATTATTATGGGTAACATATTTTAAAAGGAGATATAAGGGAGTTGCTTGTTTAATGCTTGGTCACTCATATTTTCGCTTGACAAAGATGGAGGGTGATACCCAGTTTGGTAGGAGGTCAAACCCCCTCACAAGCAAGACACAATTTCTTCTTCTCCTTCTTGACCCATTTCTCACACTTATTCTCTCTTTTTAGATGCATTATTAGCAGAATTTGATGTCCTCCTTGGCTTGTTTTTCTTGTATCACATGTGTTGCTTAGTTTTAACATCACAATCACTGATTACTCTTGGACACATTCTCAATCGAGTCTGATATCCAACATTTAGCGTGTTATGTACTTGAAAACTTATTGGGGTCATTGTTGATTGTCTTAAGGATATTTTTATGGGCCCTAAATTATATCGTATGTGCATATAATTTTATCAACTTATGGATGCATTATCAGTTGAGCCTAACGTCCATTCTTTGAGTGTGCATTGTCACTTGTGCATTGTTTTTCTCATTGCATTTATTTGGTGTCTTCTCTAAGTCATGTCTAATCCACTTGAGATATAACAACATATGAAAAGAGTTAATTATATACCATTGGTTCTTCTTGAAAAGAAAAATTATGCTTCATGGCAGATTTAAATGGAATGTTTGCTCACATAACAAGACCTTATTCCATTTTTATATGGATAAATTCCTACTCCCACTGACCCTTGTCAATACAGTGATTGAGATAACTCTTGTGACTATCTATGGTCACTTATTGGTGCATTTCATGAGATCTACACCACCATGTGGAGCACATAGAGTGTCCCTCCACTATTTGGAGTACTCTTCATAATCTTTTCATAGATCTAACTGATATTTATATCACTCTTCCTCCTCTTCCTATTATCTCTTTAGAGACTATTGTACACTCTCCTCCTACTTTAGAGGACTCTACTATTTTCAATGAGAATACACTTATTGAGAGCATGGATGACTCATCTCTTCTTGTGGATATTCATTATGTGGATCTATGTACTTCATTTACAATCTCTTCTTTAGTTTCAAGAGTTGTTGAGCCATGCTCTACACTTCACATGGATATTATTTCAACAAATGTTCCATGTCATTCTTATGACAGGTCTACTTTAGTGGCATTATGTTCATTTTTTATGCATGATATTTCTAGATATATGCCTCACAATAGATTTGGACTATATTCATAGTTCTTCATACCGTTACCTTCATCTTCCATTGTGGATTGAACAAACTTTTAGTATACACATCATGTTCTTCCTTTAGCAAAGGGAAGAAACATTGTTCGATGAGAATGAAGTTTCTACAGTCTTCAAGTAGAGGATCTCATTATCCACATTGTTCATCTTGTGATTTGTACTTGGAGTGTGGATTCTTCAGCATCATATTTAGGGGGACCTTCTAGCCTTCTCTTCTTTTCTATCTTTTTGGGGGGGAGGGGAGGTTCTTACAGATTTTCTCATTTTCTCTACTTTATGAGAGATTGTTATCTACTTTGGCACCTCATCAAGCCTCATTATCAGGACCCATTTATTCTACCCACCTAAGCTATGCTTAAGGGGGGATGCTGGTGTGTAGAGTTTTCCTACACTTCTATTTAGCTTGCTTAGTTGTGTTTTATTTGTGTACATTGGGGAAATTTATCCCACATGTATGAGAATGTTGTATTGATGACTTTCTTCCACTTATTTTGGGGAATTTAGTTCCACATGTATGGGATGGTTGTGATTCATATATCTTTCACCTATATATGTACCTCTTCACTAGGCCATTTTTAAGGTAATGTAATGCAAGGCCATTTTTGAATACATAGTGCTCAATTTTTTTCTCTCATCTTGATTTCAATCTTCAACATAATTTGTGTTTTCGATCTTCTTGTCATTGGTCTTGGATGCCCTCATTATTGGATGAATCTTATAAATCCAAAAGCTTTCACAAAATTTTATCTAGAATCACTCACTTTACACAATAGTAAGATGTTATAGTAACATGTATATAACAATAAAATTGACTTGTGTGTCTAAGTCAAAACAACATATTGAAAGTAGTACCAAGTTGCCCCTATGTGAGGAAGGTACAAATGTAAGTACAATAATAAGAGGTTTCCCTTATGATGACATATATAGTCAAGTTAGGTGTATGAGTCATGCCCATTTGTGGGTAATATATAATCAATCTAAGCATTAGTGTAAGATACACCCCTAAATGTGAAGGATATAATAAATGTATGCATGGTATCAATGGGATACCCAAATATGGGAAAGTGTTTAACTTAAATATGACACTAGGATATAATAACACCATTAAATGGGGAAAACTATAACTCAAGTCTACGATCTAAATTAAATTAGTATAAACAAAGATCAAACCTAACTCAATGTGTTGAAAAAGATAAACTATCATTAGCAAATAATTTGACAAGAAATGAACTAGAAAGAGAATAAAAGTGTTAAAAACTGACATACCTAGAATCTAATCTAAAATTTTGAAGTTAATATGGGTTGTGCAAGCATAAAAAATGCTTTGTGTGGATTTTGAATATGTATAACTTAAAAGGACTAATTCAAGTCTTGATTGTTTTCATCAAATGTGCCCTGGTATAGATTTGATTGCCAAATTTGCTTTGTTTGTTCTTTTGCTGAATCTTTATCATGTAACTTTTGTATTTTTTTGTGATAATGCTTTTTAATATTCCATATAGTCATGTGAATTATTTTTTTTGAATTCACAAGCATAATTGTCTACTTTTTATTCTTGACCTAATTCACCACAAATGCTTGCAAGAGGAAAAGCAAAGGATTAACTAGGTTGGGAAACCTTTTAGGAGTTTATGATACATGTATTGCATGCTGGAATCAGGGCCAATGTAATTGTTTGTGTAGTGTGAATGAAGTTTAGAGGGAGGTGTTTACCTCCTCTTCCTTATGTAATATGTGTATAGACTCAAATTTAATTATTGTGTTTAACAATGTTTAAACTTGACATCCTTACCCTACTTGGTCTAATTGCTATTTCGTAAACTTGAAATCTCTATGGAAGCTTTCACTATTCTAAAAATTATCTTGCAATCATCAAAAACATCATCCAAACATCCTTATTATGATTACAGGTTCCTATCATCTAAGTCACTAATAGTCTATGTCCTTTTGGGGTAAGACCGCACTAGGAAGACATGGCCATCATCTGATCTTGTCCACTAATGTGGCCTTATTCCCCGCACTTAAACATGAACTTTTCAAATTTGAAACATTTCATATTGGCCCTCATGCATTTTTATCAAGGCTAATTAACAAATATATTCAAATATTCTTCTATATGAGCACATCAAGGTTATTCAAAATTCATCTAGCAATCATTTGAAAAAAAAATTACACATTGAGCAAAAAAACACTAATATTTCCAATTCTAGTTCTAATTTATTCTAACCATCATATGTCAACTATGAAGTTGTATTATTGCAAGCCAAGGAAAATAATTATCAAGCATTCAAGTCCATATATCTAGTTTCATTCATATAACAAATATCAAGATTCATACACTTATCTTAGGAGGGAGAAATACATTGACTTGAGGCCCTTTTGGGCTATGTAGGCAACACTTACATTACATGGGTTATTTTAGGATAACATGGGTATTTCCCTTGCCATATTTTCCCATTTATATTTTATCTTTATTTATTTTATTGTGTAAGAACTAAGGTCTTATTGTTGCAGTCTTTTGTGCATCAAATTAACACACAAATAATTAATAAACTCTCTTAGACAACTACAAACACCTACATGCAATAAAATCACCTACATAGTCAACACGTATGTGACTAAAGTCAACATACAAGGCCATAATGTATCCCTATCCTAGCACAATTTGAAACTTTGATTGTAATTACAACATAGTTTGGGGATCATCACAATCTATTTACATCAATAGTTAGCTTGCACAATTAGTATAAGTTCAATTTGAGTTAGGTTTGCATATCTATTTGTTAATGTATTATTTATAACTCATTTCAAACTTTTTAAATTAATATATTTCACATTTAAATTATGCATATTTTATAGATCTAAATTAGTATTCAATCATTTAAGTGTTTTATTATATTTAATTGTTAAATCAAATTAAAACACATATAAATATTAAGGTGAACCTATAATTTTTTAGAACATTGCTTGTTATTTGCTTGATTTTTGTCTTAGGATTTCATACAATTTTTTGTAAAATTATTACACTAAAAGAAAACAACCTTCAAATTTAGATATGAAATACGAAACTATGAGACAATCAGATTCAACCTTGATTTTAATATGACATTGAAAAAATATCTTGTCACCTTGGATAATATGACACTGAAGCTCTTTCTTTCGACCTCGGGTTGTAATTTGTTGATATATATACATAAAAATATTTTGATTTTTCTCTTTATTTTCTATTTACTTGTTTCTTATTTTTAGAAAATGTGTTATGACAATTTTAAAACTACTTGGTGATTGTCGCTATAGGCTAAGTGATGATTTATTTTATGGACACTATGGTGTGAAGGGTACTACCCCAATACTCAAACCATTGTACAATACTAAACATAAAATTTAGTTTTTCCATACCTAAAAATATATTATAAATACCAGGATCCCTTGTTTATACCATACAAATCCTCTTTTAGTTATTTAATTTGTGGTGCACCTGAGAGGAGTGTATCACCTAGGGAGGTTGCTCTCATTGCACTCTTGAAGATGGGATAGTTGAATACATGCATAATTTTTCCTTTTGTAGTTATTTATCTAAAACATTGGTCTAACACTCCTCTATGAATGAGCAAGTATATTTGAGAATCCATACAATCATTCAAACCCTTGCCTAGATCACATTTTACACCTTGCCTTTTGCTTGTATTGTATTCATAATAAGATCAATAAGTGAATGCTTATTTCATAAATTACATAGGATTATACAATTTGTTTCAAAATATTCTTTTACTTTCCAAGATGATATTCATCACATATGTACATGGTTAAAATTATTAATATTCAAAAATTTATCTTAAAGCAATTAAAATTACATTATACTTCATATTGTTATAATATTCAATCCGAATGTTCCCCATAACTAATAAACACCAAAAAGAATGTATACAACATGTATCATTAATAAAACTTGAAACATTCATGTTGTTAATATTCGAAGAGATAAAGTCCCTCATATTCCTACCCCGCTCTCGATCAGGGAAAATTATCTAATCTAAGGGACTTGACATCCTAGATCAATTAAAAAATACTAATGCCAAGATTTCATTATTAGAACTCTTGCAAATAATGCCAATGTAAAGAGATATCTTATATGAGGCATTACATAATACACTTTTATATAATAATGTTGAACCTTCTTATGTCACTTATATTATTAATACTATTTGATGGATAGAAGAACATATTTCTTTTAAAAATGAGGATCTTCCCCCAAAGTATATTATCAATCAATATTTACCCTTGTTTATTCAAGTCTTTGTACAAAACAAGGTGGCCAAAAGCATACTAATGGATTAAAGATTTGTAATATCTCTTTCCTACAAAAGATTTAACCCATTCAAATATGAACATTTATGGATTTGACAACATTCTACACCAAGTACGTGGGAAAATTACATTGAATATAACTTTGGGCCCATGTAACCTTGCTAGTATTTATCAAGTTATGCCTAATGATCTTAATTATAATATTTTATTAGGTCAACCTTGGATTCATGACACGAATGCCATTCTTTTTACATTTCGTGCATGTCTTAGGTTTAGTCATCAAGGTTATATATATACATGTCCTTTGGACCAAGATCTTTTCAAATATTATTCAATGGTCCATCCTATAGATATTTATGTTCCATTTATGCAACCTTCCTACATTGAAGTACCACCATCTACTTCACCCATCAATTTAACCTCATTATAATCCAATGTAGTCAACTCATCAAAAAATTTCAATTAATATGGTTTTGGATTTAAATACTTACAAAAGTATATATACATTGTTGGACAAGGATTGGGAAAACATGCTCAAGGTAATATCCACCCTATCACCACTTCTACTAATGAGGGGTAAATAGGTCTTGGGTACAACAATGAGTCCATCTCTCATGGACTTAATCAAGTCAAGCAACATCCCAAGTTCATACCTACTGCACATATGCACTTTTAACATAATAATCAAGTCAACCACGTCTATCAATTGTCATTAGTATATCATGAGCTCTTTGAAAACAAAATTTCACCTAAATTTTTGACACTGGATAATTTTCAAATGATAAGTCTCTTTTGGAATATTTAGGTGCTTATGAGGATCTTCTTTTCTTTCACCACAAGAAAAGATATCCTCATGAAATCAATGCACATGCATATTTTGATGAAGGTGATGATACTATTGATCAAATGTAATTAGATGGACCCAATACTATTCCCAAAACACCATATGTGGAAGATTGATCAACATCGATTAATGAGTAAATAGTTGAATTTCATTTTGGAATGGATAAAGACTCTTAGCTAATCCTCTTAGTAGCCATGTTAAAATATGATGAAAGAAAATATCTTCTGCAAAATTTACATGATTATCTAAAATTATTTGCATGGGCATATAAAGACATGTCTATAATTGACATACCAATGGAAATGCACTATATATATATATATATATATATATATATATATATATAATCAAGTAAAAAATAAGGAAAATGCACCCAAAAGTAGCTTTGTTAGTCAAAGATGAAATTCAAAGACTTTTAGATGTTGACTTCGTTTGACCTGTTGATTATTGTGAATGGGTCTCTAATATACAATCAATGACAAAACCTGATGGATATAATCATGATTTAAATAAGGCTTGTTCTAAAGATGATTTTCCATTACCCCACATAGATATGATTTCAAATTCTTCTACATGATATGAAATGTTATCATTCCTGAATAGTTTTTATGTATATAACTAAATCAATGTTAATATAGAAGATCGGGAAAATACATTTTTCTTTACTCTATGGAAACTTTCCTCTAATCAAGTTGCTAGTTAGCTACTTGCACTTTCGTTTGTACATAGTTTCTTTAATTTTACTTCATTGCTACTTCTTCTATCTCTTATTCAAGCATTCTTCTAGATTTTGGATTTATTTTTACTTTGAGAACTTTCCATCTTGATTTTAAAACTAATTTGAACAATTCAAACACCTATCTTATAGTGCTTTCAATGCTTATTCTTTATGGCAATTCACTTGTTTACTATGGCATATTTAACATTTTATGGCTTCCTTTGCACTTACATGATCAATCTATCTATTCTTACATTCTCCATGAGCACACATAGTTTCATACCCAATGGGGGCATGCACATTCTTATCTATATCAAATAATTTATGTTATTTTTCTACAAATATTTTACACATACATCGCGGTCATACTGCTTGCTTTTCTTCTTGCCACATTATGCTTTAACACATTATTGTAGTGTGTTCGAATCTGTTTCATTTATCCTATTTTCAAGGTTTTTCTTTTTGTAAGTTTCAAATATTTTTAAGTTAATATATTTCAAAAATACAAAAAAAATCACATGTAAAAAAAATTAAAAAATCAAAATATTTTCAAAATTTCAAAATCAAGACTTTAATAGATTACTTATTTACATATGTTTTTTATTTCATGTTAAGTAGATATCATATTTTAGTTTTCAATACATAATTCTTTTCATGAGGTATTTGAGTGTGATACAAGTCAAACTATTACATGGTCATTTGATGTTGGGCTTCCCTTTTTACCCAACCTTGCTAAGCTAGGGGCATATCTTCATTCTTCTTAAATGCTACATCAAGTTGTATCTATCCACCACCTTTATACCATGATGAACTATATATAATATAATTTTTTTTTATAACACTCATAATTTACATTATGTTACATGGATATGTTATTTACTAACAATGACATCAATAAATATGGTTGATCTAGACTAGTATCATTTTGCTCTATACTTATTTTCAAAATTATTACTTTACTACATACTAAGTTAGGACTTGTTTGTTTATTTTATGTGGCCCTTAGCCTTGTGTGTGGAATATATGCATGCTCTTGCTTTTATGACATCTTCATGCTATTTGCATATGGCTCTTGTCCTTGTGTGTTTATGTGACATTCATGTGTACCTTGTATGTGGCCTTTGGGCCTTTTATGTGACATTTCTTGTATGCTCATTGCTTGTTATTATGGTGCCATCATTCATATCATGCATTACTTCTACTTATTCATTTTATTATTTTTCCATGATACATATCATGCACATGTTGCTTATGTGCTTCAATGTTATATCTATGATATAACATGTTTCATACCTAATTCAATGCTATATTCAATATTATGATGAAATACAATTCAAATTTTCACCTGCTATTACATGATTACATATTTCACATATTTTACAATTTTATTTTAAGATCAGTGACTTGAAAACTACACCTGTCATATCAAAAAGGAAACATCACAATGTGCTTGTCTTGAGAAGTCAAATCCTCATGAACAATAAGTTTAATATTTATGAAAATATATAGTCTCATAATTACAACATGATTCAAAAATTTCAGATTATGGGGGCATGTGATATTAATGTGGACTCATGCCTACAATTACTTCAATACATATTCACATATACTTGATACATATACATGGGCTTGTGCAAAATACTCACAAGTTGCAAGTTTAAAAATTCATAAGTTTAATTGACATTCTATATAAATTCAATATAATTTTAGGGACATGATATTCATTCATGTTCACGTTTCTACATGACAATTTCAAATTTCACTTCTTTAAAATTCAAAAGTTTTAATTAGAATCTAGATTCATTTTTATCATGTGATTCGTCTCATTTTGCAAGTGGTCCATGTTTGAGTTTAGTAACATTCAATGTCTATGGTGCATTCTAATGAGCCACATTTGGAAGTTACACCCCTTCAATTATTCTACAAGATTACTTTGCATATTTAGACTAGAGTTAGAGCATATAACATTTCCAATTCAAGGGTTTTACTAGTTTCCAAATTGAGACTTGATCGCTTTCAATTCACCACAATTTTAACTTTTATCTAAATGCCTCAACAAGGGGGCATGTAATTATCCACTTTAAAATTACAAGAAAATTAGATTGTATACTCTTTCAAAGTATATTATTTCCTTTCTCTCTTTTCAAATTTCAAATTTCAAGTTTCAGATTTTATTTTCAAACATGGATAGTAACTAATTTCAATGGCATTATTATAGGTTTTGCATTGAGACATCTTACATAGTCAAGCTTCACATCAAAATAAAAATTGTGTATATACACTTAGGTTCACATATCATTTAATTTAATTTATTTTATCACTATAATAAATGGAGGAAAATGTAGACACACAAATTTAATCATTAAGTGTTTGATAATGTTTAAAATCAACATCCTTACCCTAATTGGTCTGATTACCTATTAAATTGAAATCTATATGGAGCCTTAATTATTTTTAAAAATGTATTGTAATCACTAAAAACATTATTCATGCACCCATATTCTTATTATAAGCTCTTGTCAGCTACATCCCAATAGTCTCTACCCTTTTAGGATAAGATTGCACTAGGTAGATAGGGCCGCAAAATGAATTTATCCACTAGTGCGGCCTTATCCCATATATTATAATAATAAATTTATAAATTTGAAATGTTTAATATTGTCCCTCCCACACTTTTATCAAGGTCTATTAAAAATATTCTAAATATTCCTCTTTATAAACACATCAAGGTTATTCAAAATACATCTAACAATCACTTGGTAATTCTACTACACATTAAGAAAAGGAGCACTAATATTTTAAATTATAGTTCCAGTTTATTATAAAAATCATATAACAAGTTTGAAGTTATTTTATTGTAGGTAAATGACACTCATTATCAAGCATTCAAGTCAATCTATCTAATTTCACTAATATAGATAATATCAAGATTCACACACTCATCCTAAGAGGGAGAATTACATCATCTTGAAGCATTTTTTGGATATGTAGATAAAACTTAAATTATGTGATATTTTTTTAGGATAGGTCAGTTATTCCCATTTCCTAATCCCCCCTTCGTATTTGATCTCTATTTCATTTATTGTGAAATAATTAGAATTTTACTTTTTTAGGTCTTTTGAGTATCAAATTAGCACATATAGACAATTAGTAAACCCTCTTAGACAATAGTAAGTACTCGTGTAGGAAAATCATCTATACATTCAACACAAATGTGACTTTGATAAATAAATAAGGTCATAGTGTGACCGTATCCTCCTAGTGTGACCTTATCCCAACATAGTTTAAAATTTAGCTTTTGGCTGTGACATAGTTCAAGGATCATTATGTGGACATCCAATTCCTATCACTATTGTGCTGAAGTTGTCAATCTAAAAAATATTTCATGACAATGCATAATTTGGATCAAAATCACTAAAACTATATAAATGATTCAAAATTGTCATGTATAGGTGCCAATTTATGCTAATGTATCCCTGAATGGGGTGATACATTTTATGTGATTATTATCTTTTCTTAAATCATTTCAAATCAAATTGTGACCACGTAGAATGATGTACTAGACCATTGAATTCCTCAAATTTGATAACACACATCACATGAATGTGTTATTTCACATCCATAATACCCTAACTGGGGTATTACCCCATACACAACTGACACCTTCTTCTGAGTATACTCCAGTCAAATTATGATTCAATAAAATGACATTTTTGACCAAGTTGATTAAGCGTTCAACAGATTTCCAAATAATTACACAAAATTAATCAAAGTCACTTAAGAAAATTAATCCAAATTAGAAGCCTAAGTGGAAACTACATGAAAATATTGAACATATATTTATTGTAAACTCAAATATTATAAATTCAAAATATCAAGAAAACACTTGAGTTTGTACCCATGCTTGCCCATGTGAAACCTCTTTTCTTGTGCAACCTCTATTCTTGTGCAACCTCTGTTCCTGTGCAACCTCTATTCTTGTGGAACCTATTTCATGTGCAACCCCATTCTAATGTAGTGACCTCAAAAATTAAATTCATTTGAGGCCACACATATGGTTTTTGATTCAAGGGTTACAAATCAATATGTTCCATCTTGAAAATTTATAAATAAGAGAACCAAGATCATCATTTTTCAGCTTCAATTGTGTAAATTGTGATACAAAATTATCTATAGAGAATCTTCATTTATTTCATCCAATTGGACCAAATCGAAGAGCCTAATCCATTGGTGAACTAGGAGATGATGGAGGTCGTGCCACATTTCATTAATGAAGGCTTGAAGCACCAAATTTGGGGAAAAACACAATTCTTGGTTGCTAGTGAGGGAGAATAACTACTTGGAAGGTATAACATTATCGTACTTTCAAAACTAGTTGTTTTAATTCATTAACAACACCCCTTGAGGAAGTAGGCTTGATAAGTTAGCTCTTTATGCTTATTTTAGATATTTTATTGATTAATGCATGACCTAACCTATGCCATAATCTTAATATACATTTTGGCATGACTGATGGGACTCGCACCTCACACATCAATTTTATCCCTTCTAATTTAGTACTCAGACCCTCTTTTGAGGTTGTTTTGTTCCTTTTTTTCTTTAAATTTCATGTTTTGTGACTTTTGAACTAAATAACGGATTTGAACTGTAAAGCAATAGATTCAACCTAAACATTAGTGAGAACACCTTACAGAGTGACAAAATTGACCTATGCAACAGTGAAATCACTGAGGTGAACAATGAAATTGGTTTATCTATTTTATGTCTCTATCTATGTGATTAACAAGAATGACAAAATTGACATGGAGATTGGTAGATTCGGCATATGGAACGATGGGTTTACCAAAAAAATAACAATATTTCCGTGGACTAGAAACCTATAGGTAACTATTGTGTTTCTTTTATTTCTATCATTTTTATCACTTTGATGAGTTCACCTTACTCATCGATAGAAATGCCCTGCTAAACAATGATATCACCCTATAATCGGTGGAATCGTAAAATAGTGCCCTTTGTGCCTTTGTGTTCTTGTAGAACCATCTTGAGGAATGATGAAATTTCCCTACTAAATGAAAAAAATGCTCTATAGAACATCGAAATCCACACGTGTCAAAAAATAGAGATCTAAAATAATAAGTTACAAATTTATTTGATAATCCTACACCCATATTTTAGACTTCTAATACCCTATTTGTAGGGTTTAAGACACTTAGTCTCTATTTTATAATAATCAAAAGTAAATTTCACTTCATATCTCATTTAGTGCTCTAAAAAGAACTCAAAATTTAATTTTGTTGAGAAACATTGTCATTAATGTCAAAGGTCAAGGTGGATTTCATTAATGTCAAGGTCAAAGATGATGTCATTGATGTCAAATTGCATCTAGTAAGGATGCATGTTAGCCCCAAATTTTGGCTAAGTATTATCTACTTTGGTGCAGAACCAACACGGCATGAAAAGACCATGGATGAAAGGGCCATGGTATTATTGACATTGTGGATTGCACCCTCTAAAAGAATACTCAGCTCCCTTCCTCCACGTGACACAATGGAGAAATTCCTCTTGTTGTGGGTGGCAAATTTGAGGAATAAAACTCTAGATTAGGGGCTAGCTCCCCTTGATGCAACTTGAGGACCTGAATTTTTTACTGCTAATAATAGTGGGTGAAAAGAGAGAGATACTATAAAGAAAAATAGAATCTAACTAAAGTGTTGATGTACCAAAACTAAATGGTCTACTCAACTTTCACCTACACTTTACATAAAAACAAACAAACAAACACTTCATTCAAATGAGAAACTAACTGCATCAATGTTTCAATAGGGGGTTCTATGGAGGTATAAGGAGGAAAAAACTACCAGAGGTGTTCTAAAGGAACACTATTGGACAGCTACTCACCTGCACCTATAATTCAATCTGGACACTTCTTGTTGACCTATAGAAAAGAATCTACAATACACTAGATATGCTGGTATAAAATTATGAACGCATTAGAGGAAATGATTGAACATAAGACAAGACCATAGGCATATTCAAAAGTGCAAGCTCAAATGGAGGAAAAACACTTTTTTTGATTCAAGGTAAATTCTTCAAGGCTTCACCATATGATGCTGAGAGATCCTTCTCAAAAATGAGAAGTTATAAATATAGAGAACTTAGAAAAAGATCATTGACTATTCAAGAGAATGAGACCCATGTTTTATTAAACACTCCTACAATGAATAATTCACCCATTCTATTATTATTTCTTTTTAAATGCTTATGAGAAAGCCATGTTGTAGGTACTTAAGTCACTGCCCCCTATGTCTGGGCCTGCAGGAGTATGGGCTACTTCTCCTAGCAACTGATAAGGCCATCCCCTGTTATGTTGACTAGGTCATGATATCTTGAATGCTTTATGCAACTGAATTCTCATTAATGTCAAAAAAAGAAAACACAGGTTGCTCCCTTCAATGTTTGCAACCAACCCTTTTAATGGTTTTTTATTGGAGACTATTTCACCTAAAAGCATTTACTTTTCCTATTGATGACCCCTATGCCACCTATCTTGGTCTAGTTTTTCCTTAAATTTTGACTTGCTACGCCATTTGGAGTGCTTGAGCTTTATCCTATATGTGTGTAGCCACGTTCTGGGTTACCCACTTTATTTTTACTTGCTTGGCAATTCGGGCTCCTTTCTTTGGTGGGTTGTTGAGTTGTTCTTTGAGCTCTCAGGCTTTTGAATTTCTTCAGACAAAATGTTTGAAGGAATTCCTTCAGACATTTTATTTGAAGGAATTCTTCCTTTGGGCTTGTCACTTTTAAAAACCCTCCTTTGATGAGCCTTTGGGCTTCTGCGTATGAGTTCCTTCGGATAAAATGTCTGAAGGAATTCTTTTAGACATTTTGTCTGAAAGAATTAATCTTTGACTACTTTCCAACGGATAGGTCACCACCTTAAATTTGATGTTCACGGGCTTGTCACCCCCATTTGAATTCCAATGGCTAACTTATCACGTTGAAATTGATGTTTATGGCCTTGTCACCCCCTTTGGTAATTCCTTTGGCTTTTTTGAAAATAAGATTTTTCGAAGGGAAAGTGACCCTTCAGAAAAATTGAAAAGGTCTTGATTACTACCTAAGTGCCTTCCACAATGGTACCTACCCTTCAGGATTTTTGTCTTTTGAATTCTTTCAAATTTTCTTCAACTATCAAAATTCCTCAAACAAAATATCTGAAAGAATTCCTTCAAACATTTTGTTTGAAAGAATTCTTCCTTGAGTCTTTATCCTTGGATTTTCTTTAGACAAAAAGTTTGAAGGAATTCTCCTTTGGCCTACCAACTTTTATGAATGCAAGTCTTCTTCAGGTTTTCTACCTTGACCCTTTGCTTCAACCATCTACCCTCTGCAAGGACACCTTGAGCCCAAAGTTTCCCTTCAGGCTTTTATAAAGGTCCATTTTGTTGATTCCTTGCCTCCCACAAGGTCTTCTTGGCTTCTAAGTCACCTTTCAAAAGAATTTAAAAGGTCTTGTTTGGCACCTAAGTGCCCTCTGCAATGGTACCTACCCTTTGGAATTTTTGTAAATGACCCCTGGCCCTTTGAACTTGGTCTATTTTGTTGATAAAAAGTCCTCTGAAGTAACTTACATGCCTTGTTAAGTATCCAAGATCAAAATGAGTTTTAAGTCAACTCATGCTTTCCAAACCCAAAACACTTGGCAACTAGAAGAAGAAAGCACTTGGTTTTTTCATGGAAAAAATCTTGATAGAGAGAAAACCACACAAGGCAGCTACGGGATGAACCTACCAAAATCTAGATCGAAAGACCTTTGCAAGGAAAAGGAAAGAGGGGTGCCCAATTTTGGCCTATAGGAACAAAATTGGTTAACATATTTGGTCACAAGGGAAGCATACATGCTATGCTTGAGAATATTGGTGGCTTAAAGGTCCATTGAGCATGG
This sequence comes from Torreya grandis, assembly GCA_037957365.1. Classification (NCBI taxonomy): domain Eukaryota; kingdom Viridiplantae; phylum Streptophyta; class Pinopsida; order Cupressales; family Taxaceae; genus Torreya; species Torreya grandis. Next base: position 1,530,828 of record JARHVA010003406.1, on the reverse strand, counting down.
AGTCAGGATGCAGCTTGAAAATCTAGCAACAGCCTTATAAAAACCTAAGAATCAATAAAGATTTTACCCCAAATGATAAAGAAAACACACACAAGACTAAAAAAACTACAAACATGCATAAAATAACTTAGAGAAAATGAAAAAAGATAGGGAAACTATGTACATGGCAAAAGAAAGCTAGTGACAATGTTTAAGATATATCCCATTAACTGGGATATGTAGTTCTTCACCATCCAACTTGGAGAGTTGGAAATCATTATGTTGATTGCATTGGGTGATGACATATGGGCCACTCCACAAGGCATCAAGCTTTGTGTGCCTCCCAACTTTGGCTCAGCCTTCATCCCACTTCAAGATAATATCACCTTCTAAGAACCCTTTTGGTGTAGATCTATTGTCAAAATGCTGGCTCATCATTGCATCCATGACTTGGTCTCTTACCTCTTGAAGCTCCATTAGTTCATAGTACCTAACCTTTAGGCTATCTCTCTCCACTAATTATAACTAATGGGCAAGATCCAAGGCTGGTAACTCAAGTGAAATAGGAAGTCTAGCTTCCCTTCCATACACGAGTGTGTATGGTGAATTCTTAATCACTCTCTTTGGAGTGATCCTATCTTCCCAAAGAGATGTCTTCAACTTGGCATGCCAAGTCCTTTAATTTTTCTCCATTGTCCTTTTAATGATCATAATTAGGTTCTTATTTGTGGACTCAATCAACCCATTCCCTTATGCGTAGTAGTTGGAAGAAGTGCTGAGATAGATGCCACATCTTAATGCCCACTCGCTTGTCTTTATCCCTAAGAAGGCTAATGCATTATCTAAAATGATTATGGCTGGGACCCCAAATTTTGTCACTATGCCTTCATAGAAGTCTAGGATTGCACTATCATTGGCTTCATTCAAAACGTTGACTTTGACCAATCTTGTGAAATAATCTTTAGTAGTCAAGACCCACTTGTGGCCAACACTAGAAGGAGGGTTGATCATCCTTATGAAGTCCAAACCCCATTGCATGAATAGTTATTCCACTTGAATATGATGTAGAGGCATTACATCTAGTCATTGCTTCCCATCAAAGAAAGTCCATTTTTGACATTTCCTCATGCAAGCATGAGTGTCTCTAAACAAACTAGGCTAGAAATAGCTAGCCCTCATAATCCTTTTAGTTGTGGCTTTGGGAGCAAAGTGGTCACCAACTGGTCCATCATGGAACTCAGATAGTACCCTATCAACTTGGTCTGAGTCAATGCATCTCAAGAGTACCCCTAAAAGGTCCTTTCTAAATAACACTCCATCAACCAGGACATAAAGAAGAGATTGGAGCCTGAAATACCTTCTTCTAGTCTTATCAAGACTTTGGGGACACTCAAAAATTTGGAAGAAATGAACCATGTCTTGTGCCCAGCTCTTCATGATTATAGGTATTTTTGCTGTAACTTGATCATGGAGTACCCAAACATCCTCCTTTAGTTCTTTGTAGTTTGTAGTGAGGTGTTCACATATCCCTCTTCCCCTTACCAGCTTGGTAGTCTTGATCTCTACATCATACTCCATTACTTTGGTGATTCACCCTGCCCTTTTCTCATTCAAGTCTTGGCTCATCAAGAAGTCCTTTACACTAGGATGTGGCACCATGATGTGAATCTTGCTATTAAACAACATATGTTTGAATTTATTTTGGCTTTGTATGACTACAAGCACTTTTTTCTTAACATACATGTATCTAACCTCGTAGCCTTCTAAGCCTTGACTAAAAAAAGTGAGACGATGTTCTAAATTCTCACTATTTGCTTGAGTGAGCATATTTGAAATTATCTCTTCATTTCCAAATGTGTATAAATCAAAGTCCTTAGAGAAGTTTATACTTGTCAGGGTAGGAGCTTGGATGATAGCTTATTTAATGCCTTTGAAGCTTTATTTTCTGTTTCCTATCCATGTGAAAGTCTCTTCCTTCTTCAACATGGAGGTTAGTGGCTTGACCAGTTCAACAAAATTAGGGATGAATCTCCTAATAAAGTTTATTTTTCCAAAGAAGCTTTACAAGCCCTTCTTGTGTTTCGGAAAGGACAATTCTAAGATGGCGTGCACTCTTTTTGGATCAATGTTCAAGTCCCCTTTTGAAATGAAATGGCCCAAAATTTTGCCTTCATGGACAACAAACATGCATTTCTTTGGGTTGAGAGAGATGTCAAACTCTCTACACCTCTCGAATATTTGCCTCAGGTGTTTCAGATGTTGACTTTCTTCCTTGGAGAATATTGTCACATCATCAAGATAAACCAACACAATGTCATTTATCAAACCTTATAAAGCCATATCCATATCTCTTTGGAAGGTAGCTCTAGCATTTGACAGTCTAAATAACATCTTCCTATAGGTAAAAGTTATCCACTTGGTGGTGAAGGTTGTCTTGTATTGATTGCAATCTTGCACCAAAATTTGAATGTATCTAGAGTAGCCATCTAGGAGGGAGAATATTTCATTGCCTATCACCATCTGGAGAATCTGATTGATTCTTGGGAGGGGATAGTGATATCTTAATGAGACTATGTTCAAGTTTTTGAAATCCACACATAATATGATCTCCCCATTCTTCTTCCTAATAGGGACCAAATTGGCTAGCCAAAAAGAGTGTTTGATAGGAAAGATGATCCTGAATTCAATCAGCTTGGTGAGTTCCTTCTTTATGAGAGACTTAATCTTTGGATTGATTGGTCTTTATTTTTTCTTGATGGGTTTGGAACCTTCTTCCAGCTTAATGGTGTGTTGAGCCAAGCTTGGGTCAAACCCTTTCAAATCGCCATACTCCCAAGCAAAGACATAAACAAACTCTTAGCATAACATAATGAAAGCATGTTTTTATTCATTGGTACATACCTTCCCAAGTGCAAGTAGTTTGTCCTTGAAGATGTCTACCATTTCATAATTTTATTTCTTGGTTGACATTATTGCCTTGTCCTTCTTGAGTTGGTTATCCTCATTGAATATGCTCTCTAGAGTTACCCAACCTTTGGGAAGTCTATTGGTCTTTAGCTAAATAACCTGCCCATCATACTGCTACTACAGCTTGGACTAATTTTTAGAAGTGAACTCAATTTCCTCCTATAAGAAAAGTGCTATTTTCTAATCACTTTCAAACACCTACCAACTGGTGATATTATTTGGTATGGAGGGCCTTACTATCACCTTTAAATGGTGCTGATTATTGTCTTGTCTCACCCCCTTTGGAATATCAAATCGAGCACCAATTGCTGCTAGTCTATCTGCATACTTGTTCTCCTCTCTTGGGATGGAAGTGATGTTGAAATTAGTGAAGCTCTCCATTAGGTCCCACACCTTGTGCTTGTAAGACTTGAGTAGGGAGTTCTTGGTCAAGTTTTGACCCTTCACTTGGTTCACAATCAACTCGCTGTCTCCAAACACTTACAATTCTTTGATTCCTCTTTTCCTTGCCCATTATAGAACATGAACAAGGGATTCATACTCAACTATGTTATAAGTGTAGGAGAAATAGAATCTTAAAGTTGAAAAGTATTTCTCTTTTAAAGGTGAAACTAGCATTGCTCCACCACCAGCTCCTAACTTGATCTAGATCCGTCAAAGAAAAGCTGCCATAAACCATAGTCATCTTGGTTTGCCTTGATCAAATTTGGCATGAAAGCATCTTTCTCAGGCATGTAGTAAACTCAAGGACCTACTTATTTGATGAAATTATAAGGGTCATGCTCAAAATTGTCATTTCCCCATTCATCTAGGAGTAGGTCAGCAACTCCTGCAACGGAAGATGATTGAGATTGGTCTACCTGGAGTTCTTATTCATCAATGATGGCATAGCTGACATTCACTACTTTGGATGAGTATGGATCTAGGTGATCCTTTTGGATGGGCTCTAACTCAATCTTCACCTTAGTTCCATACTTTGTCCTTAAAATCATGTAAGACCAATTTGCTGCCAAGTACCCACCTATCTTGGACATGAAATCCCTGGATAAGTAAAGAGCGAAATAAGGGGTAACATATACCACTACCACATCATGGGGAATTGAAAAGGTCAAATAGGCATGGAGAGTTAGATTGAAGCCTCTTACGACTCCTAAGGTCTTGGCTGGTGATCCATCCAACTACAAAACTCTTTTGGTCATTTACTCATATTTGAGTCCTAGCTTATCAACTATGCATTTGGGCATAATTGAGGTGCTTGCTCCACTATCAATAATGAAATTATGGATCAAGAAATCACCAATAATCAAGGATAGATAAAAAGGAGGGACATTTTCATTCTTCTTTTCTTAACCTCCCAAGGAAGGAGCCCCATTCACTATCAACACATTATCATTCTTTGCTAGGATAACTCACTCACCTAGCCATGTAATTAATTTTGGAGTATATCTTTTTGCCCTAGTAGTGCTAAGGAATCCCATAATGAGATGTTCAAGTGCAGATTCTTTATTTGTTCCACTACATTGATTGAAGGATTGCCCCCTTTGGAGGTCTCTTTGGGGACATTTGTAACTTATGATGCAACCTGAATAGTTGAAACTACCATTGGCCATCTATAATTGGGAAAATTTTGATTTTCTTGTGATGAAAAAGATGCTACAAGTGCTTGAGTAACTGCTTGAGCTTCATCCATAGCTCTCTTCTTGGACCTAGTGTTAGATACAACACAATCATCTTGATTATTTTTACTCCCCACATAGTTGACTACATAGAATTCCCCTTTTAGGTGGTTCATAAGAGTAAAATCAGATTGAGCTTACCTATTACCCATCCCAGGCTATGTTGACACCTAAAAAATTGAGAATTGGGCTGCCTGATCACCTTGTGTGGTCATACTTTGATTTAGTAGCTCATTAGCATAAGTAACCTATTCTTGACCATGCCCCAAGGGTGGATAATTAGGTTGCTCCTGCACCAAATTATTTTGAGTGGGGACAAGAACCTTAGAAGATGAAAGGGCAATTGGATTATAGCTCTAATAAGGCTTGAATTGTGTAATCGGACCCTACCCTTGATTATAATTCTTAAAGGGAGGCCTATTTGTCTACCTGAACTACTGGTAGCCTTGATTTGGCTTATAACTCTAAGCTTGCTGCCTCTTGAGGGCAACTAGCTCACTGGTAACACTCTATAGTAGGATCTTAACTTTGTGAAGATCATTTGTAGGGATATAAACCAACCTCTCTACACTAGGTAGAGGAGCTAGAGTGGGTGCAAAAAGCTGAGCTAAGGGTTGCAAATCATGAAATAGTGGTATATGAGGTCTAGGAGCTATCTTTCTTGCTTGAACCAAGAAATTCTTAGTAGTTATGGCTATTTCATAAGTAGCAGGTAGAATATGTCCACCCATGGACTGTATCATGACATCAATATCGGTATTCAGGGCCTTCAAGTAGTAAATCAAAGCATAGCTTTGGGTTGGCCTCTCAAGAATTAGGATTCTATCCCAGGTCTTTTGAAACCTAGCGTTGAAATATTGCATAAATTCATGTGGGGCTCTCTTCATGGTGGTTAATTGCTCAGATAGAGACAAATGGGCACTTTTTTCTCCAAACCTATTTGTCAAGAGGGTCCCTAATTCATTTCATGAGCCAATTGAATTCATAAGCAAGGTCCCATACCAGTCCAAAACTTTGCCTTTGAAGGATAAGGCCAACAATCTGATGGATACATTTTCCTCAGTGATATTATGAATATTACAGAGGTTGGCTATGTTTTTGATATGCTCAATAGTAGTGATTGGGCCCTCTCCACCAAAGGAAGGAACACTTTTGAGAGTTGTCCTTGGAATTGGGTCATATTGCAAAAGGTTCAAAGGACTCTGACCATTGAAGGCCATAAAAGGGAAAGCCATGGCTATGAAAGGATTCAACTAGGGTCTCTTTGAGTAGGAGTATTTTACGGCTGGTCTAGGAAAGTGGCTTGCTATATAAGGATGAGTAGTTGCAAACCTTAGCCTCTTTACTGAGTTTAGAGGCAACTCAACAAATTTGAAAGGGACACCCTTTGAAGAATATCTTGTGGTGACCTTAGGCATGGGATGCCAAACTAATCATTAACCAGAGACTGAGTTCATAAAATGGAGTCACCATATGCTGGATTATAGCTCCTTCTTTTGGATGTTATAATCATAGGACCAAAACTAATCCTGAAACTTACAAGACACAAAATAAATGTCCCACTAGACATGCTAAAAACTATTGATGCTATGTATTGCACCCTCTGAAAAGATACTCAACTCCCTTCCTCCATGCAACATAATGGAGACATTCCTCTTATTGTGGGCTATAAATTTGAGGAATGAAACTCTAGATTATGGGCTAGTTCCCCTTGATGCACCTTGAGGCCCTGAATTTTTTACTGCTAATAATGGGGGGTGAAACAAGAGATAGATACTATAAGGAAAAATATAACCTAACTAAAGTGGTGATGCACCAAAATCGATTGGTCTACTCAGCTTTCACCTACACTTTACACCAAAATAAGCAAACAGACACTTCATTCAAATGAGAAACTCACTGCATCAATGTTTCAACAAGGGATTTTATAGAGGTATAAGGAGGAAGAAACTACCAGAGGTGTTATAAAGACACACTATTGGATAGCTTCTCACTTGTGCCTATACTTCAATTTGGACACTTCTTGTTGATATGTAGAAAAGAATCTACAATACACTAGATATGATGGTATAAACTTATGAAAGCATTAGAGGAAATGAATAAACATAAGACAAGACTATAGGCATATGCAAAAGTGCAAGCTCAAATGGAAGTAAAACACTTCTTTTGATTCAAGCTAAATTCTTTAGGGCTTCACCATACAATGCTGAGAGATCCTTCTTAAAAATGAGAAATTACAGTATATAAATAACTTAGAATAAGATCATTGACTAGTCAAGGGAATGAGACCCATGCTGTATTAAACACTCCTGCAGTGAAATTTTTTCCCATGATGTTACCATTTCTTCTTAAATGCTTATGAGAAATCCATGTTGTAGGTACTTAAGTTTCCACCCCCCTTATTTTGGATTATAAGAGTATGGGCTACTTCTCCTAGCAACTGATAAGGCCATCCCCTGTTATGTTGACTGGGCCATGTTCTCTTAAATGCTTTGGGTAACTAGCTACTCATTAATGTCAAGACAAGAAAACATGGGCCACTCCCTTCAATGTTCACAACCAGTCCTTTTAATGGTTTTTTGGTGGAGAGTATTTCACTAAAGGCATTTACTTCTCCTGTTGATGACTTATGTGCCACCTGCCTTGGTCTGGTTTATCCTTGCACTTTGACTTGCTATGCCACTTGGAGCACTTAAACTTTGTCCTATATGCATATGGCCACGTTCTGGGTTACCCACTTTTTTTTCTTTCCTGGCAATCTGGGCTCCTTTCTTTGGTGGGTTGTTGAGTCATTCCTTGGGCTCTTGAGCTTTTGAATTTCTTCAAACAAAATATCTGAAGGAATTCTTTTAGACATTTGGTCTAAAGGAATTCTTCCTTTGGACTTGTCACTTTTAAAAACCCTCCTTTGACGAGCCTTTGGGCTTCTACTTAGGAGTTCCTTCAGACATTTTGTCTGAAGGAATTGCTCTTCAACCGCTTTCCAATGGCTAGCTCACCACCTTAAATTTGACATTCATAGGCCTATCATCCCCATTTGAATTCCAATGGCTAGTTTGTCACCTTGAAATTGGTGTTCATGAGCCTATCACCCCCTTTGGAAATTCCTTCAACTTTTTTGAAAATGAGCTTTTCTAAAGGGAAAGAGACCCTTCAAAAAAATTGAAAAGCTCCTGCTTGCCACCTAAGTACCCTCTACAAGGGTACCTACCCTTCGGTTTTTTATCTTCTAAATTATTTTAGACTTTCTTCAACTATCAAAATTCCTCAAACAAAATATCTGAAAGAATTCTTTCAAACATTTTGTCTGAAAGAATTCTTCCTTGAGTCTTTATCCTTGGATTTCCTTCATACAAAAAGTTTGAAGGAAATATCCTTTGGCCCGTCAACTTTTCTGAAGGCAAGTCTTCTTCGGGATTTCTACCTTGACCCTTGGCTTCGACCATCTGCCATCCATAAGGACACCTTGAGCCCAAAGTTGTCCTTCAAGCTTTTGTAAAGGTCCATTTTGTTGATTCCCTACCTCCTGTAAGGGCTTCTTGGCCTCTAAGTCAACTTTTGGAAGAATTGAAAAGGTCATGCTTGGCACCTAAGTGCCCTCCACAAGGGTATCTACCCTTTGGACTTTTTTTAAATAGCCCCCAGACCTTTGAACTTGGTCTATTTTGTCGATAAAAAGCTCTCCATAGTAACTTACCTATCTTGTTAAGTATCTAAGAGCAAAATGAGTTTCAAGTCGACTCAAGCTTGTTAGACCCAAATCACTTGGTAACCAGAAGAAGAAAACACTTGGTTTTTTCATGGGAAAAGGCCTGACAGAGAAAAAACCACACAAGGTAGTTGCGAGATGAACCTACCAGAACTTGGATCAAAAGACCCTTGCAAGGAAAAGGAAAGAGGGGTGCCCAATTTTGGCTTGCAAGACCAAAATTGGTTAAAAAGTATGAAAATTGATAGGGAAAAAAACATCATGGCACGAAACCTATAGGGCACAAGAGGACAACGATGTGGAAGGACCAACATGAGAGGACCTAGTCAAAGAAGAATTCGTCACAAAGAACCTGAAGACTTAGGACTCAGAATTGAAGTAGAAGATTAGGGGAATACATGGGAAGTGGGAACAACTAAATGAATGATTCATATATGATCTTATTCATAGGAATTTTTGTATAGGCCCACAAGGAGAAAAAAACATGATAACAAAGATCTAACATAGAGCATGGTTATAGGGGTGCAAAGGCCCAGATCCTTAGGAGAGTTTGTTGAATGCCCGACTCCCAGTCTATTTGGAGTTTGTGAGATAATGATGTAGGAGAATATTATGATTGCTCAATGTTGGTCTAGGATGTGCTTTAGAGTCATGTTTGTAAGTGAAATTTGAATTCAAGTCCAAAATTAGTTTTCCAACCAAAGGGGATTTTCAAAATTTCAAGATGTTTTAGGTGATCTAAGTGAGTGATGATGATATGTAATTGATGAAGTCATGTTTTAATAAATCTTTAAGGTTTCATGAAAGGTCCTAAGGTGGTTATGAGTTAATATGCTATCTTAAGGTCTGAGGTGGTGAGTGTTATGTCCATCGCCCTACGTGGGTGAGTAAAAGGAGTTTGTTTAAACCAAGAAGTGATTATATGTCTTGTTTTAGAGTCTAAGTGTGTGTGGTTCATGGTATAAAGTTAGGGAGTATGAGGTATTTTTGAATATTGATGGAGTAGAGGTACAAAGGGAGAGGAGTAATTAAAGTCTAAGGATTTTTAACCCTATTTAGGACTATATAAACAATGTAACATGCAAAATCAAGTAACTAGTATGTTCTTGAATATAAATTTAGTTCTGTATTTGGTATTGAATATATTTATATGGATGATTTTGATATTTTATAAAATCTATAATAATTTAACACAATATTTTGATTTGTAATAGTAAAGACAGTTTTTTGTAGGAGCGAGACAACAGTCCTTAGCATGTTTATTCAAGTAAACAAATAAGCAGAGAAAGGAACCCTGCCAAGAATATAAACCAACATTGAAGGGTGATACTATGTTGTGTGAAACCATAAGTTGTTATTCATATAGTTTTGTGGTTGTCTTCAATATGAATCAAGAGTTCTCGTAACTAATTCTATGTATACCTTGTGAAGGAAACACAATTAATAAAAGTTATCTAAATATTTGAATAAAAAGTAATGTGGGGTTTATTGTACTATAAATATGGTGAAGAGAGACTATATGGTGGAGTATAACCCTTGAGAAACACTTATAAAACATCAGGTGAGTTTGTTTCTTTTGAAAACCCTATGTGTTTTAAGATGGACTATGTCTAACCTGCAATTATATGAGGCTGGGAATATAAATGTGATACAAAGAAGTTTTTAGGTATGTTTGTTGAAAGAAAAAGGTGAGTTGGGTTGTTAGGAATCTATAAAAACCTTCACTAGAGAGTGGAAACCTTAGATGAGTATAAATACTTTCAATAAGATACTTGTAGACTCTATGCTTTATGATTGTGCATGCACATAATGACAAGATCTTACTTGAAAACATGAACACAGATGTTAGTATGGTGTTTTGATGATTTTATGAGGAGTGGAATGGTCATGTAGACATAAAATTCAATTAAAGTCCAAGGAAAGGTGAGGAAATGACTAGAAACCTTTTATGACCCTTCTTGGCCTATACAACTCTAAATTCTAGGGTTTTTGGACAAAAATAAGGATTCTGGGTGAATGTACCATGGAAATCCTCTATAAATTGGTTGTAAAGTAGATATCAATTCTAGATAAGACATTTATAAGTTTTCTAAATGATTATGTACATATTCATACTATTTGAAAGGACTGTGAGTAAAATTGAGTTCAAAAGGACTAATAGACCTAACAATAAGCTATAAAGGTATAAAAGGTGTTTTAATTGTGGAGTTTGGAATTTAAATTTCTTATGAAGTCATAACTTGATAAAGGGTATCTGCATAAGTGATTAGTTTCCCCTTATACCTCTGTATGATTCTGTACAAAGTGAATTTCAATAGAAAAAGGCTACAAGGGTTAGCCAAATAGCAAGTGGAGTTGAGTAAGAGTCAGTTAATGCTTTTTAGGTTGTAATATGATCAAAGAGTTGTTAAGGTGTGGAGCTAAAAGCTTCACCAAATGAGCGAGTTTGCATGTTGCAAGATTTACATAGTCATCGACGTCGGTCAGGATCGACTGACGTCGGTCAGGAGTCTACTAGGAGATACCGGTGTCGGTCATGGATCGGCCGACGTCAGTCACAGGCAGACAGGCAGGGACCGATGTTGGTCACCTGTGCGTCCAGAATGCTATTTCCATGGACAGAACAGAATGTCTGCATGATAGGATTAAGTGTTAGTCTTAAGTCCACATCTCTATCTTTAGTAAGACTGTTTTGAGCCCTTGATTAGGAGGTGCATCCAATGGTTGTAATTGTATGCTCATGATCCCTAAAGTTATATAATAGGGATAGATCTTCATAGCTTATTGTAATGTAAGAGTAACAATACAAGAATGTATATGTGTATCAATCCAAGTGTTGGAGTTGATTGTGATTGAGAGAGAGAGTTCTTGAGGGAAAGAGATCTGTACATCTGAGAGAGGTGTGGAAGAAAAGAAGTTTCTTCAATTGTATTCCTTCTGTAAAGAGTTTAATACAAGTTTTCAGGGTGGTTTCTTGTATCTCTTATTGTTTTCTATTTTCTTATTCTAGTTACTTATCTTTCTGGTTTAATTCCGCATTTTATTGCTTTCACATAGTAATCAACATTGTTGGTTGATCCCTAACAAGTGGTATCAGAGCTCAGGTTGACTAACAGGTGTTTCAGATCTGGTTAGTGTGTATTGATTACAGGTTACTCATAAGGATTTCTGTTTGAGTGGGAGAAGCAATGGTAGAAGAAAGTAAACTGAGAATGGAGAAGTTTAATGGCAAGAATTACCAATTATGGAGAATGCAGATAGAGGATTATCTGTATTAGAAAGATCTATACTTACCGTTAGGTGGAGTTTCAAGGAAGCCCACAGACATGGAAGATGAAGAATGGGAAGTTCTTGATAGAAAGGCTCTTGGATATATAAGATTGAGTCTGGCATCTACTGTGATATCTAATTTATCACAGGCAAAGTCAACGGTAGAGTTAATGACTACTTTAGCAAATTTATATGAAAAACCCTCAGCTTCAAATAAGGTATATCTTATGAAGCAGTTATTTAATTTGCAAATGCAGGAACGTGGATCTGTATCTAATCATCTAAATGATTTCCATGGAATTGTAAATCAATTAAATTCAATCAAAATAGTGTTTGATGATGAAATTAAAGCTCTATTAATCTTATGCTCTTTACCTGAGAGCTGGCATAGCTTGGTAATGGCAGTTAGTAATACTGCATCTGCTTCAAATATTTTAAAAGTAGATGATGTTGTTAGTGTAATCTTGAATGAAGAAATTCGTAGGAAAAGCATAAGGAAAACATCAGGGAACGCTTTAAGTTTTGAAAGCAGGGGAAGGCAAAAAGAGAAGAGCAAGAAAGGGAGATCAAGGTCTAAGTCCAAGGTGGGAGGTAGATCCAAATCCAGAAATGGCAGGAGGATAGCCTGCTGGAATTGTGGAAAGATAGGGCACATAAGCAAAGAGTGCTGGTCAAAACCTAAAGAGGACAATCATCATGAAGGTAAAGAAGAAGCAAAAGTTGTAGGTATTGCACAAGATGCTCTTATATTCTCTTTGCATAATAATATAGAATCTTGGGTGTTAGATTTTGGTGTCTCTTTTCATGCTACCCCAAATAGAGAATATTTTAGTGACTATGTCCATGGAGATTTTGGAATAGTTTATTTAAGGGATGATGAGCCTTGTAAAATTGTTGGAAAAGGAAAAGTGCAGCTGAAAATGCAGAATGGCAACACATGGGTGTTGAGAGATGTCATGCATGTTCCCAGCTTGAAGAGGAATTTAATTTCTGCAGGAAAGTTAGGGGATGAGGGTTGTATAGTAACTCTCACAGCTGAATCTTGGAAGGTGACCAAGGGTGCACTTGTATTGGCCAGAGGTAAGAGAGTAGGTACTCTCTATTTATGTAATTGTATTACTGATAAGTCTCCTATATTATCTACTTCAGATGTGGATGCAAAGTTGTGGCACTCTAGGCTCGGCCACATGAGTGAGAAGGGAATGTCTATTCTTAAGTCAAAAGGTAAGCTTTCAGATTTGAAAAGCATAGATCTAGATTTTTGTGAGCACTGTATTTTTGGGAAATAGAAGAGAGTAAGTTTTCTCAAGACTGGGTCAACAAAGAAGAAGCACAAATTGGAGCTTGTTCACACAGACGTGTGGGGGCCGGCTCAGGTTGCTTCTATTGGAGGATAATAGTACTATGTCTCTTTTGTAGATGATGCTACAAGAAAGGTATGGGTCTATTATATAAATAAGAAATTTGATGTTTTTGACACTTTTAAGATTTGGAAAGCTATGGTTTAGAATGAAACAGGCAAGAGATTGAAGTGCCTGAGATCTGACAATGGTGGTGAGTTCTGCAGCCACACGTTCAACTAGTATTGTTATATGCATGGAATACGCAGACAAAGGACAGTTCCAAGGACACCTCAAAAAAATGGAGTTGCTAAAAGGATGAATAGAATAGTAATGGAGCGTGCAAGGTGTATGAGATTGCATGCTAGTTTGCCCTTAGAGTTTTGGGCAAAAGATGTGGATACTGCAGTATACCCGATTAATAAAGGACCCTCTACAGCTCTGGATGGTGGAATTCCAGAAGAGGCATGGACAGGTAAAAAGGTAGATCTTTCATTTCTCAAAGTTTTTGGTTGTGAAGCTTTTGTGCACATTGATAAGGAAAATAGAAAGAAGCTGGATGCTAAGTCTATGAGGTGCACATTTATTGGTTATGGCTCTGATGATTTTGGATTTTGGTTTTGGAATCTATGAACTAACAAAATAATTAGAAGCCGTGATATTGTTTTCAATGAAAAAGTGATGTATAGTGATCAGCTCAAGAAGCTGAATCAATCTGGGCAGAGCAATAGAGAATTGGATGAGGTAACGGTCCAAAATGAGCTCGCGAGAAAGAATTATCACAGATAGGAAAACATAGAGACCGATGTCGGCCAAGAAGGAACTGATGTCGACAATACAGGAACCGATGTCGGTCAAACAGTGATCGATGTCAGTTAGGAAGAAACTGACGTCGGTCAAGAAGAACCGACATCGACCAGTAACAGGCCTGGAGGTGACCGAGGTCGGTCACTGTCAAAGAATTTGGGCAGACAACGTGTTGTGAATGAGTCTCAGATGCCCATCAGGAGGTCAAAAAGGGTAAGTAAACCTCTAATTCAATATTCCCCTTCATTATTATATTTATTACTTACTGATGGTGGAGAACTAGAGAGTTTTGATGAAGTAATACAGGTGAAATCCAAGAATCAGTGGGAGCTAGGCATGAATGAGGAGATTGATTCCTTGAAAGAGAACCAAACATGGGATTTGGTTGAGTTGCCAGTAGGAAAGAAGACACTGAAGAACAGATGGATCTATAGATTGAAGGAAGGTGAGAATGGACAGATGAGATATAAGGCCAGGTTGGTAGTGAAAGGATTTGCACAAAAACTAGGAATTGATTTTGGTGAGATTTTTTCTCCTGTAGTTAAAATGACTTCTATACGGACTGTATTGTCTTTAGTTGCTATTGAGGATTTGCATCTTAAGCAGCTTGATGTTAAGACAACGTTTCTTCATGGAGATTTGGATGAAGAAATATATATGGATCAGCTAGAAGGATTTGAGGTCAAAGGTAAGGAGAAGCTAGTGTGTAGATTGAAGAAAAGCTTGTATGGCCTCAAGCAAGCTCCTAGACAATGGTATCTGAGATTTGATAGGTTTATGACTGAGCATAGCTACAGTAGGTGTCAATCTGACCATTGCATGCATTTTAAGAGATTGGATAATGGTAGATATATTATTCTATTGTTGTATGTAGATGATATGTTGGTTGCAGGATCACACATGCAGGACATCTCTGAGCTTAAGGTGAAATTAGCTCACACATTTGCCATGAAGGATTTGGGAGCAGCAAAGAAAATCCTTGGCATGAGTATTAAGAGAGACAAAAAAAATCACAGGTTGATTTTGTCTCAAGAGGATTATGTGAACAAGGTGTTGAAACGGTTCAATATGCAAGATGCAAAACCGGTAAGCACACCTTTGGATGGACATTTTAAGTTGAGTAAAGAACAGTGTCCTAATTCACATGATGAGGTAGAGTACATGAGTAGAGTTCCATATGCTTCCGCAATAGGGAGCTTAATGTATGTAATGGTTTGTACTAGGCCTGATATTGCCCAAGCAGTGGGAGTTGTTAGTAAGTGTATGGCCAATCTAGGAAAGGAGCACTGAAAAGTAGTTCAGTGGATCCTTAGATATCTGAGAGGGACTAGCAGTAGGAATTTGTGCTATGGTGGGTCAAACACTAATCTACATGGTTATGTAGATTCAGATATGGCAGGTGATTTGGATGGCAGAAGGAGCACCACAGGTTATGTTTTCACTATTGGTGAAATGACAGTTAGCTAGATATCAAAGTTGCAGAAGGTTGTTGCCTTGTCAACTACAGAAGCAGAATATATTGCAGTCAAAGAGGCTAGCAAAGAGATGATATGGATGACACGGTTCATGGAAGAGCTAGGAAAGGAGCAAGAGAGTTGCAGATTAGACAGTGATAGTCAGAGTGCATTTCATTTGGCTAAGAATTCAGCCTTTCATTCAAGAACCAAGCATATATAGCTGAGGTACCACTTCATTAGACAGGTATTGGAGGATGGTGAGTTGATGCTGGAGAAGATCCATACAGATAAGAACCCTGCTGATATGTTAACCAAGTCGATAACAAAAGAGAAGTTGAATCTTCATTCAACTTTTGTTGGTCTTCATGATTGAGTTTGAAGATGGAAAAGCTAGAAGATGTTGCTATATAGGTACTGGTGCAGCTGTTTATCTCCAAGTGGGAGATGGTTAAGGTGTGGAGCTAAAAGCTTCACCAAATGAGCAAGTTTGCAAGTTGTAGGATTTACACAGTCACCGGCATTGGTCAGGATCGACTGACGTCGGTCAAGATTCGACTAGGAGATGCTAGCGTCGGTCATGGATCGGCCGATGTTGGTCACAGGCAGACAGGCAGGGACTAATGTCGGTCCCCTGTGCGTCTAGAATGCTATTTTCGTGGACAGAACAAAATGTTTGCATGATAGGATTAAGTGTTAGTCTTAAGTCCACATCTCTATCTTTAGTAAGAATATTTTGAGCCCTTGATTAGGAGGTGCATCTAATGGTTGTAATTGTATGCTCATGATCCCTAAAGTTATATAATAGGAATAGATCTTCATAGCTTATTTTAATGTAAGAGTAACAGTACAAGAATTGTATATGTGTATCAATCTAAGTGTTGGAGTTGATTGTAATTGAGAGAGAACTCTTGAGGGAAAGAGATCTGTACATCTGAGAGAGGTGTGGAAGAAAAGAAGTTTCTTTAATTGTATTCCTTCTGTAAAGAGTTTAATATAAGTTTTCAGGGTGGTTTCTTGTATCTCTTATTGTTTGCTATTTTCTTATTCTAATTACTTATCTTTCTGGTTTAATTCTGCATTTTATTGCTTTCACATAGTAATCAACATTGTTGGTTGATCCCCAACAAGAGTGAATGCTATAAGCATGTATAAGATGCCACAAACCATAAATTATTCCATTTAATCTCATAACATAAAGTTGCATAGTGGTCTGATGAACTATTGACAAGAAAATTGATGAAGTGTGATTACAAGAAAGTGTAAGGAAAAGTGAAAGTTGCTAGATGCTCTACATCATAATGGTATTAGAGACATATAGATGTTATGGGAATAGATATATATAGGTATGAAATTAGTAATTACATTGTTATAGTGCATGTTGCATGAATTTACAGGTAAGCAAGAAAGCAATTTTCAAGGAATCTTATTGCATGACAAAATCAAGAAGGTAGATAAAGAAAGGTATGAATTACTTGTGGTTGATTATTTGGTTTAGATGCATTGATGATGCTATGTGACAGGTGAGGAAATAAAAAAGTGATAGTGTGGTAGCAATCCCTAAAACAAGAGAGCTATTAACAAGCTCAAAAGAGAGAAGCTCATAAATAAAGCTTAGGAAAGAGAAAATAATCCTAGTGTGAAGGACAAGAGGTAAAAATGCCCTAGTGAGGTCCAAGATAGAGAGTGAGAGGGGTTCTCAGTGTAAACCAAAAGAAAGTGGTCCAAGTAAAGTCAAAATGAGGAAGAGTATGTACCCAAGTCAGGTACTAAAGATGAAAATGAAAGGAGAGGTAAAAAAAAAATGAGAAATAGGGTTAAATCTGAATGCCACAGTGAGAGGATGATGGAGATAGAAACAAAAAAATGAAATATGCATTGAAAAGGATGGAAAGAGATTTACTATATATGTGGAGTGTATATAGTCTGAGATGTGGAATTAAACTCAGAAAAAGAGTCAAGGCCAACTTTATAGAAAGATTACAAGAGAGGGAAAACCATCAAGTAATGGAACATATGGAGAGAGAGTTGAAGAAGATGGAAACACAACATGCCATGGAAGATCAGAGAGAGGTAATTGGGCCTCAAAATTTTTAGTCTAACATTGATTTGTCATGGTTAAATGCAGGTCAAGAAACAAAAAGTGAAGAGAATGATTGGGATGAAGAAATTGATTGGACAACAATCCATAAGGAAGAAGAAGTTGATGAATGGAAGAGTGAAGGTAAAACTGAAGATGAAGTGTTTTGTTACTTGAAATATGGTGAAATATTTGATGAATAAGATTGGAAAGATGAAGATCTAAGAGCAAGTGAAAAAGAAGACACAACATTCCACATAAAGATAATAAAGCTAGACCAAGAAGGCAAGGGAATAATAGGTAATGCATTGAATGCAAATTTTTATGAATATTATGAAGACAATGATGATATTTTGTATAAAGCTACAATAATATTGTTTGAGGAGTACATTGGAGTAGTGAAAGATCAAGAAGCACATGACGTGCTTGAGGAAAGTGTTGAATAGGTTTAGGAATAAGTGACTAATTTACTAGTCCATGAAGAGGAGAGGCAAAGTAGTGAGTTGACTAATTGGAAAATAAAAGGAGAAACTGTAGTGGATGAAAATATAAAAGAGGATTTTTTGAATAAGAATATGAGAAAACATAAAGCATTTGAATCGATACCGAAGAAGGAACATAGTGTAATATGGAACATGTATACTGATGAAGAGGTAAAAATAGAACTGATAGAAGATATAATGGCTAAGGAATGACAACTTATACTGAATGCCATAACTATTGAAGATGATTATGAAATAAAATAAAGCAATAAGGATAAATATAGGTACAAACAATATTATGGGACGTAACAAAGGAAAGAACAAAGGATAACATGGATGAAGAAGCATAGGCATATGTGTGTAAACAAAGAGCATACACAGTTATATAAACATTTGAATGAATAAAGATATGGGTGTCAAGGTATTTTTTCACCTTGGGATAATGATGTAGGGTAATCTTACGAATGCTCAAGGTTGGTCTAAGATGTGACTTAGAGTCATGTTTGTAAGTGAAATTTGAATTTGAGTCCAAAATTAGTTTTCATGCCAAAAGGGATTTTCAAAATTTTAAGATGTTTTATGTGATCTAAGTGAGTGATGATGATATGTAGTTGATGAAGTCATGTTATAATAAGCCTTTAAGGTTTCATGAAAAATCCTAAGGTGGTTATGAGTCAATATGTTAGGTTAAAGTGTGAGGTGGCGAGTGTTATGTCCATCACCCTATGCGGGTGAGTAAAAGGAGTTTGTTTAAACCAAGAAGCGGTTATATGTCTTGTTTTAAAGTCTAAGTGTGTGTGGTTCATGGTATAAATTTAGGTATTAGTAGGCATCTTTGAATATTGATGGAGGTAAGATGTATGGAGGGAGAGGAGTAATTAAAGTGTAAGGATTATGTACCCTGTTCAAGACTATATAGATAATGTAACATGCAAAATCAATAAAACTAGTATGTTATTGAATATACATTTACTTCTATATTTGGTATTGAATCTCTTTATATGGATGAGTATTATATGTTATAAAATCTATAAGATTTTAGCATAGTATTTTGATTTGGAATAACAAAGACATAATTTTTTGTAGGAGTGAGACCATAGTCCTGTGAATGTTTATTCAAGTAAACAAATAAGTGAAGAAAGAAAACCTAAAAAGAATATGAACCAGAAATGAAGGGTGATACTAGGCTATGTGAAATCATAAGTTGCTATCCATATAATTTTTTGGTTGTATTCAATGTGAATTAAGAGTTCCCATAACTAATTCTGTGTATACCCTATGAAGGAAACATAATTAATTAAAGTTATCTGAATCTTTGAATAACAAGTAATGTGGGGTTTGTTTTAATATAAATATGGTGAAGAGAGATTATATGGTGGATTAGAACCCTTGAGAAACACTTATAAAACATTAGGTGAGTTGGTTTCCTTTGAAAACCCTATGTGTTCTATGATGGACTATGTCTAACCTATAATTGTATGAGGCTGGGAATATAAATGTGATATAGAGAAGTTTTTAGGTGTGTCTGTTGACAAAAAGAGGTGATTTGGGTTGTTAGGAATATATAACAACCTTTTCTAGAGAGTGGAAACCCTAGATGAGTATAAATACTTTCAATAAGATACTTGCAGACTCTATGATTTATGACTGTGCATGCACAAAATGACAAGATATTTCTTGAAAACGTGAACAAAGACATTAGTATAGTGTTTTTATGATTTGATAAGGAGTGGAATGGTCATATAAACTTTAAAATGCAATTACAATCTAGGGAAAGGTGAGGAAATGACTAGAAACCTTATTGATCCTTTTTGGCTTGTGCAACCTCGTTTCTAAAGTTTTTGGACAAAAATAAGGATTATGAGTGAATGACCTATGGAAATCCTCTATAAATTGGTCATCAAGTAGATATCAATTATATTTAAGACATTTTGAAGTTTTTTGAATGATTTTTTACTTATCTGTACTATTTGAAAGGACTGTGAGTAAAACTGAGTTCAAAAGGGCTAATAGACCTGACAATAAGCTATAAAGGTCTAGAAAGGTGGTTTTATTGTGGAGTTTGGAATTGAAATTTTTTTTAAAATTCATAAATTGATAAAAGGTATCTACATCAGTGATTAGTTTCCCCTTATACATTCGTACGGTTCCATACAAAGTGAATTTCAAAAAAAAAGGTTACAAGGGTTAGCCAAACAATAAGTAAAGTTGAGCAAGGGTGAGTTGATGCTTTTTATGTTATAAGATGATCAAAGAGTGAATGTTATAATCATGAATCATATGTCAGAAACCATAAATTATTCCATTGAATCTCAAAATAAAAAGTTGCATAGTGGTCCAATGAACTATTAACAAGAAAATTGATGAAGTGTGATTGCAAGAAAGTGTAAGGAAAAGTGAAAGTTGCTAGATTCTTTGCATTAGATAATTAATTGAGTCATTAATGATTGTAAACACTTGGTTAGGGATAAAAAAGTATAAATACCCCTATTGTAAATCACTGTGGGGTTGATGATGGACAAATGTATATTTAATTTTGATGATTAAGCTTAGTATATGAAGTTGTGGGTTTTAACAAACTTCTTGTGTTCATGATGAATGGTGTTGTGTGAGTTACTTAGCATGAATTTTTTCAAATATTTTCTTTTATTATAATTCAATGTAAAACTATAATATTGTTAATATGTGAAATTATGGTAGTAGAACTTAGAACTCAATAGTCTATCTTTGCATTTATGGAATATCTAATTGAATACATGTTTGACATAAAGAATATAACTAAGTATTAATATGAAAAAAACCCTAAATGAACTAGTATTAATATTTATGATTTGATTAAGTGTACAAGACCTTTGTCTTGCATGAAAGGGCCAGTGTGCTAGCTCATTGGGCTAGACTTTAGTGTCAATGCTATTTTTATAATAGAAAACCCCAAAAATGAATGATGAGTGGTCTGTGATAAGGAAGCCATGTATTGAGAGAAAATTTGAAGGAAACAAAATGTCTCTCTATTGAGATAGAATTTGAAGGCAACTTGATGATTCTTTTGGAGCTAATGACAAGATTCAGGTCAAGGTCAAAACACAAGGTGTCTTGAGAAGCCTAATCTTGAGAAACATAGTCATATCATGAGCATGAGCATATTAAGAATTAATAACTATGGACAAATGTATATTGATATCTAAGGAAGCATGAAAATTATATGATCAAGGTGCTGAAGCATCAAGGAATGTGTCAAGGCTAGTTATCAAGCCTCAATAATTTGAGAA
The DNA here is from genome assembly GCA_037957365.1 of Torreya grandis. Classification (NCBI taxonomy): domain Eukaryota; kingdom Viridiplantae; phylum Streptophyta; class Pinopsida; order Cupressales; family Taxaceae; genus Torreya; species Torreya grandis. The sequence continues at coordinate 1,509,795 of JARHVA010003406.1, read as the reverse complement.
GCCTAGTCATGTCATTAGTCATTACATGAAGAGACCCTATGAGTATGTATGAGGTTGGTAGGATGGTGAGTTGGATACACACAAGCATGGGTGGATATTTGATATTGTTTAGGAATTAATGTGAGGCATTGGATAATTGAGGAGAGCTTCAAGAAGAGTCTACACGAGTAGAACCTACAAGACTAACATGCATCTAGACTAGCTCTAGACTCTACATAACCTAATGAGAGATCATGAGATGTTGTCAAAACATATGAAGGATGAAAATAAATTTTAGATAATGTGATAAGTTTCTTGAGCATGTGAGTGAGGTGGATAGTGCATGAATAATGGCTATAAGGTTAGTTTCAAAGCCTCATGTGACCTACAGATCAAAAGTCTAAATAGTAAAGAGAGAGATTGTGATTAAATAGGGTATGATGTTCAATTTACAAGGAATGAGTAACAAAATGATAATTTATATAGGTTTATCATTATTTTAGGCATGTTTCCCAAGTTTCAAGTCATGGCTTATAGGAAAAAGCATGAAATGTGGTTATGAGGATTCCTGTGTGCACAAAATGAAAGATTCTCAACTTAAGAAGGACTTTCATGTGTTCTTTGGCACATGTAACATATAAATGAGAACCTAATCCATTAATGATGAATGGGGAAGGGTAATATCTCATATTTCTAATCATTGGTTTCTAGTTTAAGGGTCTAATCTTTATTAATGATTGTTAAGACTGTAAGGTGGTTTAAACCTCTCTAAAACTCTAACTATGACCCAATATGGAAGATAATGATGGAAATGGATCAAAATGGATTTAATGATCTATTTTTATGATTTTAGAATGTAGTGGACTCTTCCAGGTATCTTTAGGTGGCATTTGTTTTTCATGAAAGTGAGTGGACCCTATAGGAAAAGCCATGTTTCTCAAAAATTTGCTGTATCATACAGAGTTGACTGAGTCAAAGTTGATAAGTGGATGAAGGTTGAATATTTAAACTTATATATTATTCCCATAGAATTTTTTGATCAGGTTATAGAATTTAGATATGCTAAACCGATCATGGAAGTTGACCTATCGCTAAAAGATCTAGTGAGGCAGATAGTCAGAAAACCAAGCAGAAGTGGGACAGAGATTAGGGATGTGTTGCCATGGATTAGGGATGCATCCAAATGCATGGGTTTATTTCTCAAGAACTATACCAAATTTACGTATTGGATATAATATTTTGAAGTTAGTGGATATGTTGAGAATATTGATTACAAGTTGACCTATCTTTTGTAGATGAGATAATGAAGGTGTAAGATTGTGAGATTGGTTTACAAGACCAAAGTTGTCACTTGAACATGGTACCTATATATCTAAGAGTTACCTAATGATATCATAGGATCATTAAAATGCAATAATTTTACCTAAATTTTCCCACACAGGTGTTGAAAGTCATAATCACCATGGTTGGTCCTCAAGGTAGAATGGCAGTTCTGAGTAAGCAAGTGAGAATGATGAGTTGGAGGCTATCTACACTTAGATGAAGCATATAATGAATATTGTTTTGTTTTTTATGTCATTAATTTTTATTCATAATTTTAATAATATTTGAATTTAGTTAAATTAATTGAAGTGGTAAAACCAAAGTAAGTTGACTTGCTCAGAATTGACTGTGTATATTAAAAATAAAAGATTGGTTTGCAAGACCAATATTTAGCATTATAAATTTTAATATTTGTACTTAAGAGTGATATAGAGATTTAAAATAATCCATTTAAGGTTTAAAAAGTTATAGTAAGTATTATTTTAGGGATTTAATCTCAAATATTCATGACTATGTTTTTGAGACCAACTGGTAATTCTGAGTGGGCTACTTGCAGAGAAGGGTTTGAGTATTTTTCCTTGAGTTATGAAGTCTAAAGCACCTAGTGATAACCATAAGGTCATAATTATCCTTTTTATATATTTTATTACCATTTTTTTTGGAAAATTTGTGTTTATGCTTCAATTATTTGAGACAAACTTTCTGTGTATGCACAGACCTAATATGAATAGTACTTTTGTTGTGCTCCAAGTAGTGATTTGATCCAAAAAGATTTATGGAGCCTAGATAATATTAGATATGGTATTTTGAGATAAAATATGATGTTTTTATTTTGTATAAATTTTTTTAATGTTCTCCAAGAAGATAAAAATATAACGTGTGCTAAGTAGGCCTAATGGGATTAGGTCTCCATAAGGCCTATAAGAGAGATAATGCCTCATTAAGGTAGGTTAGACCTTAAAAAAAATAAAAAATGTTTTATAAATTTATATTAAGTGTTATTAGATTCATTCCATTGCTGACCTAAGAGGATAAGAGTGCTTTGTTGACTAAGAGGGATATGAAAAAGAAAAGTCTTATATATATATACTAGGCATTTTTAGGCCAAATAATGTAAGCTGAGTGTATAGATGTGAAGTGAAAAAGAAGAGGATTGTGTGAGATTAAAAAGGTGGTGGAACATATTAAATAAATGATATAAACCATTTATATACATCTGTAAGGTTTCATGAGTTCTTCCATCACTTAATCAAGCCATAGAAGGGCTAATTGAGCAAAGAAGGTAAAGAACAATTTTGCTTGTCTGAGAGGCAGATTTGATTATGATAGAGCAACAAACGACCATCATTAGTTGTGAGAGCAAAAAAATATCAAGGTGAATATGTTCAAAGTGTTGATTAAGTGGGTGCTTGATCAACAAGGGTGTTGTAGCCTCCTAACAAGTTAGTGCTTGTTAATGTTAAGTTGATGATTGATAAATTTGGGGGTTGGTGCTCCTTGTTGGGTTGGTGCTTAGCTAAATTTGATTCATGGTATTATTGAAAAGTTGTCCAATTTATGTTTTATTGGGTTCTATTACCCTTGAGGGTTTTCCACATATACTTTGTGTTCATGTATTTCATGCTATTATGGATTGGTGCCTATGTTTGTTAATATGTACATGCTTGTCTAATTGATCTATGTTTGCTTAAGTAAGACTATATAAGAAATTTTTGAAAAGTAATTAACTTCCTAACCCCCTCCCCAGCCCCCTCTTGGTGGATGTGCTTCCAACATTTGGTATCAGAGCCTAGTCCTTTAAAGTAGGTCTAAAAGCCTAAAGGAGATCCTAAAAACAAGGATGGCTAAGCAACAAGCTCAAGGTGGTTTCTCCACCAGTAAGGATACATTGTTCAATGGATATATCTATGTTTTTTGGAGTGTTAATATGAAAATAAATTTTATGTCTCAAGGTTATGACATTTGGCAAATAGTTATGGATGGCTATAATGCTCCTCCCATTCCACCATTTGATGTAGCAGGTAAGAAAGCTAGTGAAAACAACTCCAAGGTAATGAATGCTATTATTTTCTACCTATTATATGAAGAAATTTTAAAGTTAATGCATCATGGATATTCTAAGGAGATATGGGATAAACTAAAGACCATATATGAAGTTGACACTAAGGTAAATATGGCCGAATTGTAGACTCATAGAAGATAGTTTGAGAGCCTAAAAATGAGTGAAGATGAAACCATTGCATCCTATCTATTGAAGGTTGATGAAGTTGTTAATATCATTAGAGGATTGGAAGAAGTAAAATAATCTGCTATTGTTCAAATTTTTTTGAGAACAATAACTTCTAAATTTGACTCTAGGGTATCTACAGTAGAAGAGATGCAGGATTTAGACAAGTTAGAGATGGATGGGCTTTGTGGCATCTTGACTACCTATGAGATGAGAACCAATGAAGGGAAACCTACAAAGAAAGAATAAACTTTAAAAGTTGAGAAGAATTAAAAATCTAAGAAGGTCAAGGATGAGGAATACTCAGATGTTGATAATGATCAACTGATAGCTATGTTTGTACATAATTTGAGATTTGGATCTGGTAAGTACAAAGGTAAATTACTATTCAAATGCTTCAATTGTGGTAAGATTGGTCACTTTGCATCTAAGTTCCCCAACAAGAATAAGTCTGAGAATGATGAATAACATGATGAACATCATGAAGATGACAAGAAAACCTATACGTCTAATAAAAATAAGGAGTTCAAAAAGTATGAAGGTAGAAAAGGGAATTTCAAGAACAAGAAAAGCTTATGCACTAAAAAAAATAATATTTATATTGTAAGTGACATAAGTGAGTCTAATAGTGATAATGACAGTCATAAATCTGAACATGATAATTATGAAACTTTGTTTATGGCCATAGAATTAGATAATGAGGGTTATTCAAGTGGGGAACATTATGGTTGATGTGGAATCAAATGAAGAAGAAGCTAAAGTAGACATTGAGGCTGAATTGGTAAGTGTAGTAGAATAATTGACGTTCCAAAGGAAAAAGAATCATAAACTAAGAGCATTAGTTAAGTATTATGAGGAGTAGATTGACTTGTTTGAGGAAAGGCTGAGTAATGCGTTCAAGGAGCATGATGAGAACGTCAATCAAGTTGAGGCACAAATAGAGGTATTCAATGCAAGCCTAAAAGCTAGAGAGGAATTATGCATCAGGTATGAAACTGAAGTGGAAACCTTGAAATCTGAGTTGAATCAAGCATATAGTAAGGTGAGGTCCTTTGTGAAGTTTGAAAAGAGCACTGAGGCTCTTGATGATATCTTGAGTAGTCAAAAGTCTGCAAGTGATAAAACAGGTCTTAGTTTCAAAGAAAATAAAAAGGTGGAAGCTCAAGTCAAGGAGAAAAATATTGAAGACAAGAAGGTCAACATGAAAAGACCTATCAAACAACCCAATGCTATAAGGACATGTTAAAAAACTTTGTCCTAATAGAGGTAGAAGGTTATCAAGAAAAAATAGGAGGTTTGAAGCCCTTAGAATGCAAGATAGAAGACAAATAAATGTGTGGAATATATGCATGTTCTTGTTTGTATGACATCTTCATGCCATTTGCATGTGGCTCTTGTCCTTGTGTGTTTATGTGACATTCATGTGTACCTTGTATGTGGCCTTTGGGCCTTTTATGTGACATTAATTGTATGCTCATTTCTTGTTACTATGGTGCCATCATTCATATCATGCATTACTTCTACTTATTCATTTTATTATTTTTCCATGATACATATCATGCACATGTTTCTTATGTGCTTCTATGTTATATCTATGCTATACCATGTTTCATATGTGATTCAATGCTATATTCAATATTATGATGCAATACAATTAAAATGTTCACCTGTTATTACATGATTACATATTTCACATATTTTATAATTTTATTTTAAGATTAGTGACTTGCAAACTACATCTGTCATATCAGAAAGGAAACACTAAAATGTGCTTGTCTTGAGAATTCAAATCCTCATGAACAATAAGTTTAATATTTATGACAATATATAGTCTCATAATTAAAACACGATTCAAAATTTTAAGATTATGGGGGCATGTGATATTAATGTGCAATCATGCCTACAATTACTTCAATACATATTCACATATATTTGATACATATACATGGGCTTGTGCAACATACATACAATTTACAAGTTTCAAAATTCACAAGTTTACTTAACATTCTATATAAATTCAATATAATTTTAGGTTCATGATATTCATTCGTGTTCACGTTTCTACATGACAATTCAAATTTCACTTTTTTAAAATTCAAAATTTTTAATTAGAATCTAGATTCATTTTTATCATGTGATTCGTCTCATTTTGCAACTGGTCCATGTTTGAGTTTAGTAACATTCAATGTCTATGGTGCATTCTAATGAGCCACATTTGGAAGTTACACCCCTTCAATTATTCTACAAGAGTACTTTGCATATTTAGATTAAAGTTAGAGCATATAATATTTTGGATTCAAGGGTTTCACTAGTTTCCAAATTGAGACTTGATCACTTTCAATTCACCACAATTTTAACATTTATCTAAATGCCTCAACAAGGGGGCATGCACTTATCAAATTTAAAATTACAAAGAAATTAGATTGTATACTCTTTCAAAGTGTATTCTTTCCTTTCTCTCTTTTCAAATTTCAAATTTCAAGTTTAATATTTTATTTTCAAACATGGATAGTAACTAATTTCAATGGCATTATTATAGGTTTTGCATTGAGACATCTTATGTAGTCAAGCTTCAAATCAAAATAAAAAGTGTGTATATACACTTAGGTTCACATATCATTTACTTTACTTCATTTTATCACTAGAATAAATGGAGGAAAATGTAGACACACAAATTTAATCATTAAGTGTTTGATAATGTTTAAAATTAACATCCTTACCCTAATTGGTCTGATTACCTATTAAATTGAAATTTATCTGGAGTCTTAATTATTTTTTAAAATTTATTGAAATCACTAAAAACATTATTCATGCACCCATATTCTTATTATAAGCTCTTGTTAGCTAGGTCCTAATAATCTCTGCCCTTTTGGGATAAGATTGCACTAGGTAGATAGGGCCGCAAAATGAATTTATCCACTAGTGCGGCCTTATCCCATATATTATAATAATAAATTTATAAATTTGAAATGTTTAATATTGTCCCTCCCACACTTTTATCAAGGTCTATTAAAAATATTCTAAATATTCCTCTATATAAACACATCAAGATTATTCAAAATACATCTAGCAATCACTTGGTAATTCTACTGCACATTGAGTAAAGGAGCACTAATATTTTAAATTATAGTTATAATTTATTATAAAAATCATAGAACAAGTTTGAAGTTATTTTATTATAGGTAAATGACACTCATTATCAAGCATTCAAGTCAATCTATCTAATTTCACTAATATAAATAATATCAAGATTCACACACTCATTCTAGGAGGGAGAAGTACATCATCTTGAAGCATTTTTTGGATATGTAGATAAAACTTAAATTATGCAATATTTTTTTAGGATAGATTGACTATTCCCATTGCCTAATCCCCCCTTTGTATTTGATCTCTATTTCATTTATTGTGAAATAATTAGAATTTTACTTTTTCAGGTCTTTTGAGTATCAAATTGGCATATATAGACAATTAGTAAACCCTCTTAGACAATCCTAAGTACCCATGTTGGATAATAATATATAAAATCAACACAGGTGTGACTTTGATAAAGAAATAAGGTCATAGTGTGAACATATCCTCCTAGTGTGACCTTATCCCAACATAGTTTAAAATTCAACTTTTGGCTATGACATAGTTTAAGGATCATTATGTAGACATCCAATTCCTATCACTATTGTGCTAAAATTATCAATATAAACAATATTTTATGACAATGCATAATTTGGACCAAAATCACTAAAACTCTCTAAATGATTCAAACTTGTCATGTACAGGTGCCAATTTATGCTAATGTATCCCTGAATGGGGTGATACATTTGATGTGATTATTATATTTTCTTAAATCATTTTGAATCAAATTGTGACCATGTAATATGATGTCCTAGACCATTTAATTCCTATAATTTGATAACACACATCACATGCATGTGTTATTTCACATCCATAATACCCTAATTGGGGTATTACCCCATACACAATTGACACCTTCTGATTATACTCCAATCAAATTATGATTCAATAAAATGACATTTTTGACCAAGTTGATTAATCATGCGACAAATTTCCAAATAATTACATAAAATTAATCAAAGTTACTTAAGAAAATTAATCTAAATTAGAAGCCTAAGTGGAAACTACATGAAAATATTGAATATATATTTATTGTAAACTCAAATATTATAAATTCAAAATATCAAGAAAACACTTGAGTTTGTACCCATGCTTGCCCATGTGAAACCTCTTTTCTTGTGCAACCTCTATTCTTGTGCAACCTCTGTTCCTGTGCAACCTCTATTCTTGTGGAACCTATTTCATGTACAACCCCATTCTAATGTAGTGAACTCAAAAATTAAATCCTTTTGAGGCCACACATATGGTTTTTGATTCAAGGGTTACAAATCAATATGTTCCATCTTGAAAATATATAAATAAGAGAACTAAGACCATCATTTTGTTGGAAATATTGTCATTGATGTCAAAGGTTTAACATTATTGGTAATAAAGGCCCCATTGCATTTAATGTTGTTTGTAATAAATATATCTTGGCTAATATGAGTTAATATTTATTTAATATTAACGAATATATTTTTGGTTGCATATGAGACAATATAAGGGCCCATGAAGAATTCGAAGAGCCACGGGGTAAAGACAAAAGAAGGATGGGATGCATTTTCCCATGAAGAGTCATTTTGGGGAATACCAAGAGTCATCAAGTGAAGACAAAAGAGTAAGGGTGAATTTCTCATGAAGGGACACTTTAAGGAATACGAAAAGTCACCAAAGATAAGGACAAAAGTGGGAAGGATGTTTTTGATCATGAAGGGTCACCACATGACTTTTCAAAGGCTTGAATATGAAGGGTCATCCAAGATTGGCACCATTTTCCATGAGGATTGAAGGGTCACAAACGGGGAAGGCCAAAGGTCATTTGGAAAGCTATAAATAAAGGCTTGAGAAGCCATTTGTAATATGAGTGTGAGAGGTTAATTTGATATTGTATTATCTGGCTTAGAAGAGCAAAGGTGAGAGAGAGGAAAGAGATGTATTGAACTATCATTTGTTGATATAGAAACATCGAGAGATAGGTGTGTGGTATACACAAAGTGGTTGATGCTCATGTGGGTTGGTGCTCATGAATGATAGCTGGGTTGGTGCTCGACAAAGGAGTTTGAAGCTCCTGTGGGTTGGTGCTCACGAATTGTAGCTGAGGTTGGTACTCAACAAAGGGGTATGGTGCTCCTGTGAATTTATTCTCATGAATATACTTGAGATTGTTCTCCATGGTTTTTCCCACATTGGGTTTCCACGTTATATCTAGTGTCTCTCTCTTTCTTGTGTGATGTTTATTATTTGAGTTTTATTGCATATCTTGAATGTTTGATTAAGGGAAAGTTTTATAAGATAAATATAATGATTCACCCCCCCTCTTAGTATATTTCATGCTTAATAATTAGTATCAGAGCAGGTTCCTTTTTGAAAAGTTTTACAGCTTGAAGGTAGATCAGGAAAGCACAAGATGGCCATACATAAAGGTGCCTCTACAAGAAAAATAATAGTTGATCAAGAAGAAGAAGAGGATGAAGCCGAAGTGAATATGGAAGGAGAACTCATGTGTGCCTTAGAAGAGTTGAAAATTGTTGAAAAGAAAAATTGAAGATTAAAGCATGAAATCGAGAAAAATGACAAGGAGTCAAAGGAGATAATTAAAGATTTGATGGCACAGTTGGAAATATCAAGAAAAGAATGTGAAAGGTATGTTACTGAAATTGCCTCTTTAAAAGAAGAGATTGAGAAAGCAGTCAATAATAAAATAGTCAATGATTCAAAATTTGAGAATAGCACTAATATGCTGAATAAGATATTAGAAAGCCAAAAGGCAATATCAGATAAGATAGGTATCAGTTTTGAAAAGAAGAAGAGATATGTTGAAGCTCTTTCAAATAAAGAAAAAAGAAGGGAAGGAATGAATAATACAGAGGACAAAGAAGGCTAGAAGGAACAAAGCTATAAAAGGCAATCATGTCAGAGATTCACAAACAGGTCCTATTTTTATGGTTACTATTTTTATTGTAATGGATATGGTCATAAGAAATTAGAATGTAGAAAAAGAGCTAACAATCTCAAAAATAAGGAAAAGGAAGGTGATATAGAGTCAAGCAGAAGCTATAACTATTTTGATCCTCTATCAAGCTTTGATGAAGAGACCATAGTTTGTTACAAGTGTAACAACTTCAGACACATAGCTCAGTATTGTAGAAGCGTGTTCGAGTCAGTCAAGAAGGACCAGAGTTTCAGGGCTCTATTCATCAAGAAAAAGGTTCAGACATGGCAGAAGAAACAATCTGAAGGTTCTATGTTGGTCCAGACAGCTTTGCATGCAAGAAATGAAGAAAAGCCATGGTTTATTGATAGCAGATGTTCAAGTCACATGACAGGAGACAAGAGCAAGTTCATAACCCTGAAGAAGATCAATGGTGGCACAGTGAAATTTGGGGACAACACTATTGCCAGAATTGCTGAAAAAGGTACCCTAAGTTTAGATAATGGTAGAACTAAAACTAAAAATGTTTTATATGTAGAAGGTCTTAAGCATAATCTTTTGAGTGTAAGTCAAATGTGTGATTAGGGGCACACACTAAATTTTTATGCAGAAGGTTGTGAAATTAGAAGAAAAGATTCAGATGTATTAATTGCAGATGCTCAGAGAACAGGTAATAACTTATATATGCTATCAAACATCAAAGGTCAAAAATGTTGTTTGAGTCAGATTGAAGAAAGTTGGATATGGAACAGGAGAATGGGGCACATAAATTTTGACAATCTTGTCAAAATTTGCAAAAAGCAAGCAGTCAGGAATCTTCCAATGATCACAAAGCCATCTAACATGCTTTGTGGACCTTGTCAGCATGGGAAGCAGGCTAGAAGGAGGTTCAAAACAAAAGAGTACTCGACCACTTAGATGCTAGAGCTTGTTTACACTGATCTATGTGGACCTGTGAGGACTCAAAGTACTCAAAGTGATAAATATTTCATGTTACTTATTGATGATTTTTCACGTATGACTTGGATAATGTTTTTAAAGAAAAAATCAGAAGCTTTTAGACAGTTTAAAGCATTAGTTGAGAATGAAACTAATCTGAAGATTAAGTGTCTAAGATTAGATCAAGGAGGAGAATTCATGTCTAATCAATTTATTGAGTTTTGTGAAGATCATGGAATAAAGAGATAGTATTCAGCAGCCATAACTCCACAACATAATGGAGTAGTTGAACGGAAAAATAGAACAGTTCAAGAGATGGTGAGGACAATGCTAAATGAATCCAAGATAGTAAATAAATATTGGAGAGAGGTAGTTGGTACAACAGTGCATATTCAGAATAGAGATTTATTAAGAGTCAACAATGACAAAACTCCTTATGAGAGATGGAAAGACAAACCAGCAATAGTTGATTATTTCAAAGTTTTTGGTAACAAATGCTTCATAAAGAGAATCGATGAAAAACTTGGTAAGTTTGAATCTAGAGTAGATGAAGGTATATTTCTTGGTTATTCTTGCAAAAGTAAATCTTATAAATGTTATAACAAAAGAACCAAGAAAATTGTTGAAACTGCAAGTGTCAGAATAGAAGAAGATGGAACACAAAAAATTAGTGATCCAGTAGACATTCCTGAAATCATTAAAGAGGAAGGCTTTGAAGAATCAGATGAAGATGAGGAAAAGAAGAAAAAGGGCACCAAGACTCCATCCAAATATGTTCAAAAAAATCATAATGAAAGTGACATCATTGGGGATATAAAAGAAGGAATTCGCACCAGAAGAATGATGGTAAGTGAATCTGAACAAGTTAATTTCTCTTTGTTATCTAAAATTCAGCCTAGAAATTTTTCAAAAGCTAGACATGATGAGCATTGGGTTAAGGCTATGGATGAAGAATTAGATCAGATAGAAAAGAATGATACTTAGGAATTAGTGCATAGACCAAAAGATCACAATGTGATAGGAACAAAATGGGTTTATAGAAATAAGTTGAATGAAAATGGAGAAGTAACCATAAATAAAGCAAGATTAGTATGTAAAAGATATGCTCAGATTGAGGGAATAGATTTTGAAGAAACTTTTTCACTAGTAGCAAGGTTAAAGGCTATTAAAATGTTTCTTGCATATGCAATTTTTAAAAATTTCAAAGTATTTCAGATGGATGTCAAATCTGCCTTCCTAAATGGGAATCTTGAAGAAGAGGTCTACATTGAGCAGCCTGAGGGGTTTATTCTCTCAAATATTAGTAATCATGTATGTAGATTGAAGAAAGCATTATATGGATTAAAACAAGCTCCCAGAGCTTGGTATGCAAGACTTGATAAGTACCTACAAGATCAAGGATTCAAGAGAGGATTTACTGATAGTAATCTTTACATCAAAACAGAAGGTGAGCATCAATTGATTGTTGTGGTTTATGTTGATGATATCATTTTTGGAGGAAATATCGACAAGATGACAAAAGAATTTTCTGATAGAATGCAAAAAGAATTTGAGATGTCTATGCTTGGAGAATTATCATTTTTCTTAGGATTACAAATATTTCAATCAAATAAAAGAATTTTTATATCTCAAAGTAAATATGCCAAGGAAATGTTGAAGAAATTTGGTTTTGAGAATTGTGTACCAGTTGGCACACCTATGTGTACAAGAAATAAGGTGAGCAAGGATGAAGATTCACCTATTATAGATCAATCTTTGTATAGATCTATGATTGGTAGTCTTTTATATTTGACAACATCGAGACCAGACATCATGCATGTAGTAGGTATGGTTGCAAGATATCAGTCATCTCCAAGAGATAGTCGTGTTCAGTTGGTGAAAATAATATTTAAATATATCAAAGGGACATTGGATTATGGATTATGGTATCCCACAGGTAAAGATTTCACTTTAGTTGCTTATACAGATTCAGATTGGGTAGTGTGTTTAGATGATAGAAAGAGTACAAGTGGAGGAGCTTTCTTCCTTGGTGATAGCTTAATTTCATGGCTAAGCAAGAAGCAAAACTCAGTATCAATTTCTATAGCTGAAGCAGAATATATTGCAGCAATATTGTGTTGTACTCAAGTGCTTTGAATGAAGCAAAATTTGGAAGATATCAAGGTAAAGTATGATGAACCTATTTCCATTTTTTGTGATAACACAAGTGCTATAAATATTTTGAAAAATATAGTAATGCATTCAAGAACAAAACATATTCCCATTAGATATCACTTTTTAAGAGAGCAAGTTGTAGATCAACAGGTTAAGTTGGAATATATTAGTACTACAGAGAAAATTGTAGATATTTTCACAAAGGCACTACCAAAAGACACATTTGAGTATCTGTGAGAGAAGTTGGGAGTAACTTCCCTTACTTCCTGCCATTGAGGTTCAACATCAGTTGAGGGGGACCTAAGTGTTAGCTCTAGGTAGGCCCTTTGCCATTCATGTCAAAGGGGGAGAATAATAGGTATAGGTGCAAAAAATAGGTACAAGTTGCTACAGTAAGGGTGAGTTATTGTATGTTTTTAGATGACAGGATGTGCAGGTGACAGGATGTGGTAGTTTCAAGATTGAGGTTGCCATCAACGACAAAGGGGGAGATTGTTGGAAATATTGTCATTGATGTTAAAGGTTTAACATTATTGGTGATAAAGGCTCCATTGCATTTAATGTTGTTTGTAATAAATATATCTTGGCTAATATGAGTTAATATTTATTTAATATTAACGAATATATTTTTGGTTGCATATGAGACAAAATAAGGGCCCATGGAGAAGTCAAAGAGCGACAGGGTAAAGACAAAAGAAGGATGGGACGCATTTTCCCATGAAGAGTCATTTTGGGGAATACCAAGAGTCACCAAGTGAAGACAAAAGAGTAAGGACAAATTTCTCATGAAGGGACACTTTAAGGAATACGAAAAGTCACCAAAGATAAGGACAAAAGTGGGAAGGATGTTTTTGATCATGAAGGGTCACCACATGACTTTTCAAAGGCTTGAATATGAAGGGTCATCCAAGATTGGCACCATTTTCTATGTGGATTGAAAGGTCACAAAGGGGGAAGGCCAAAGGTCATTTGGAAAGCTATAAATAAAGGCTTGAGAAGCCATTTGTAATATGAGTGTGAGAGGTTAATTTGATATTGTATTATCTAGCTTAGAAGAGCAAAGGTGAGAGAGAGGAAAGAGATGTATTAAACTATTATTTGTTGATATAACAACATTGAGAGATAGGTGTGTGGTATACACAAAGTGGTTGATGCTCATGTGGGTTGGTGCTCACGAATGATAGCTAGGTTGGTGCTCAGCAAAGGGGTTTGAAGCTCCTATGGGTTGGTGCTCACGAATTGTAGCTGAGGTTGGTACTCGACAAAGGGGTATGGTGCTCTTGTGAATTTATTCTCATGAATATACTTGAGATTGTTCTTCGTGGTTTTTTCCACATTGGGTTTCCACGTTATATCTAGTGTCTCTCTCTTTCTTGTGTGATGTTTATTATTTGAGTTTTATTGCATATCTTGAATGTTTGATTAAGGGAAAGTTTTATAAGATAAATATACTGATTCACCCCCCCTCTTAGTATATTCTGTGCTTAACACATTTTTAAGCTTCAATTGTGTAAACTTACCATTCAAAATTATCTATAGAGAATCTTCATTTATTTCATCCAACTGGACCAAATCGAAGAGCCTAATCCATTGGTGAAATAGGAGATGATGGAGGCTCATGCCACACTTCATTAATGAAGGCTTGGAGTACTAAATTTGGGTAAAAACACACTTCTTGGTTACTTGTGAGGGAGAATAACTACTTGAAAGGTATAACATTATTGTACTTTCACAACTAGTTGTTTTAATTCATTAGCAACACCCCTTGAGGAAGTAGGCTTGATAAGTTATCTCTTTATGCTTATTTTAGATATTTTATTGATTAATGCATGATATAACCTATGCCATAATCTTACTCTACATTTTGGCATGACTAATGGGACTCATACCTCATGCATCAATTTTATCCCTTCTAATTTAGCACTCAGACTATCTTTTGAGATTGTTTTGCTCCTTTTTCTCTAAATTTCATGTTTTGTGACTTTTGAATTAAATAACAAATTTGAACTATAAAGTAATAGATTCGACCTGAACATTAGTGAGAACACCCTATAGAGTGACAAAATTAACATTAGTGAGAACACCCTACAGAGTGACAAAATTAACCTATGCAATAGTGAAATCACCCAGGTGAACAATGAAATTGGTTGATCTATTTTATGTCTCTATCTATGTGATTAACAAGAATGAAAAAATTGACTTGGAGATTGGTAGGTTTGACATGTGGAATGATGGGTTTACCAAAAAAATAATGAGATCATCTTGGACTAGAAACCTATAGGTAACTATTGTGTTTCTTTTATTTCTATAATTTTATCACTTCGATGAGTTCACCTTACTCATCGATAAAAATGCCCTGCTAAATAATGATATGACCCTATAATCAATGGGATCATAAAATAGTGCCCTTTGTGCCTTTGTGTTCTAGCAAAACCATCCTGACGAATGATGGAATTGCCATACTCAATGACAAAAATGCTTTGTATAACATTGAAATCAACCTGTGTAAAAAAATAGAGAGCTAAAATAATAAGTTACAAATTTATTTGATAATCCTACACCCCTATTTTAGACTTATAATACCTTGTTTGTAGGGTTTAAGACACTTAGTCTCTATTTTATAATAATCAAAAGTAAATTTCACTTCATATCTCATTTAGTGCTCTAAAAAGAACTCAAAATTTAGCTAAGTTTGTTGAGAAACATTGTCATTAATGTCAATGGTCAATGTGGATTTCATTAATGTCAAGGTCAAAGATGATGTCATTGATGTTAAATTGCATTTAGTAAGGATGCATGTTAGCCCCAAATTTTGGCTAAGTATTATCTATTTTGGTGTAGAACCAACATGACACAGAAAGACCATGGCATGAAAGGACCATGGTACTGTTGATGCTATAGATTTCACGCTCTGAAAAGATACTCAGCTCCTTTCATCCATGCGGCACAATGCATACATTCCTCTTATTGTGGGTGGCAAATTGGAGGAATGAATCTCTAGATTAGGGGCTAGCTCCCCTTGATGCACCTTGAGGCCTTGAATTTTTTACTACTAAAAATGCAGGGGGGGTAAAAAGAGAGAGAGATACTATAAAGGAAAAAAGAACCTAACTAAAGTGGTAATGCAACAAAACTAATTGGTCTACTTAGCTTTCACCTACACTTTACACTAAAAAAAGCAAATAAACACTTCATTCAAATGAGAAAATGACTGCATCAATGTTTCAACAAGGGGTTCTATGGAGGTATAAGGAGGAAGAAACTACCAAAGGTGTTCTAAAGACACATTATTGGATAGCTACTCACCTACACCTACACTTCAATCTGGACACTTCTTGTTGACCTGTAGAAAGGAATCTACAATACACTAGATATGCTGGTATAAACTTATGAAAGCATCTGAGGAAATGACTGAACATAAGACAAGACCATAGGCATATGAAAAAGTGCAAGCTCAAATTGAGGTAAAACACCTCTTTTGATTCAAGCTAAATTCTTCAGGGCTTTGCCATATAATGCTGAGAGATCCTTCTCAAAAATGAGAACTTACAATATATAGAGAACTTAGAAAAAGATAATAGACTAGTCAAGGGAATGAGACCTATGCTATATTAAACACTCCTGCAAAAAATAATTTACCCATGCTATTGTCATTTCTTCTTAAATGATTATGATAAATCCATGTTATAGGTACGTAAGTCACGTCTCCCCTTGTCTAGGCCCACAGGGGTATGGGCTACTTCTCTTAGCAACCAACAAGGCCATCCCCTGTTATGTTGATTAGACCATGCTCTCTTGAATGATTCATGAAACTAGCTACTCATTAATGTCAAAAAATGAAAACATTGGACACTCCCTTCAATGTTTGCAACCAACCCTTTTAATGGTTTTTTGGTGGAGACTATTTCACCTAAAGGTATTTACTTCTCCTGCTGACGGCTCCTGTGCCACCTGCCTTGGTCTGCTTTATCCTTACACTTTGACTTGCTACACCACCTAGAGTGCTTGAGCTTTGTCCTAAATGTGTGTGGCCACATTCTAGGTTACCCACTTTATTTTTTCTTTCATGGCAATCTAGGCACCTTTCTATTATGGGTTGTTGAGTCATTCCTCAGGCTCTTGGGATTTTGAATTTCTTTGGACAAAATGTTTGAAGGAATTCCTTCAGAAATTTTGTCTGAAGGAATTATTCCTTTAGGCTTGTCACTTTAAAAAACCCTCTTTTGACTAGCCTTTGGGCTTCTCCTTATGAGTTCCTTTGAACAAAATATTTGAAGGAATTCTTTTAGACATTTTATCCAAAAGAATTGCTCTTTGACTACTTTCCAATGACTAGCTTACCACCTTACATTTGATGTTCACAAGCCTATCACCCCCATTTGAATTCCAATGGCTAACTTATCACCTTGAAATTGATGTTCACGGGCCTGTCACCCCCTTTGGTAATTCCTTTGGTTTTTTTGAAAATGAGCTTTTTTGAGAAAGTGACCCTTCCAAAAAATTGAAAAGGTCCTGATTGCAGCCTAAGTGCCCTCCATAAGGGTACTTACCCTTTGGGCTTTTTGTCTTCTGAATACTTTTGGACTTTCCTCAACTGTCAAAATTCCTTAGACAAAACATTTGAAAGAATTCCTTTAGAAATTTTGTCATAAATAATTATTCCTTGAGTCTTTATCCTTGGATTTCCTTCAGACAAAAAGTCTGAAGGAATTCTCCTTTGGCCCGTCAACATTTTTGAAGGTAAGTCTTCTTCGGGATTTCTACCTTGACCCTTTGCTTCAACCATCTACCCTTTGCAAGGACACTTTGAGCCCAAATTTTCCCTTTGGGCTTTTGTAAAGGTCCATTTTGACGATTCCCTACCTCCCACAAGGGCTTCTTGGCCTCTAAGTCACCTTTTAGAAGAATTGAAAAGGTTCTGTTTGGCACCTAAGTGCCCTCCACAAGGGTACCTACTCTTTGGAATTTTTGTAAACAACCCCTAGCCCTTTGAACTTGATCTTTTTTACCAATAAAAAGCCCTTTGAAGTAACTTACTTGTCTTATTAAGTATCCAAGATCAAAATGAGTTTCAAGTTGACTCATGCTTGCCAAACCCAAAGCACTTGACAACCATAAGAAGAAAATACTTATTTTTTTCATGGAAAAAGTCTTGACAAAGAAAAAACCACACAAGGCAGCTATGGGATAAACCTACCATAATCTGGATCGAAAGACCCTTGCAAGGAAAAGGAAAGGAGGGTGCCCAATTTTGGCCTTTAGGACCAAAATTGGTCAACAAATTTGGTAATTCATAGGGGAAGCATGCCTGCTATGCTTGAGAAGATTGGTGGCTTAAAGGTCCATTAGGCATGGAGTGAGGATGCAGCTTGAAAAGATAGAAATAACCTTGTAAAAACCTAAGAAGCAATAAATATTTTACCCCAAGTGATAAATAAAACACACACAAGACTAAAAAAAACTATAGACATGCATAAAATTACTTAGGGAAAATGAAGAAAATACAAGGAAGCTATGTACATGGCAAAATAAAGCTAGTGACAATGTTTAACATATATCTCATTGATTGGGATATGTAGTTCTTCACCATCCAACTTGGAGAGTTGGAAAGCATTATGTTGATTGCATTGGGTGATGACATATGGGCCACTCCACAAGGCATAAATCTTCATGTGCCTTCCAAGTTAGGCTCGGTCTTCATCCCACTTCAAGACAATATCACCTTCTAAGAACCCTTTTGGTGTATATATCTTGTCAAAATGCTTCTTTGTTTGATGTTGGTGGCTGGTCATTGCATCCATGGCTTGGTCTCTTGCCTCTTAAAGCTCCATTAGTTCATAGTACCTAACCTCCAGGCTGTCGCTCTCCACCAATTACAGCTGATGGGCAAGATCCAAAGTTGGTAACTCAAGTGAAATAGGAAGTCTAGCTTCCCTTCCATACACAAGTGTGTATGATGAATTCCCAATCACTCTCTTTGAAGTGATCCTATCTGCCCAAAGATATATCTTTAACTTGGCATGCCAAGTCTTTTGATTTTTCTCCATTGTCCTTTTAATGATCCTAATCAGGTTCTTATTTATGGACTGAACCAACCCATTCCCTTGTGGGTAGTAGTTGGAAGAATTTTTGAAATAGATGCCACATCTTAATGCCCACTTGCTTATCTTTATCCCTAAGAAAGCCAATGCATTATTTGACATGATTGTGGCTGGGACCCCAAATCTTATCACTATGCCTTCATAAAAGTCTAGGACTATGCTCTCATTGGCTTCCTTCAAAGTGATGGCTTTGACCCATCTTGTGAAATAATCTATGATAGTCAAGACCCACTTATGGACATCACTAGAAGGATGGTTGATCATTCCTATGAAGTCCAAACCCCATTGCATGAATGGCTATTCCACTTGAAAAGGATGTAGAGGCATTGAAACCAACCATTGCTTTCCATCAAAGAAAGTGTATTTTTGACATTTCCTCACTCAAACATGAGTGTCTCTGAAAAAAATGGGCTAGAAATAGCCAACCCTCATAATCCTTATAGTTGTGGATTTGGGAGCAAAGTGGCCACCAAATGGTCTATAATGGAACTCAGACAGTACCCTATCAACTTGGTCTGAGTCAATGCATCTCAAGAGTACCCCTGAAAGGTCCTTTATGAATAGCATTCCATTAACTAGGACATAAAGAAGAGATTGGATCCTAAAATACCTTCTTTTAGTCCTATCAAGACTTTGTGGACACTCACCTATTTAGAAGAAATGAACCATGTCTTGTGCCCATCTCTTCATGATTTTAGGTATTTCTACTGTAGCTTGATCATGGAATACCCAAATGTCCTCCTTCAGCTCTTTGTAGTCTATAGAGAGGTGTTCACACAACCCTCTTCCCCTTACCAACTTGGTGGTCTTGATCTCTACATCATACTCCATTACTTTGGCGATCCACCCTGCCCTTTTCTCATTCAAGTCTCAGCTTAGCAAGAAGTCCTTTACACTAGGATGTGGCACCATGATGTGAATCTTGTGTTAGAAAAAATATGTCCAAATTTTTTTAGGCTTCATATGACTACAAGTGCTTGCTTCTCAACATACATGTATCTAACCTTGTAGCCTTCTAATCCTTGACTAAAAAAAGTGAGAGGCCATTCTAAATTCTCACTATTTGCATGAGTGAACATAGCCCAAATTACCTCTTCATTTCTAAATATGTATAAATTGAAATCCTTAGAGAAGTCTGGACTTATTAGGATAGGAGCTTGGGTGATAGATTTTTTAATGCCTTCGAAGCTTTCTCTTCTCTTTTCTATCTATGTGAGCATCTCTTCCTTCTTCAACATGGAGGTTAGTGGCTTGACTAGTTCAAAAAACTTAGGGATGAATCACTTAATAAAGTTTATTTTTCCAAAGAAGCTTTGTAGGCCCTTCTTATGTTTAGGCAAGGACAATGCTAAGATGGCATGCACTCTTTCTGGATCAATGGTCAAGTCCCCTTTTGAAATGACATGGCCCAAAAGTTTGCCTTTATGGATAGCAAAGACACATTTCTTTGGGTTGAGAGAGATGCCAAAATCTCTACACATCTCAAAGATTTTCCTTAGGTGTATTAGATGTTGACTTACTTCCTTGGAGAAGACTGTCACATCATCAAGATAAACTAGCACAATGTCATTTATCAAACCTTGGAAAGCCGTATCCATAGCTCGTTGGAAGGTAGCTCCAAAATTTCATAATCTGAATGGCATCTTCTTGTAGGTGAAATTTCCCCACTTGGTGGTGAATGTTGTCTTGTACTGGTCACAATCTTGCACCAGAATTTGATTGTATCTAGACTAGCCATCTAGGAGGGAGAATATTTCATTGCCTATCACCATCTAGAGAATCTATTCCATACTTGGTATGGGATAGTGATCTCTTAATGAGACTCTGTTTAGGTCTCTGAAATCCACACATAATCTGATCTCCCCATTATTCTTCCTAACGGGGACCAAATTGGCCAACCAAGAAGAGTTTTTGATAGGAAAGATGATCTTATATTGAAATAACTTGGTGAGTTCCTTCCTCATGAGAGGCTCAATCTTTGGATTGATTGGACTTTATTTTTGTTTGATAGGTTTGGCACCTTCTTCCAGCTCAATGGTGTGTTGAGCCAAGTTTGGGTCAAACCTTTTCAAATCACCATACTCCCAAGCAAAGACATTGGTAAACTCTTAGCATAACATAATGAAAGCATGATTTTATTCATTGGTACATACCTTCCCAAGTGAAAGTAGTTTGTCCTTAAATATCTCTACCCTTTCATAATTTTATTTCTTGGTTGACATGCTTGCTTTATCCTTCTTGAGTTGGTCATCCTCATTGAAGATGCTCTCCAAATTACCCAACCTTTGGGATGTCTGTTGGTCTTTAGCTGAACAATCTACCCATCATACTACTACTACACCTTGGACTGATTTTTAGAAGTGAACTTAGCTTCCTCCTACAAGAAAATTGCTATTTTTTGGTCACTTTTGAACACTTTCCAATTGGTGACATTGTTTGGTATGGAGGGCCTTACTATCACCTTTAAATGGTGCTAATTCTTGTTTTATCTCATCCCCTTTGGAATATCAAACTGAGCACCAACTGCTGCTAGTATATCTACATGCTTGTTCTCCTCTCTTGGGATGGAAGTGATGTTGAAAGTAGTGAAGCTCTCCATTAGGTCCCACACCCTATGCTTGTAAGACTTGAGTAGGGAGTTTTTGGTCAAGTTTTGACCCCTCACCTGGTTCATAATCAACTCACTATCTCCAAACACTTGAAATTCTTTGATTCCTCTTTTCTTTGCCCATTCTAGACCATGAATAAAGATTTCATACTCAACTATATTACAAGTGCAAGAGAACTAGAATCTGAAAGTTGAGAAGTATTTCTCTTTTGAAGGTGAAACTAGCATTGTTCCACCACTAGCACCCAACTTGCTTCTAGATCCATCAAAGAAAAGCTGCCATAAACCATAGTCCTCTTTGTTTGCCTTGATCAACTTTGGTATGAAATCATATTTCTCATACATGCAGTAAACTATAAGACCTGCCTCTTTGATGAACTTGTAAGGGTCATGCTCAAAATTGTTATTTCCACATTCATCTAGGAGCAGGTTAGCAACTCCTACAAGGGAAGATGATGGAGATTGGTTTACCTGGAGTTATTATTCATCAATGATAGCGTAGCTGACATTCACTACTTTGGGTGAGTATGGCTCCAGGTGATCTTTGTGGATGGGCTCTGACTAAATCTTCACCTTAGTTCCATACTTTATCCTAAAAACCATATAAGACCAATTTGCTGTGAATTACCCACCTATCTTGGATGTGAATTCCTTTGATAAGATAAGAGAGAAATAAGGGGGAACATCTGCCACTACCACATCATGGGGAATTAAGAAGGTCGAATAGGGATGGAGAGTTAGATTCAAGCCTCTTAACACTCCCGAGGTCTTGGCTAGTGATCCATCCAATTTCAGAACTCCTTTGGTCATTTGTTCATATTTGAGTCCTAGCTTATCAGCTATGAATTTGGGCATAATTGAGGTGCTTGATCCACTATCAATAATGTAATTATGGACCCAAAAATCACTAATAATCAAGGACAAATAAAAAAGAGGGAAATTTTCATCCTTTTTTACTTAACCTCCCATGGTAGGAGCCCCATTCACTATCAACACATTATCATTCTGCTAGGATAGCTTGCTCACCTAGCTCGTGCAATTCCTTTTGGAGTATCCTTTTGCCTTGGTAGTGCTAAGGAATCCCACAATGAGATGTTCAGGTGTAGCTTTTTCTTTTGGTCCACTACATTGATTGAAGGATTGCGCCCCTTGGAGGTATCTTTGGGGACATTTGTAACTTATGATGCAACTTGAGGAGTTGAAAATGCCACTGGTGGTCTATAATTGGGAAACTTCTGATGTGCTTATGATGAAAAAGATGCTGCAGGTGCTTGAGTAGCTACTGGAGCTTCATCCATAGCTTTTTTTTTGGACATGGTGTTGGCTACAACATAATTGTCTTAATTATTTGTGCTCCCCACATAGTTGACTATGTAGAACTCCCCTTCCAGGTGGTTCATAAGAGTGGAATTAGATTGATCCTACCTGTTATCCATCCCAGGTTATTTTGACACCTCAAAACTTGAGAATTGGGCTACCTTATCACCTTGTGTGGTCATACTTTGATTTGGTAGCTCATTAGCATAAGAAAACTATTCTTGACCATGCCCCAAGGGTGGATAATTAGGTTGCTCCTGCACCATATTATTTTTAGTGGGGACAAGAGCCTTAAAAGGTGAAGAGGCATTTGGATTATAGCTCTGATAAGGCCTAACTTGCATAATCTAACCCTGTCCTTGATTATAATTTTGAAAAGGAGGCATATTTGTTTGCCTGAATTGATGGTAGCCTTAATTTGGCTTATAACTCTGAGCTTGCTACCTCTTGAGGGTAACTAGATAATTGTTAACACTCTACAATAGGCTCTTAACTACATGGAGATCATTTGTATGGGTAGAAACCATCCTCTCTACACTAGGTAGAGGAGGTAGAGTGGGTGCAACAGGTTGAGCTAAGGGATATAAATCAGGAAAGAGTGGCATATGAGGTCTAGGTTTTATCTTTCTTGCTTGAACCAAGAAATTCTTAGTAGTTATGGCTATTTCATAAGCAATAGGTATAATATATCCACCCATGGACCATATCATGACAATAATGTCATTATTTGGGGCCTTCAAGTAGTAAAGGAAATAATAGCTTGGGGTTGGCCTCACAAGAATTGGGATTCTATCCTAGGTCTTTTGGAACCTAGTGTTGAATTAAATTCATATGTGGCTCTCTTCATGGTGGTCAATTGCTCAGCTAGAGACTAATGGCCACTTTTTTCTCCAAACCTATTTGTCAAGAGTGTACCTAACTCATTCCATGAGCCAACTAAGTTCATAAGCAAGGTCTGATACCAGTCCAAAACTTTCCATTTGAAGGACAAGGCCAAAAATATGATGGATACATTTTCCTTAGTGATATTATGAATATTATAGAGGTTGGCTATGTTTATGATATGATCAATAGCAGTGATTAGGCCCTCTCCACTAAAGGGAGGAACACTTTTGAGAGTTGTCCCTAGAATTGGGTCATACTACAAAAGGTTCAAGGGACTTTGACCATTGAAGGACATAAAAGGGAAAGCCATGGCTATGAAAGGATTCAACTAGGGTCTCTTTAAGTAGGTGTATTTTATGGCTAGTCTAGGAAAGTGGCTTGCTATGTAAGGATGAAGAGTTGCAAACCTTAGTCTCTTTGATAAGTTTAGAGGCAACTCAACAAATTAAAAAGGGACTCCCTTTGAAGAAGATATTGTGGTGACCTTAGGCATGGGATGCCAGATTGATCATTAACCAAAGACTGAGTTCCTAAAATAGAGTTGCTAGATGTTGGATTATAGTTGCTTCTTTTGGATGTTACAATCACAGGACTAGCACCAATCCTAAAACTTATAGGACACAAAATAAATGTCCTATTGGACATGATAAAAATTATTGATGCTATGGATTTTACCCTCTAAAATGATACTCAGTTCCCTTCCTCCACATGACACAATGGAGACATTCCTCTTGCTGTGGGTGGCAAATTTAAGGAATGAATCTCTAGATTATGGGCTAGCTCCCCTTGATGCACCTTGAGGCCCTAAATTTTTTACCACTAACAATGGGTAGGGTTGAAAAGAGAGAGAGATAATATAAGGAAAAATAGAACCTAACTAAAGTGGTGATGCACCAAAACTAATTGGTCTACTCAGCTTTCACCTACACTTTACACCAAGAGAAACAAATATACACTTCATTTGAATGAGAAACTGGCTACATCAATGTTTCTGCAAATATGGGGTTTATGGAGGTATAATGAGGAAGAAACTTCTAGAGGTGTTATAAAGACACAATTTTGGATAGCTACTCACCTGTGCCTATACTTCAATTTGGACACTTCTTGTTGACCTACAAAAAATAATCTACAATACACTAGATATGCTAGTATAAAATTATGAAAGCATTAGAGGAAATGACTGAACATAAGACAAGACCATAGGCAAATGAAAAAGTGAAAGATCAAATGGAGGTAAAAAACTTCTTTTGATTCAAGGTAAATTCTTTAGGGCTTCGCCATACAATGCTGAGATATCCTTCTTATAAATGAGAAGTTACAATATATAGAGAACTTATAAAAAGATCATTGACTAGTCAAGAGAATGAGACCCATGCTGTATTAAACACTCCTACAATGAAGAATTCACCCATGATATTGCCATTTCTTCTTAAATGCTTATGATAAATCCATGCTATAGGTACTTAAGTCATCACCCCCTTGTCTAGGCCTGCATGAGTATGGGCTACTTCTCCCAGCAATTGACAAGGCCATCCCTTATTATGTTGACTGGGTCATGCTCTCTTGAATGCTTCATGTAACTAGCTACTCATTAATGTCAAAATAAGAAAACATAGGCTGCTCCCTTTAATGTTCACAACCAACCCTTTAATGGTTTTTTGGTGGAGAGTATTTCACCTAAAGGCATTTACTTTTGCTGATGACTCCTATACCACCTACCTTGGTTTGGTTTATCCTTTCACTTTGACTTGTTACACCACTTAGAGTGCTTGTGCTTTGTATTATATGCATGTGACCACATTCTAGGTTACCCACTTTGTTTTTTCTTTCTTGGCAATCTAGGATCCTTTCTTTGATGGGTCATTGAGTCGTTCCTTAGGCTCTCAGGGTTTTGAATTTCTTTGGACAAAATGTTTGAAGGAATTCCTTCAGACATTTTGTCTGAAGGAATTCTTCCTTTGGGCTTGTCACTTTTAAAAATACTCCTTTGACGAGCCTTTGGGCTTCTACTTATGAGTTCCTTCAGACATTTTGTCTGAAGGAATTTCTCTTTGACTACTTTCCAACAGCTAGTTCACCACCTTAAATTTGACATTTGTAGGCCTATCACCCCCATTTGAATTCTAATGGCTAGCTTATCACCTTTAAATTGATGTTCATGGGCTTGTCACCCCCTTTGGAAATTCCTTTGGATTTTTTGAAAATGAACTTTTTTGAAGGGAAAGTGACCCTTCAAAAAAATTGAAAAGGTCCTGCTTGCTACCTAAGTTCCCTACACAAGGGTACCTACCCTTCGAGCTTTTTATATTCTAAATTCTTTCAGACTTTTTTCAACTGTCAAAATTCCTCAGACAATATATCTAAAAGAATTCCTTCAGACATTTTGTTCAAAAGAATTCTTCCTTAAGTCTATATCCTTGGATTTCCTTCAAACAAAAAGTCTGAAGGAATTCTCCTTTGGTCCATCATATTTTTTGAGTGTAAGTATTCTTCAAGATTTTTACCTTGACCCTTTGCTTCGACCATCTACCCTCCATAAGGACACCTTGAGCCCAAAGTTTCCCTTTAGGCTTTTGTAAAGGTTCATTTTGCTGATTCCCTGCCTCCCACAAGGCCTTCTTAGCCTCTAAGTCACCATTCAAAAGAATTGAGAAGGTCATGTTTGGCACCTAAGTGCCCTCTAAAAGGGTACCTACCCTTCAGACTTTTTGTAAACAACCCTGGCCCTTTGAACTTGGTCCATTTTGATAATAAAAAGCCCTCCAAAGTAACTTACCTACCCTGTTAAGTATTCAAGATCAAAATGAGTTTCAAGTCGACTCATGCTTGATAGACCCAAAAAACTTGGCAACCAGAAGAAGAAAACACTTGGTTTTTTCATGGAAAAAGGCTTGATAGAGAAAAAACCACACAAGGTAGCTGTGGGATGAACTTGCCAGAACCTGGATCAAGAGACCCTTGCAAGGAAAAGGAAAGAAGGGTGCCCAATTTCGGCCTATAGGACAAAAATTGGTCAACATGTTTGAAAATTGATAGGAAAAAAAACATCATGGCATGAAACCTATAGGGCATAAGAGGACAACGTGTGGAAGGACCAAAATGAGAGGACCTAGTCAAATAAGAATTAGTCATGAGGAACCCAAAGACTTAGGACTTAGAATTGAAGTAGAAGATTAGGGGAGTACATGGGAAGAGGGAGAAGTTAAAGGAATGATTCATATAGGATCTTATTCATATGAAGTTTTACACCGGCCCACAAGGAGAAAAACACATGACAACAAGGATCTAACATAGAGCATGGTCATAGGGGTGCAAAGGCCTAGATCCTTAGTAGAGTTTATTGAATGCCATGACTCCCAGTCTATTAGGAATTTTTTGGATAATGATGTAGGAGAATCTTATGAATGCTCAATGTTGGTTTAGGATGTGCTTTAGATTCATGTTTGTAATTGAATTTTGAATTTAAGTCCAAAATTAGTTTTCCCACCGAAAGGGATTTTCAAATTTTCAAGATGTTTTAGGTGATCTAAATGAGTGATGATGATATGTAATTGATGAAGTCATGTTTTAATAAATCTTTAAGGTTTCATGAAAGGTCCTAAGGTGGTTATGAGTCAATATGTTAGCTTAAGGTCTGAGGTGGTGAGTTTTATGTCCATCACCCTACGTGGGTGAGTAAAAGAAGGAGTTTGTTTAAACCAAGAAGTGATTATATGTATTGTTTTAGAGTCTAAGTGTATGTGGTTCATGTTATAAAGTTAGGGAGTATGAGGTAGTTTTGAATATTGATGGAGAAGAGGTACAGAGGGAGAGGAGTAATTAAAGTCTAAGGATTTTGTACCCTATTTAGGACTGTATAAACAATGTAACATGCAAAATTAAGTAACTAGTATGTTCTTGAATATACATTTAGTTCTATATTTGGTATTAAATATATCTATATGGATAATTTTGATATGTTATAAAATCTATAATAATTTAACACAATATTTTGATTTGTAATAGAAAAGACATAGTTTTCTATAAGAGCAAGACAACAGTCCTGTGCATGTTTATTCAAGTAAACAAATAAGCAGAAAAAGGAACCCTGCCAAGAATATAAACCAACAATGAAGGGTGATACTAGGCTATGTGAAACCATAAGTTGTTATTCATATAGTTTTGTGGTTGTCTTCAACATGAATCAAGAGTTCCCATAACTAATTCTATGTATACCTTGTGAAGGAAACACAGTTAATAAAAGTTGTCTAAATATTTGAATAACAAGTAATGTGGGGTTTGTTGTACTATAAATATGGTGAAGAGAGACTATATGGCTGAGTATAACCCTTGAGAAACACTTCTAAAAAATCAAGTGAGTTGGTTTCTTTTGAAAAACCTATGCATTTTATGATGGGCGATGTCTAACCTATAGTTGTATAAGGTTGGGAATACAAATGTGATACAAAGAAGTTTTTAGGTGTGTCTATTGAAAGAAAAAGGTGAGTTAGGTTGTTAGGAATATATAAAAACCTTATCTAGAGAGTGGAAACCCTAGATGAGTATAAATACTTTGAATAAGATACTTGCAGACTCTATGCTTTATAATTGTGCGTGTACAAAATGACAAGATCTTACTTGAAAACATGAACACATATGTTAGTATAGTGTTTTTATGGTTTTATAAGTAGTGGAATGGTCATACAGACATTAAAATGCAATTGTAGTCCAAGGAAAGGTGAGGAAATGACTAGAAACCTTTTATGACCCTTCACGGCCTATGTAACCCTATTTCTAGGGTTTTTGGACAAAAATAAGGATTTTGAGTGAATGTACCATGAAAATCCTCTATAAATTGGTCATAAAGTAGATATCAATTCTAGATAAGAAATTTTGAAGTTTTATAAAAGATTCGATGCATATTCATACTATTTGAAAGGACAGTGAGTAAAATTGAGTTCAAAAGGGCTAATAGACCTAACAGTAAGCTATAAAGGTCTAGAAGGTGGTTTGATTGTGGATTTTGGAATTGAAATTTCTTTTGAATTAATAACTTGATAAAGGGTATCTACATCAGTGATTAGTTTCCCCTTATACCTTTGTATGATTTTGTACAAAGTGAATTTCAATAGAAAAAGGCTACAAGGGTTACCCAAATAGTAAGCAGAGTTGAGTAAGGGTGAGTTGATGCTTTGTAGGTTGTAAGATGATCAAAGAGTGAATTTTATAAGCATGTATCAGATGTCACAGACCATAAATTATTCCATTGAATCTCATAACATAAAATTGCATAGTGGTCTGATGAACTATTGACAAGAAAATTGATGAAGTGTGATTGCAAGAAAGTGTAAGGAAACATTAATGTTGCTTGATCATCTACATCATAATGGTATTTTAGCCATCTAGATGATATATATATATATATATATATATATATATATATATATAGGTATGAACTTGGTAATTACATTGTTATAGTGCACGATGCATGAATTTATAAGTAAGCAAGAAAACAATTTTCAAGGAATCTTGTTGCACGATAGAATCAAGAAGGTAGATAAAGAAAGGTATGAATTACTTATGGTTGATTATTTGGTTTAAATGCATTGATGATGCTATGTGACAGGTGAGGAAAAATTAAAAAGTGAATAGTGTGGTGGTAATCCCTAAAATAAGAGAGCTATTAACAAGCTCAAAATAGAGAAGCTCATAAATAGATCTTAGGAAAGAGAAAATAGTCCTAGTGTGAAGGACAAGAGGTAGAAAGGCCCTAGTGAGGTCCAAGATAGAGAGTGAGAGGGGTTCTAAGTGTAAACCAAAATAAAGTGGTCCAAGTGAGGCCAAAATGAGGAAGAGTACGTACCCAAGTGAGGTACTAAAGATGAATATGAAAGGAGAGGTAGAAAGAAAAATGAGATATAGGGTTAAATCTGAATGCCATAGTGATAGGATGATGGAGGTATAAATAAAAAAATATGAATTGACAAGGATGGAAAGAGAGTTACTATAAATGTGGAGAGTATATAGTTTGAGATGTGGAATTAAACTTAGAAAAAGAGTCAAGTGCAACTTTCTAGAAAGAATACAAGAGAGGGAAAACCATCAAGTAATGGAACATATGGAGAGAGAGTTGAAGAAGATGGAAACACAACTTGCCATGGAAGAGTAGAGAGAGGAAATGGGGCCTCAAAATTTTTAGTCTAACATTGATTTGTCATGGTTAAATGCAGGTCAAGAAATAAAAAGTGAAGATCATGATTGGGATGAAGAAATTGATTGGATAACAGTCCATAAGGAAGAAGAAGTTGATGAATGGAAGAGTGAAGGTACAACTAAAGATGAAGTGTTTTTTAACTTGAAATATGGTGAGTTATTTGATGAATAATAGTGGAGAGATGAAAATCAAAGAGCAGGTGAAAAAGAAGACACAACATTCCACATAAAGGCAACAAAGCTGGACCAAGAAGGCAAGGGAACAATAGGTAATGCATTGAAAGCAATTTTTTATGAATATTATGAATAAAATGATGATATTTTGTATAAATATACAATAAGTTTGTTTGAGGAGTACATTGGAGTTGTGAAGGATCAATAAGCACATGAAGTGCTTGAGGAAAGTGTTGAATAGGTTAAAGAACAAGTGACTAATTTACCAGTCCATGAAGAGGAGAGGCAAAGTAGTGAGTTGACTAATTGGACAATAAAAGGAGAAACTATAGTGGATGACAATAGAAAAGAGGTTGTTGCCAACAAGAATATGAGAAAACATGATGCATTGGAATAGATACCAAAGAAGGAACATAGTGTAATATGGAACATGTATGCTGATGATGAGGTAGAAATAAAATTGATATAAGATATAATGGGTAAAGAATGACAACTTCTACTGAATGCCATAAATATTGAAGAGGATTATGAAAGAAAAAAAAATCAATAAGGATAAATATAGGTACAAACAATAGTATGAGATGTAACAAAGGAAAGAACAAAGGATAACATGGATGAAGAAGCAGAGGCATAGGTGTGTAAACAAAGAGCATACACATGTGTATTAACATTTGAATGAAGAAGGATATGGGTGTCAAGGTCTTTTCTCACCTTGGGAGTATGATGTAGAGGAATATTAAAAATGCTCAAATTTGGTCTAAGATGTGACTTAGACTCATGTGTGTAAGTGAAATTTGAATTTGAGTCCAAAATCAATTTTCATGCCAAAAGGGATTTTCAAAATTTTAAGATGTTTTATGTGATCTAAGTAAGTGATGATGATATGTAGTTGATGAAGTCATGTTGTAATAAACCTTTAAGGTTTCATGAAAGGTCCTAATGTGGTTATGATTCAATGTGTTAGGTTAAAGTGTGAGGTGGTGAGTGTTATGTCCATCACCCTATGTGGGTGAGTAAAAGGAGTTTGTTTAAACCAAGAAACGGTTATATGTCTTGTTTTAAAGTCTAAGAGTGTGTGTTTCATGGTATGAATTTAGGTATTAGGAGGTAGTTTTAAAGATTTTGGGAGGCAAGAGGTACGGAGGGAGAGTAGTAATTAAAGTCTAAGGATTTTGTACCCTATTCAAGAATGTATAGATAATGTAATAGGCAAAATCAATAAACTAGTATGTTATTGAATATAAATTTACTTATATATTTGGTATTGAATGTCTTTATATGGATGATTTTGATATGTTATAAAATATATAAGACTTTAGCATAGTATTTTGATTTGGAATAGCAAAGACATAGTTTTTTGTAGGAGTGAGACAACAGTCTTGTGAATGTTTATTCAAGTAAACAAATAAGTGAAGAAAGGAACCCTACCAAGAATATGAACTAGAAATGAAGGGTGATACTAGGCTATGTGAAATCATAAGTTGTTATACATATAGTTTTGTGATTGTTTTCAATGTGAATTAAGAGTTCCCATAACTAATTCTGTGTATACGCTGTGAAGGAAACATAATTAATTAAAGTTGTCTGAATCTTTGAATACAAAGTAATGTGGGGTTTGTTGTAATATAAATACGGTGAATAGAGACTATATGGTGGAGTAAAACCCTTTAGAAACACTTCTGAAACATCAGGTGAGTTGGTTTCTTTTGAAAACCGTATGTGTTCTATGATGGACTATGTCTAACCTATTATTGAATGAGGCTGGGAATATAAATGTGATATAGAGAAGTTATTAGGTGTGTCTATTGATAACAAGACATGAGTTGGGTTGTTAGGAATCTATAAAAACCTTTTTTAGAGAGTGGAAACCCTAGATGAGTATAAATACTTTCAAGAAGATACTTGCAGACTCTATGCTTTATGATTGTACATGCACAAAATGACAATATCTTTCTTGAAAACATGAACAAAGACATTAGTATAGTGTTTTGATGATTTTATAAGGAGTGAAATGGTCATATAAACCTTAAAATGCAATTATAGTCCAAGGAAAGGTGAGGAAATGACTAGAAACCTTGTATGATCCTTCTCGGCTTGTGTAACCCTGTTTCTAAGGTTTTTGGACAAAAATAAGGATTATGAGTGAATGAATTGTGGAAATCATCTATAAATTGGTCATCAAGTAGATATAAATTATAGTTAAGACATTTTGAATTTTTTTGAATGATTCTGTACATATCTATACTATTTGAGAGCACTGTGAGTAATTTTGAGTTCAAAAGGGCTAATAGACCTAACAATAAGCTATAAAGGTCTAGAAAGGTGGTTTGATTGTGGAGTTTGGAATTGAAATTTATTTTTAAGTCATAAATTTATAAAATGTATCTACATAATTTATTATTTTCCCCTTATACCTTCATACAGTTCTGTACAAAGTGAATTTCAATAGAAAAATGTTACAAGGGTTAGCCAAACAATAAGTACAGTTGAGTAAGGGTGAGTTAATGCTTTGTAATTTGTAATATGATAAAAGATTGAATGTTATAATCATGTATAATATGTCACAAACCATAAATTATTCCATTGAATCTCAAAATAAAAAGTTACATAGTGGTCCAATGAATCACTGACAAGAAAATTGATGAAGTGTGATTGCAAGAAAGTGTAAGGAAAAGTGAAAGCTGCTAGATGCTCTGCATCAAATAATTAATCAAGTCATTAATTATTTTAAACACTTGGTCAAGGATAAAAAAGTATAAATACCCCTATTGTAAATCACTGTGGGGATAATGATGGACAAATGTATATTTAATTTTGATGCTTAAGCTTAGTATATGAAGTTGCGGGTTTTAACAAACTTCATGTGCTCATGATGAATGGTGTTGTGTGAGTTACTTATCATGAATTTTGACTAATCTCTAAAATTATGGTAGTATAACTTAGAACTCAATAGTCTATCTTTGCATTTATGGACTATCTAAATGAATACATGTTTGACATAGAGAATATAACTAAGTATTACTATGCAAAAAAAACCTACATGAACCAGTCTTAAGCTTTATGCTTTGAGTAAGCATACAAGACCATAGTCTTGCATGAAAGGTACAATGCGCTAGCTCATTGGGCTAGACTTTAGCGTTAATGCTATTTTTACAATAGAAAACCCTAGAAATGCATGATGAGTGGTCTGTGATAAGGAAGCCATGTATTGAGAGAAAATTTGAAGGAAACCAAATGTCTATCTATTGAGAGATAATTTTAAGGCAACTTGATGATTCTTCTGGAGCTAATGACAAGATTCAGGTCAAGGTCAAAACACAAGGTGTCTTGAGAAGCCTAGTCTTGAGAAACATAGTCATATCCTGAGCATGAGCATATTGAGAATTAATAACTATGTAAAAATTTATAGTGATATCTAAGTAAGAATGTAAGGCATATGATAAATGTGCTGAAGCATCAAGGAATGTGTTGAGGCTAGTTATCAAGCCTCAAGAATTTGAGAAGCCTACTCATGTCATTAGTCATTACGTGAAGATACCCTATGAGTATGTCTGAGGTTGGTAGGATGGTGAGTTGGATACACAAAGGAATGGGTGGATGTTTGATATTGTTTAATAATTCATGTGAGGCATTGGAGCACTGAGGAGAGCTTCAATAAGAGTCTATAGGGGTAGAGCCTACAAGACTAGCATGCATCTAGACTAGTTTTAGACTCTGCATAACCTAATGAGAGATCATGAGATGTTGTCAAGACCTATTAATGATGAAAATAAATGTTATAGAATGTGATAAGTTTCTTGAGAATGTGAGTGAGGTGGATAATGCATGAACAATGGATATAAGGTTAGTTTCAAAGCCTCATGTGACCTATAGATCAAAAGTCTAAAGAGTAAAGAGAGAGATGGTAATTAAGTAGGGTCTGATGTTAAATTTACAAGGAATGAATAAAAAATGATAATTGATATAGGTTTATCATGTCATTTCAATAATGTTTCCCAAGTTTTAAGTCATGGCTTATAGGAAAAAGCATGAAATGTGGTTTTGAGGTTTCCTGTGTGCACAAAATGAAAGATTCTCAACCCAAGGACTTTCATGTGTTTTTTGGTACATGTAACCTCTAAATGAGAACCCAATCCATTCATGGTATATGAGGAAGGGTACTATCTCAAATTTCCAATCATTGGTTTCTATTTTAAGGGTCTAATCTTTATTAATGATAGTTAAGATTGTAAGGTGGTTTAAACCTCTCTAAAACTTTGACTATGACCCAATATGGAAGATAATGATGGAAATGGCTCAAAATGGATTTAATGACTTAGTTTTATTATTGGATAATGTATTGGACTCTTCCTTGTATCTTTAGGTGGAATTTGTTTTTCATGAAAGTGAGTGGACCCTACATGAAAAGCCATGTTTCTCAAAAATTTACTGTAACATACAGATTTGACCGATTAAAAGTTGATAAGTGGATGGAGGTTTAAGATTTAGACTTATATCTTATTCCAATATAAGTTTTTGATCAGGTTCTAGACTTCAGATATACTAAACCGGTCACAGAAGTTGACCTATCGTTAAAAGGTCTAGTGAGGCAGACAGTGAGAAAACCAAGCAGAAGTGGAAATGAGATTAGGGATGTGTTGCCATGGATTATGGATGGATAAAAATTCATGGAGTTACTTATAAATAAATATATCACATTTACATATTAGATAGAATATTTGGAAGTTGTGGATATGTTGAGAATATTGCTTATAAGTTGACATGTCTTGTGCAGATGAGATAATGAAGGTGTAAGATTGTGAGATTGGTTTGCAAGACCAAAGTTTTCGCTTAACCATGGTACCTATATATCTAATAGTTACCTAATTATCTCATATGATCATTCACATGAAATAAGTTTCCATAAATTTTCCCACATAGGTGCTGAAAGTCATAATCACCATGGTTGGTCTTTAAGGCAGAATGGCAGTTCTGAGTAAGCAAGTAGGAGTATGAGTTGGAGGCTATCTGCACTTAGATGAAACATCCAATGAATATTATTTTTTTTTTAGGTCATTAATTTTTATTCATACTTTGAATAATCTTTGAAGTTAGTGAAATTAATTGAAGTGGTAAAGCCAAAGTAAGTAGACTTGCTTAGAATTGACTGTGTATACTAAAAATAAGAGATTGGTTTGTAAGACCAATATCTAGCATCATAATTAAAATTTTTATACTTAAGAGTGATATAGAGATTTAAAATAATCCCTTTAAGGTTTAAAAATTGATAGTAAGTATTATTTTAGGGATTGAATCTCAAATATTCATGACTATGTTTTTGAGACCAACTGGTAATTCTGAGTGGGCTACTTATAGAGAAGGGTTTGATTATTTTTCCTTGAGTTATGAAGTATAAATCACCTATTTATAACCTTAAGGTCATAAGTATCCTTTTTATATATTTTATTACCATGGTTTTTTGGAAAATTTGTGTTTATGATTCAATTATTTGAGATAAACTTTCTGTGTATGCATAGGCCTAATATGAATTGTACTTTTGTTGTGCTCCAAGTAGTGATTTGATCCAAAAATATTTATAGATCCTAGATAATATTAGAAATGGTATTTTTTGATAAAATATGATGTGTTTCTTTTGTATAAAGTGTTTTAATGTTCTCCAAGAAGATAAAAATATAGCGTGTGCTAAGTAGGCCTAATGGGATTAGGTCTCCATAAGGCCTAAAAGAGAGATAAGGCCTAATTGAGGTAGGTTAGACATAAAAAAATTAAATAATATTTTATAAACTTCTATTAAGTGTTATAAGATTAATTCTATGGCTGACCTAAGAGGATAAGAGTGCTTTTTTGACTAAGATGGATATGAAAAAGAAAAGTCTTATATATATACTAGGCATTTTTAGGCCAAATAATGTAAGCTAAGTGTATAGATGTGAAGCAAAGAATAAGAGGATTTTGTGAGATTAAAAAGGTGGTAGATAATATAAAATAAATGATGTAAACCATTTATATACATCTGCAAATGTTCATGAGTTCTTCCATGACTTAATCAAGCAATATAAGACCATCATTAGTTGTGAGAGGGAAACAAGATCAAGGTGTATAGGTTCAAAGTGTTGATTAAGCGGGTGCTTGATCAACAAGGGTGTTGTATCCTCCTATAAATTTAGTGCTTGCTAATGTCAAGTTGATGCTTGATAAATTTTGGGGTTTGTGCTCCTTGTTTGGTTGGTGCTAAACTAAATTTGATTGATGGAATTATAGGAAAAGTTGTCTAGGATATATTTGAGTGGGTTTTATTACCCTTGAGGGTTTTCCACATATACTTTGTGTTCATGTATTTCATGCTATTATATATTGATGCCTATGTTTGTTAAGATGTACATGCTTGTATAATTGATCTATGTTTTCTTAAGTAAGACTATATAAGAAAGTCTTAAAAACTAATTAACAGAGCCTAGTCCTTTGAAGCAGGTCTAAAAGCCTAAAGGAGATCCTAAAAACAAGGATGGCTAATCAGCAAGCTCAAGGTGGTTTATCTACCAATAAGAATACATTTTTCAATGGATATATCTATGTTTTTTGGAGTGTCAAGATGAAAATATATTTTATGTCTCAAGGTCATGACATTTGGCAATTATTTATGGATGGCTATAGTGCTCTTCCCATTCCACCATCTGATGTAACAGATAAGAAAGATAGTGAAAACAACTCCAAGGTAATGAATGCTATTCTTTGTTACCAATTAGAGGTAGAACTTATAAATTTAATGCATTATGGATATGCCAAAGAGATATGGGATAAACTAAAGACCATTTATGAAGGTGACACTAAGGTAAATATGGCTGAATTGCAGACTCATAGAAGATAGTTTGAGAGCCTAAAAATGAGTGAAGATGAAACCATTGCATCCTATCTATTGAAGGTTGATGAAGTTGTTAATATCATTAGAGGATTGGAATAAGTCAAATAATCTACTGTTGTTCAAAATTTTTTGAGATCAATAGCTTATAAATTTGACTCTAAGGTATCTACAGTAGAAGAGATGCAGGATTTAGACAAGCTAGAGATGGATGGGCTTTGTGGCATCTTGACTACCTATGAGATGAGAAACAATGAAGGGAAACCTACAAAGAAAGAATAAACTTTAAAAGTTGAGAAGAATTAAAAATCTAAGAAGGTCAAGGATGAGGAATACTCAGATGTTGATAATGATCAACTGATAGCTATGTTTGTACATAATTTGAGATTTGGATATGGTAGGTACAAAGGTAAATTACTATTCAAATGCTTCAACTGTGGTAAGATTGGTCACTTTTCATCCAAGTTCCCCAACAAGAATAAGTATGAGAATGATGAATAACATGATGAACATCATGAATATGACAAGAAAACCTATACGTCTAATAAAAAAAAGGAGTTCAAAAAGTATGAATGTAGAAAAGGGAATTTCAAGAAAAAGAAAAGCTTATACACTAAAAAAGATAATATTTCTAATGTAAGTGACTCAAGTGAGTCTAATAGTGATAATTAAAGTCATAAATATGAACATGAAAACAATGAAACTTTGTTTATGGCCATAAAATTAGATAATGAGGGTTGTCTAAGTGGGAAACATTATGGTTGATGTGGAATCAGATGAAGAAGAAGCTAAAGTAGACATTAAGGCTGAATTGGTAAGTGCAATAGAAGAATTGACGTTCCAAAGGAAAAAGAATCATAAAATAAGAGCACTAGTTAAGTACTATGAGGAGTATATTGACTTGTTTGAGGAAAGGCTGAGTAACGCTTTCAAGGAGTGTGATGAGAACATCAATCAAGTTGAGGCATAAATAGAGGTATTCAATGCAAGCCTAAAAGCTAAAGAGGAAGAATGCATCAAGTATAAAAATGAAGTGGAAACCTTGAAAGCTAAGTTTAATCAAGCATATAGTAAGGTGAGGCCCTTTTTGAAGTTTGAAAAGATCACTGAGGCTCTTGATGATATCTTGAGTAGTTAAAAGTCTGCAAGTGATAAAAAAGGTCTTAGTTTCAAAGAAGATAAAAAGGTGGAAGCTCAAGTCAAGGAGAAAAATATTGAAGATAAGAATGTCAACATGAAAATACATATCAAACAACCCAATGCTATAAGGACACATTACAAAACTCTGTCCTAATAGAGGTAGAAGGTTATCAAGATAAAATAGGAGGTTTGAAGACCCTAGAATGCAAGAGAGAAGACAAATGAATGTGTGGAGACCAAAAATAATCAAGGTAAGTCATGATTAGTCTACAAGATCAAGATGAATATTTGCAATGGTATAACATGCTTCAAATAGAAAACAAATTAGGAATGCCTTATATCAACCCACATTAATCAAAATGATGATGAAGAGATCAAATCTTCAATGCAAATCAAGCCAAAAAGGGTATTTAAGGACATTCTATTAGATGAGAGCATGAAGATCTAGGAGTCTCTTAAAATTGTAATGTTTTAGTGTCTTATAAGAAGTGGTGACTCCATTAGGATTCATGGAGACACTATTCAGGTAGCAAAAGTAGGATAAATGCATTGTTTGAAAGGTATTTACTCAGGTTTGTGACTGAGCTTGTTATGCATTAAAAAGTAGTCTTGTTATTAGAATTCATCCAAAATAGGTATGCTTGTTGTAAGGGGGAGAATGTTTCCTTGATGCTTCATATTCTATGTGTTGAGATCCTATAGCAATAAGGTATAGTTCCATATGAAAGTCTTTATAGGACCCTTTATCATTAATGTCAAAGGGGGAGAAAGTCCAAGAAGGGAGTTTGACAAGCATGGGGAGATGAAAGTGAGAAAATTATAGAATGTTTTGCCATCAATGACAAAGGGGGATTTTTTTGAGAAATGTTTTCATTTATGTCAAAGGTCAAGGTGGTTGCCATTAATGTCAAGGTCAAAGATGATGTCATTGATGTCAAATTACATCTAGTAAGGATGCATGATGAGTGGTCTATGACAAGGAAGCTATGTATTGAGATAAAATTTGAAGGTAACCAAATGTATTTATATTAAGAGATAATTTTGAAACAACCTAATGATTCTTCTGGAGCTAATGACAAGATTCAGGTCAAGGTCAAATCACAAGGTGTCCTTAGGAGCCTAGTCTTGAGAAGCATAGTTATATCATGAACATGAGCATATTGAGAATGAATAAGTGTGTACAAATGTATGCTAATATCCAAAGAAGCATGTAAGGCATATGATCAAGGTGCTGAAGTACAAAGGAATGTGTCAAGGCTAGTTGTCAAGCCTCAAGAGCTTGAGAAGCCTAGTCATGCCATTAGTCATTACATGAAGAAACCCTGTGAGTATGTATGAGGTTGGTAGGTTGGTGAGATAGATAAACATAGGCATGGGTGGATGTTTTATATTGTTTAATAATTCATGTGAGGCATTAGAGCACTCAGGAGAGCTTCAAGATGAGTCTATAGGGGTAGAACCTATAAGACTAGTATGCATATAAACCAGTTCTAGACTCTTCTTGACCTAATGAGAGATCATGAGATGTTTTCAAGACCTATG
Organism: Torreya grandis; assembly: GCA_037957365.1. Lineage (NCBI taxonomy): Eukaryota > Viridiplantae > Streptophyta > Pinopsida > Cupressales > Taxaceae > Torreya > Torreya grandis. The sequence continues at coordinate 1,470,315 of JARHVA010003406.1, read as the reverse complement.
AAGGATGGAAATAAATGTTAGAGAATGTTATAAGTTTCTTAAGCACGTGAGTGAGGTGGATAATGCATGAGCAGTGGCTAGAAGGTTAGTTTCAAAGCCTCATGCGATGTGCAAATCAAAAGTCTAAAGAGTAAAAAGAGAGATGGTGATCAAATAGGGTATGAGGTTGAATTTCCAAGGCATGAATGAAAAAATGAGAATTTAAAAAGGTTTTTCATGTTATGTTATGTATTTTGACCAATTTTCAAGTCATGTCTTATAGTAAAAAGCATGAAATGTAGTTTTGATCTTTTCTATATGCACAAAATGAAAGGTTCTCAACCCGAGAAGGACTTTCACATGTTTGTTGAAATGTGTAATCTTTGAATGATAACATAAGACATTCATGGTATATGGGTAAGGGTCCTAGATAAAATTTCCAAGCATTGTTTTCTTTTTTAAGGGTCTAAGCTTTATGAATGATTGTTAAGACTATAAGGTGGTTTAAACCTCTCTAAAACCTTAACTTTTACCTGATATGGAAGATATTGATGGAAATGGATCAAAATGGATTGGATTATCTAATTTTATGATTGGATCATGTATTTTACTCTTCTAGGTATCTCTAAGTGGAATTTGTTTGTCATGAAAGTGAGTGGACCCTACATGAAAAGCCATGTTTCTCAAAAAATTATTGTAACAGGTAGAGTTGACCAAGTCAAAGTTGATAAGTGGATGAAGGTTGAATCTTGAGACTTATATATTATTACCATGGTGTTTTATGAATAGGTTATAGTCTTAAAATATTTGAAACTAGTCATGAAAGTTGACCTATTGCTAAAAGGTCTAGTGAGGTAGACAGTGAGAAAAACAAGATAAAAGTGGGAATGAGATTAGGGATGTGTTGCCATGAATTAAGAATGGATCCAAATGCATGGGTTTTTTTATCAAGACCTATAATACATGTCCATATCTGATATAATATTTGTAATTTAGTGGATATGCTGAGAATATTGCTTACAAGTTGACTTGTCTTGTGTAGATGAGACAGTGAAGGTGTAAGATTGTGAGATTGGTCTGCAAGACCAAAGTTGTCACTTGACCATGGTATATATATATCTGGGATTTACCTAATGATATAATATGATAATTAAAATGAAAAAAGTGTCCCTAAAAGTGCCCACACACGTGTTGAAAGTCATAATCACCATGACTAGTCCTCAAGGCAGAATGGTAGCTCTAAGTAAGCAAGTGGGAATGATGAGTTGGAGGCTATATGCACTTAGTTGACACATCCAATAAAAAATATTTTTTCGTTTAGGTCATGAATTTTATATTCATACTTTGCATAATATTTTAAATAAATGAAAGTAATTGATGTGGTAAATCCAAAGTAAGTAGTCTAGTTCAGAATTGACTGTGTATACTAAAAATAAGAGATTGGCCTACAAGACTAATATTTAGCATTAGAACTTGTAATATTTGTACTTAAGAGTGACTAGAGATGTCAAATAATACCTTAAATATTTAATAAGTGATATGAATTATTATTTCAAGGATTGAATCTCAAATATTCATGACTGTGTTTTTGAGACCAATTGGTAGTTCTAATGGGAAACTTGCAGAGAAGGGTTTGAGTATTTTTTCCTTGAGTTATGAAGCATTATACACCTGGTGATGACCTTGAGGTCATAAGGCTCCTCTATATATATTTTATTATCATGGTTGTTTTGAAAATTTGTTTTTATGCTTCAATTGTTTGAGACAAACTTTTTGTGTATGCACAAGCCTAATATGAATAGTACTTTTGTTGTGCTCCAAGTAGTGATTTGATCAAAAAAGCTTTATGGAGCCTAGATGAGATTATGAAGGTTATTTTGGGATAACATATGATGTTTTTATTCCATATAAAGTGTTTGAATGTTCTCCAAGAATATAAAAGTATAACATGTGCTAAGTAGGCCTAATGGGATTAGGTCTCCATAAGACCTAAAAGAGAATAAGGCCTAATTGAGGTTGGTTAGACCTAAAAATATTTAAATAATGTTTGATAAATGTATATGAAGTGTTTTAATATTCATTCCATGGCTGACCTAAGAGGATAAGAGTACTTAGCTGACTAAGAGGGATACGAACAAGATTTTTTTTTAATATATACCAGGCATTTTTAGGCCAAATAATGTAAGCTGAGTGTATGGATGTGAATCAAAGAAGAAGAGGATTTTGTGAGATTACATAGGTGGTGGAACATATCAAATAAATGATATAAACCCATTATATACATCTATAAGGTTTCATGAGTGCTTCTATGACCTAATCAAGCCATAGAAGGGCTAATTGAGCGAAGAAGGTAAATAACAGTTCTGCTTGTGTGAGAGGAAGATTTGAGTGTGATAGAACAACAAAAGACCATCATAATTTGTGAGAGAGAAATAAGAGCAAGGTGGACAAGTTCAAAGTGTTGATTATGTGAGTGCTTGATCAACAAGGGGGTTGTAGCCTCCTAACAAGTTGGTGCTTGATAAGTTTGAGGGTTGGTGCACCTTGTTGGGTTGGTGCTCAACTAAATTTGATTCATGGTTTTATAGAATAATTTATATAAGTTGTTTTTAAGTGGGTTTTATTCTCGTTGAGAGTTTTCCACGTATACTTTGTGTCATGTGTTTCATGTTATTATGGATTGATGCCTATGATTGCTAAGATGTACATGCTTGTCTAATTGATATATGTTTGCTTAAGTAAGATTATATATGAGAGTTTTGAATACTAATTCACCCCATTTCTTAGTGGTTATGCTTCTAACAAATTTATCTTAAGAGCTTTTACTTTTTGATTGTTATTGTGTGTTTGTTTTTCAAAACAAGTATAATGTGTATGCTCTCCCCCCGTTTCCTTTAGAGAACTTGTGTGATAAAAAATACTTCACTTATTGATTTTTGTCACTTTGTCCAAAACGTGAAAGAAAATTTACTAAGGGGCTCCCTAAAATACAAGTGATTTGGGTGATCTCAAAATAACCGTAAAGTCTTTCTACAATTTTTATTTTTTCATATTAGCTTATGGGCACGAGTTTAAAGCCTCCCCACAGGTTCTCTAGGGAAGTGTAGATCCAAGAATTCATCTCCTAGAATCACTTCAACCCCACTCACTGGGAGGGGTATATAAATTGAGGTCGACTTACTAAGACACTTGTTTGAACTGTTAAACAAGCTCTGTTAGTAAGAGACTGCTTAGAATGTAAATTTAACTTAGACATCACACTGCACTAAGCAATTGACATATGTAGTGGTTATGAAAAAAACAAAACCTTTTCACAACAAGCTAGTTGAGGTGTATCTAAATGACATATTGTGTCCTAGTGTTAATCACACATATGTGACCATTTATAATGTATAAAAATTGATAGTTTTAGAAAATCTTCACTTGTCATGGAGTACTATTGGTGCAGGGTGAATAGCCCAAAGTTTTAGGTTGCTGAATGATCTCTTGAGAGAAGAGGGGGCCTAAAAAAACCCTACTTTTCATGTGCATCTAAATTTATTAGATTTACAACTTAATTTCCTCTCAAGAAAGAGTATATAGACGGAACTCAATAGCATGAAGCCACCTTATCAATTGTCTAGGATAAGATGTACACTTCAGTGTTTTTCTTGTTCTTGTTCACTTACATGGTATTTTGAGTCTAAAACTATTTATATGAACCAAAACACGTCAAAAAACTAAACACTTGTTATACACCATTTATTTTGAACAAAAAGACATCATGCTAGTCAAATCTTTGTTCAAAATTCAATCAAATCATTGTGTTTGTATTTCCAAACAATGTTGTTATGCTATCCATTTGAGTCTACACTATTCATCACTTTGCAAATCTTAAGTCCTTTTAATCCAAATTTGAAATCTTGTCTTTCTAAGTTCTAATTTAAAACGCTACTGGTTTACCTTTCAAGCTTGGTTTGAGTAACTTGGGTGAGATTTTATATTGGGAGTGAAGGTCATTATCTAGACCCATTCCCATTCTATTCTCATTTAGACTTAGATTATCTTGCGTTCACTCACTCTCTAAGTTCTTGGACCATTCTACCTTCTTTACCATGTGGCACCATTGTGCTGCGCGTTTAGTTTTGGATTTATACTTAAGAGTTCTTTTGTTAGTTCACAACTTGAGCTTCTTAGTTCACATTTTAATCTCCTTGATTAAAAATGTCTTCTTTACAAATTTATTCAACCTTGGTTGGTTGAAATCGTCAAATTAGAAGAGGGTAAAACAATCTTGGAACCTAAAGTGCAGGTTAGTACAAGAAACTTAGGTTCAAAGTATGTTAAAACTATAAAAAGCTAAATACAACTGCGAGGAATTGTGGCTAGAACAAATTCAAATTGCACACAGATCATTGGATATTTTGATATGTTCTTACCCAGCTGCAAGTAAATTGAAACAAAGACAGTGGATAAACTTCCTTAGTGAATATGATTTTTAAGTTGTCGATATCTAACATTAAGAGCATTAAGATGGAGATGCTTTAAGGAGGACACAACGTCTTAAAGCTATTAGGATAGAAAAATGAATGTTCAAAATGAGATTATGAATAAAATTAATCCATGAAAATTTCAATGAAAAAAAAAATCATTAATGTGAATTGATGACGTCTGCAAGCATGGGAAATATATTCTAGAATCCAACAATTAATAAAGATACAAATACCAAATGTATATAAGGTTTATTGGAATTGATATAGGTTTCAGGAAATGATATGCCTTATGAAAACTCTTATTAAATAGAAAAAAAACAACAATGAAAATTAGTTTCTACTGGCCATGCAAGGACATGGGAATGTATCACCTGATATTCAATAAAAAACAACAATGAAAATTAGTTTCTATTGGCCATGCAAAGACACAGGAATATGTCACTTGAACATCAGTATTGAACATCAGGATATTTTGTGTGTGCTGTTTTATTTGGAGTAATATTAAACTTTGTTTAGTTAGGTTACTAAAAGAACAGTAATATTAAACTTTGTTTGGTTAGGTTACTAAAAGAACATATAAAAGATTCTAGAAATTTCTATACAATATAAAACTTAAGGGATCCAATAAAATGGTTTGATTTTCTCTTGAACTTTACTAATACAAAACCTGAAAACAATAGTATGTGCGTGCCGGCATGTGCAAACAAGTCTTTCAAAGAATTCATTGATCCCATATTAAATTTCACTATGGACAAATAGCATGCTCTATGTTAAGCAAGTTAAAAACTTGCGTTAGAGAGATTATAATAAATTAATGATTTATAAATGTTTTATAAATTTATATTTACAAGTTAATTGATGAAAGATTTTTATCGAACATTCGAGTTTGATATTTTAATGTAGACTTATATTTACAAAATTGATTGATCCGAAATCCGAATACCATAAATATATACAATATCAATAAACAATATCACCAGAATATTTGCAGGAGGACATGAAGAATGATTTTATTTTGGGCCGTGAAGGCAGAGATATAAAAGTTTGTTTGTTAGAAGGTTTAGATGTAACAGAAACGAGGGCGATAAGTTAAAGAGGGTAGAGGAGCATAGGTACGATAATGAAGTCCATGGAGGTCATTGTGAGTTGATAATAGGGTGAGGTTGGAGGGTTTTGCAGTGGATGGTACGTTGCATGAGCTTTCCGGACTGCTAAGCAACCTTATGCTGCACCACTTCACTCTTTCTTCTGGATGAAAAGCTGACGGGACTTCCATCACGAAATCTCCATTTTCATCGCTTTCTGCAACTTCAACCAACGACGACGTCCCCGACCTTGTTTTCTGGTTAATATTTGTTCTGCATTTTAACCCTACCTTGGCACCTGTAAAATATAAAGTTAGAGAGCAGAAGGATATTGTATAGAGAGAGCAGAGAGATTATAAATAGTAGCAGTACCGGCTATAAGAAAAAAGCTGCTTCCCGAACAAGCTTCGCACATTACGTTTCCCACGACGACGACATTAGAGAGTTTGTCTTCACCGTAGGCTGCAAACTCTATCGATTCTGCTCTGCCCTTCATACTGTATCGTATTAACGCCAATCCAACTAGAACTAGAACATAAATTGTTTTAGGTTTTGACGCCATTGTTATGGTTACTGTTATTGTTATTGCACGGGTTTATTCCTCTTTTATACGCATGGGGCGTGGCAGCTGGATTTTTGTGGGGAAAGATTACCAACTATTGCAGCCATTTGAGACAAGCAAGCGACAGCTCAGAATTCTCCGTGAAATTCCAAACATGGTTAGGTGAGCTAATGTAAGCGTCTTCCATAAGGTTTATACGTTTCTTAGTTGCAACCAGCAGCCGCATTGAACTTACGTCCAAACAAATAATTTCGAACGCCACACTTGATATTTTGACTCGTATCAATAGGAAAATCATAACAATGGACGAGCTCAGAAAAAGAAATTAACAATGTCTCATATTACAAAAAGATGCTTATCTTCCCTTACCTTGCATTAGCAAAAAAAAGTTCTGTTGAGCAGACCAAACAAAGTAACCGACCAAAAAACTCCTAAAACACAAAAAAAATGGAGGAAATAGTCTAAAATGCCATAACGCCAAAAAAATTCATAAAACCTACTGCTCCGAATAAATTGTAACGAGAGAACAAAAGCAAAAGTCAGCCAACTCCATTGAAATTCTTCAAGCCAACGCATTCCAGAAGCGCAGAATAGAGACACCAAGGGGAAGAAACTCCTTTAGCGGACCATTGGGATCTCCGAGCTTCATAATTTTACTATTAGAAGAAAAAATTAGAGATAAATAGAGCACATATCCTTGGGGATAGAAGCACGATGAGCACGTAAACTTTCAAGAACTATTTTTTTCAACACAACCCACTTGCAATTTGCAAAATTAAACAAAGAATCCATTTTCACATTCATAAGATTCAAGGCATCAAAAGACACTTTTTCTTATTTAATTTTCCCAAACACGAGATTAGGAGAACCATCATCTAAATTCAATATTTCTCTCCACTATGCCACAACCTTAAGATCCTTCCACAAAGAACTTGGGAAATTTTAATGGCCAATAATAAAATCTATTTGGAGTTTTTTAGGCAAATTCATTTCGAAATTGTGGTAAATCATTTTGGAAGGTAATTAATTATGCAGGTGAATTAAGCGTTGGAACAGGGCAAATTGAGGGCGACGGGATGTAATGAGTAATCACAAACGGGCAAACGATGAGATAAACTATGCAAACATGATGTCTGCACATGTATGCAAATGATTATCTGCACACGTATGCAAATGTGTAGGTGAGTGGACACATGCACAACCAACCATCTATGCATGTAGGTGACTACTTGCATATATAGACAACCACTTGCAAATGCAAACGACCACCTGCAAATGCAAAGAACCGTCTGTAAATACAAATTGTTGTCTGTGAATGTAGACGACAATCTACATATGTAGTTGGCCACCTACATTATAGATGACTATCTGCATATGTAGACAGATGCCTATATATACAGTCGGTCATCTGCATATGTAGTCAATAGTATGCATTTAAAGATGAAAACCCTGTAGGCCCCTCATTTAATGTCACCTTATTTAATGGTACCAAAATTTTCTTATAAAAAGGAGACTCACCCCACTTTTTTCACTTTTTTGCCCAGTGTTTTTACACTCTTTCCTCCTTCCAGTGACAACCCTCCCTACTTATAAGACTATAAAGACTATTTCCAACTTCCAACACCACTACAACAATGGCCATCCTGAACTCATCCATTGAGGTCAAAACACAATACAAAAATCTAATGTGCACATTGATCCTCAAACTTCTCCAGCAAGAAGATGTATACAAGGAATGGATATAAAAGTGAAATATCCAAGAAATTGTTTACATGCCACAATATGACATAGATACTTGCTTACTAAAATTTTTGTTGGAAAGCTTCGGCACTGTGGTAACAAAATTTAAAATTACCATCAGCTCATATTCTTTTTCGTTTAGGATCACTCTTGAGGACATCTATAGACTAACAAGCCTACCCCACAAGAACACAAACCATGTCACTACAAAGGCCTTCCTATTTGACATGGACAAAAAATATTTGGAGTCCCATTATGGTCTACAAATGGATGGTATTATGTTTTTATTTTATAATTCCTCAATTTTGTAGACTAGTTTTACTTCTATTAGTGGTTATCACTAATACCATGCTTGTGATTTTTTATTTAGAGCTACCCACAATCGTAACAAAAGTGAGCTTAAAGTTGAATGTGTAACAGATCTTTTTCTACTTGCTATGATTGAATTTTTCAATCCAAATTAGTAATACATGGAAGAGCATCAAACATTTCATTGTGGGTTCTTGCGTATATCTTATGCACTCTCGATGATCAACAATTTGATTGGTCTTCATTTCTTAGAACGGACTTAGGGATGATTTAATTTTTGTTGTTCAAAATGAAAATAATATATTTTCATGTACAAATTTTATTATCAAATTCTACTATGAAGTATTTTTCCAATTGAAGGGCACAAATATATGAACTACTCTCCATTAAAAAATGGTTGTCTACGCACTCTCCATTGCAGACCAGGAGGTTAGGTTATTATGCACTATAATTATTTTTAAATTATTATATGATCTCTTTAATATAAGTAATATTTTATTTATTTCTTATAGAAAAACTTAGCTCAAACTATTGCTAGAAAAAAATAATAATTAGGGGTTATCAACTCACTAAATCCTCTGTTGAATCAAACATTGATGCTGAATCATCTCTACAACCATTACTTAAAGACAAAAATACATGCAGAGTACGATTGCACCTCAAGTTCTTACTCAAACTTACTCTCATTAGCAAAAATTATAAGTTTAATATTATATATTTGTGATCTATGAATTTGACTCAAGAGAGGATGGTTAGTATTATGTTAGTTCCAAAATGAAAATAAAGTGAAATAAACACACTAATAGCATAACATCTCTAGGCCTAGACACTAGGGAGAGCTTAGTTAACAAAATAAAATGATAAACACAACTAAAAAGCAAGGAATCAAACACAAGAATTCCTTCACCTTCCTTGGATGCTCCAAATGCCTTTGTAGTAGTGGCTTGCTCAGCTTGTGCTCATGAAGTCCTTGGTAATGGAAGCTTGGCTACCTCCATCTTTCCTTGGCACCTTTGGCTTGTGGCTTGGCTTGGCTTGGAATCAATTTGACATGGTAACACTAATTGATTAAAGCTTTTAGAACCAATTTGGCATTATAAATTTGCATCAAAAAATCTTGGAAATGATGTTGTGAGGCCTCCTATTTATAGATTTTTGGATTTGATCAGAGTCAACTTCAACCGTCCATCTCAAGATTGAGATGTGCAGTTGAGGATTAATTCAATTTTTGCAATTAAGTTTGTAATTATCCTCATCATGACATTGGAAGGGGAAATTAAGAGGCATGGAGGGCATCATGGGGGGCACTGATGAGGTATGGAGGGCATGAATCCTGATATTTGTGGCATTTATAGCCTAGGGATGTCTTTGCAAGAAATGATGTCACCTGATGATGTAGATATTCCATATTCATTTCCAAAAATAAGTATTCAACAAGTTTCCATAGAATTTTTGGTTAGGCCTTAATTTGGGTTAATTATCTCTTAAGCATGATTAAGCACCTTGTACATAAATTACTCAAATTGATTAGAATGCCCTGTTATTGGTCTAAAATTTGACTGGATTGGAATTGGAAGTCCACGTCAGATGCATTAGATCTGTATTCATAATTAGGATGTTACCAATAATAAATAATGAAGGCACACATATTGTGTAGAATATTTGATAGGAAAAAACAATCCAAAACATGTGGGTGCAAAATTGACATTTTGACTCAAACTGATCTAATCAAAGTTAGCTGGCCCATAAATTGCATTGCCCCATTTAGGGATACCCTGGCTAAAATCAGAACTTTAATATGTTAGTTTCACATCATTTAGTATGTTTTAGTGTTTTTAGGCCAAATTACATATTTTGGGTGGAAATTGGACAAAAGCTTGGTTGGAGGTTATCGATGGTCAGTTTTAGGTGTCTATAGTTTTCCCCTATATGGGAAGGTGTTTCAAGCTATAAGCACAGTAACGTCTTTTTAAATAATGAAAAGGTCATGTATGCCTATAATTGTAATGATGATAAACTAAATGTATGATGCCCGCTCGAGCGAATGGTTGGCACAAGCAGGTCGACAAACGGTCCCTCAAAAAGAAATAAGTAAAATGAGGGGACCAAAGAAAAGAAAGATGATGGGGTGAAAACATAATGATACTGAAAAAGTAGTCAAAATCATTGAAAATGCAAGTGGGTCGGTGTATAATGGTTTGCCCAAAGGCAGTTATAAGCATTGTACCCTGATAGTGGCAACATGGTATGATAACACAATAATTTACCCAAAGGTGGTTATAATCATTGAGAAGATGGAGCTACCCCAGTTATGATAGACAAATAAGATAACATGCCCCTGTATAGGTAAAAAAATTAAAGTGGTGACAACATAATGATTTTCCCAAAGGCAGATATAATCATTAAGAAATGCAGGTGGGACGGTGTGCAATGATTTGCCTATAGGCGGTTATAATCATTAGACCCAAATTATGGAAAACATGATAAACTTGGTTGAGGATGATGATAACTTAACACGGAGGGTAATGATGAACTAGAATAACCTACTAGTAAGGAGATGCTCATCCGAACTAATAAAGGTTAAAATTCTTTTATGATTAATTACACTATTTGGGATATGATTAGGATGGGATCAAGATGTTGGTGCTAAAGAGATGCCGCCATTACTGAATAGACTTCTTAAAGCTAAGGTTTGTTGTATCTCGTGTCGGTAGGCATCATGGTATAACATCATGAAGACTTGGCCAAAATATGCATAAGGACTGACTCTCATAATTCAATACTTAAATATAAAATAATGTACCAATGATAAAAACTATGATGACAATCTAAACATATGAATATGGATGGATTTGAGTATATGTGTGGGCAAGGAATCAACCAGTGAACACACATAAACTGAATCAAGGTAACAATGTTGAAATAACAAAAATAGATAGATAAACAAAATAAAATAAGCAGAAACAAACAAAAAATGCAATAGAAACCCTACAAACATTGCCCCTATAAAATAGGTGACAACTTAACAAACAAACAAAATGGGGGAATAAAATAAAAGGAAGGGGGTGGCTGAGCTATCTCTATATGCACTAGGTAAGTGGATGCTGTCTACATAGTTGTATGGATGTAATATCTAATAAAAAACTTTAGGCCAAATATAGTTCTCCTAGGGAATGAGCTGAATGTGATAAATGAGGAAAACAAATAAAATGAATGTGATAGAAGAATAGGAATGGTCTTGCAAAATGGAAAGTGTGTGAAAGAAAAAGGCCAAAAAGGATGGGGAAACTAAATGATAAGTGATCTTCTTGTAACTTAGTAAGGGTTCCCAGAATCCTTAAGGCAAAAAAGTGGTCAATGTTTTTGTTCTTTTCTAACAATTTTTTTCAAATGGTTTTGGAAGTGTTTTGGATTGTCTCAACTCAATTGAGAATGACGAGACACTAAATAGTTCAAGCTCACAAAATGGTGAGAGCATTTAAACTAAGGTTACTCAAAAAATGATGAGAGCATTCACACTTAGGTTGCTCATAAAATGGTGAGAGCATGGCTTAGGGTGCTCATAAAATGGTGAGAGCGTGGCTTAGTTTGCTTGCAAAATAATGAGAACATGGCTTAGGTTACTCATAAAATGGTGAGAGCTTGTCTTAGGTTGCTCACAAAATGGTGAAAGTGTGGTGAAGAAGGGTGACTGAGCTGACCTCAACAAGTATTGAGCATTGTCTACATAGTCCTAGAGTAAGACTTCAAGTCATTATAGTTATGCCCTTACAATGGAGGAATTTGACTAGTGTAGCAACTAATTCAAACAAAACAGGCACAGTTGGTAAAAAGGCATAGCATGGCATATGAAGTGGCAAAATGGTATGTCAAGGCTTAATATTACCCCTAATTTGCCCATAGGCAGTTATAACCAAGACACAACAACATAGATTAATCATACTAATTTGTCCAAAGGTGGTTATAATTAGTAGCAAGATTGGTGATAAGAAAGGACTAACAAATGAAGGATACAACTGTAGAAAATTCTATCACGTTATCCCAAAATATGCTCCCTATTTGAAGTACTTGAAATAAATGATGAATTGATCAGATACCTCAATGCTGAAACTACGTAATGAATGGTAAAAACCAAGGTCAAATAGGCTAAGCTTTAGAACACATTGGGTTGGTAGGTCAGAAATGGAAAGTGGATATGGGAAAGAGGATGAATAAATATTGTATTTGCATAAATAAGAATAGTGATAAAATAACATAACTAAAATGGTCCTTACAGATAATACACGTTAGCATTCAAGCATAGTCCCGCTTGAGATGAATAATATTCATTAGCTCTAGGATTTCATTTCCATCTGGTGTGGCAATCCTATATGCTTCTGATCCATAATCTACAGTAATGATGAAAGGCCTTATCCAATTCGGTTTGAATTTCCATTTATGCTTCTTCTCAACCACGGTATTCTTTAAGAATAAGATCACCAAGTTCAAATATTCTATACTTAACATACTAATTATAGTGGCCTTTGAGTCAGTTTTGATATGCTTGAAGATTGTTGAACGTGACTATGCATTTCTCATCAAGTAGGTCTAGCTCTTACAAATGAGCTACTCAATAGTCATGATCATCCAGGACATGCTTGAAAGAGATGTGTAGTGAAGGTAATTCAACCTCAATAAGAAGGATGGCTTCAATACTATAAACAAGAGAGTATGGAGTGGCTCCTGTGGGGGTATGATGATTGGTATGGTATGCCCAAAGGGTAGAGAATATTTGGAGTTGCCAATCAAGACCAACATCATTGACAATATCTTTGAGAATATTGACAAGGGTTTTATTGGATGCCTCGGCCTGACCATTACCTTGAGGGTAATATACTATAGAAAAATATTGTGTGATGTTATATTTGGTACATAGCTGGTCTATATCTTTGTTCTTGAATGATCTTACATTATTAGATATAATGTCAAAGGGGATACCGTAGTAGCAAATGAGGTGGTTGAAGATGAATTTGGAAATTTGCTTTCCAGTCATGTAAATGAGGGGTATAGCTTCAACCCACTTAGTGAAATACTCAATGGTGGTAAGGATATGTTTATTGTTGTTAGATGAAGTGGGGTTAATCTTCCCAATGAGGTCAAGTCCCCAAGTAGAAAATGGCCATGGTGTCAACATAGATTTTAAAGTCTTTGCTGGGGCATGAATTAGATTAGCATGCCGTTGACATTTGTCACACTTTTTTACATAGGTAGTGGTAACTACATCCATTATGGGCCAATAAAAACTAGTATGCAAAATATTTTTGGATAGGACTACCTCTTTAGAATGGGCTCCACATACTCCTTCATGAACTTCTCTTAATGCTAGTGTAGACTTTGTCAAAGTCAAACAACAAAATAAAGTTCCATCAAAACTACAATGATAAAGGGTGGATCCAAACAAAGTATAACAAGCAGAATGATGAATGAAGGCTTTGGTTTATTTTTGAGAGAGGTTAGGTGGTATAACTTGGTCATGAAGGTAGTTTTAAAGGTAAGAGTACTAGATAGAATTAAGACCAACAATATCACAAATCATAGCAACAGTTGAAGGTTCATGAGCTAGTGCTGACAAATTCTTGATGAAGAATTGATACTCTCTAGATTTATTTGTTTATCAAATCAGAGAGCTAATAGTAGCCATGGCATCTGTAGTTTTCTTACTAGTGCTTGGTATGTGCTCAAACTGAATATTGACAATTTGTTGCTTAAGAGTGTCAATTGTGGTGTTATATGGAACTATCTTGTCATCTTTGATCTAAAAATGATCTGTGGCCTGATTGATGATTAATTGAGAATCACCATAAACTTAAAGATGAGATATATTCCAATACACTGCTTGTCGAAGTCCTATAACAAGTTCTTCATACTTGGCCATGTTGTTTGTATAAGGAAAGCTGATTCTAAATGATTTAGGGATTAGATCCCCCTGTGGTGTAATAAAAATATGCTACCCCCGATCCATGTGTAGTGAATGAACTATCAAAATACATTTTCAAGGGCTGCTCCTCAAGGGGTATGTCAATGATGGTCATGATAGATTCATCAAGAAATTGAAACATGAGTGGTTGTGTGTCTATAAGAGGTGCTTCAACAAGTTAATCTACAAGAACTTGTCCTTTGATTGCCTTCTGATTGACATACTCTATGTCAAATTCACTGAGAAGCATGATCCATTTAGCCATTATACCTTGTAAAGCTATTTTGGATAGTAGATACTTGAGCGAATCTACCTTTGAAATGACTATGGTTTTATTATTTAACATGTAATGACACAATTTTTGAGTTGTAAAGACCATGGCTAAACAAGCTTTTTCAATAGGCACATAGTTATGTTCATATGTAACCAAGGCACAACTTAGGTAGTATATGAAGTGCTCCTTTCCATTGTCATCATGTTGAGCCAAGAGTTCTCCCAGAGCATGATCGGTAGCTGATAGGTATAGAAAAAATGGCTTTCTTGGCATAAGAGGTAATAAAATAGGTAGATTAACAAGATAATATTTGATTTGTTGAAAAGCTATTTGGAAGTGATCATCCTAATGAAATGCAACTCCTTTCTTCAAAATATGTGTAAATGGATGGCACTTTTCTACTAACTGAGAGATGAAGCATCGAATTGACTGGATCTTACCTTATAAACTATGGAGTTACTTTAAATTGATTGGTGGTGACATCTTGGTTATAACATGGACTTTAGCCAGATCAACTTCAATACCTCTATGAGACACAATGAAGCCAATTAATTTTCCTAAAGTTACACCAAACACACATTTTTTTAGATTTAGTCTGATTTTGTACTCTTGTGATCTTTCAAATATCTTATGCAGCACTGTTGGATGGTCGACCCTTATTTTGTATTTTTTTAATATGTCATTGACATAGTCTTCAACAATATTATGGATCATATCATGGAATATGATAGTCATGGCCCTTTGATATGTAGCTCTGGCATTCTTAAGGCCAAATGGCATTACTTGACAACAAAATGTTTTCCATGGAGTGGTGAATGTTATTTTATGTTGGTCTTCCTGTGCTAGTTTTATCTGGTTATATCCTGAAAAACCATCCATGAGTGAAAGCATTTCATAACTGGCCATGGAGTCGATGATCATGTCGATATTAGGCAAGGGAAAATAATCTTTAAGATAAGCTTTGTTGATGTCTCAAAAATCATTAAAAATTCTAATCCCTTCAGGCTTTTTACTAATAGGTACCACATTAGAGATCCATTCAAAGTAGTTAATGGATCAGATACATCCTACTTCTAAGAGTTTTTTTAACTCTTTTTTTAACAATAAAACAATGTGAGGATGCATCTTACATAACTTTTATTTTATTGGTTTGGCATCAGGATTAACCATAAGGTAATGCGAAACCAAGGCGAGATCTAAACCTAACATGTCAGAATAGGCCCATGCAAAAATATCCACAAATTCTCTCAACAGAGCTACAAAGACATCACATTCCTCCTCAGTGAGAGACACACCTAATTTTATCCATTTCAAGTCTGATGGAGTCCTAATATTTACCTTTATTGTATCTTTGGCTAGAAGGGTCAAACCGTCTTCTAGGATAGTAGGCAATGACTTGAACTATTGGATTATGTCAGGGTCCTCTGTTAGGAATTGATCTTCAACTTATCTTAGGCATGATGATTCTGAGTCTCCTAATGGGAGAACTGGCCATGTGACAAAAATAGTAAAAAATTCTTGGAGGATTTGATTAAATACTTGTTGTTGCTTAAAGTTGAATGTAGATCCACATGCAAGTTCATCGTTGGTGGTCTCCTAGTCTAAATTCAAAGAAGAATGAACACCCCCATCTAATGGTGCTTGAAACATGTTTTCACCACTAGACTAGCCTTTGTCTTTAATTTTTCCCTGGTCAGAAAGCACCTCAAAGAGGTTTTCACTTTGGGACCTCAATGTTTTACTTATTTGTTTTTGGCTAAGGGTGTTCACTCGTTCTCCAAAATAGGCTGTAAGATCCAATGTGATTGAGAATCTTGATTTGTGATCTCCCAATGTAATATTGTCTCTA
The DNA here is from genome assembly GCA_037957365.1 of Torreya grandis. Classification (NCBI taxonomy): domain Eukaryota; kingdom Viridiplantae; phylum Streptophyta; class Pinopsida; order Cupressales; family Taxaceae; genus Torreya; species Torreya grandis. Next base: position 1,454,089 of record JARHVA010003406.1, on the reverse strand, counting down.
AGGCTTAAGAAATCATAGAATGCCTCATCCTTCTAGAAATCATCAATTGGCAGACTAGATTCTTGCTGGTCCCAATCTATCAATTGGGGATAATATAATGGAAAATGGTTACGATGAATTGCTAGGGTAAGGGTACAAATGGCATTGTTATTAATAGGTTGGTTTTAGCTAGGTTATCAAAGGTAAGGCTATGATCAAACTCTACTTTGCTATTGGCATCACCATCACTAGTCACTGGTGATGGAGTTTAAATAAGATATGTGGGGTCACCTCCAGGTGGTTTAAATCCAAATCCATAAGGTCTTTCATACTTAGTCATGGAAATTGGATCGATGGTTCCTTGATGATTAAGTCTGAGGTCTCTTCCTTCATAATTGTGATGCTTTATGATCCTATTAGGAATAGGATACTTGGCCCTTTTATAACAATTGGCTTGGTTGTCATTGTATAACCATGAATCATCCCATTCAAGAGGGTTAGGTCTTAGGCCAGATGCTGGTACAAATGTGATAGGTCCCTTATCTTTGTTCTATTGTTACCAATGCATATGTGGGATGACTTTAGGTCACCCAAAGGTTTTTGGATTCTAAGGAAGATTGATGATATGAAACGTATCATGGGTCACATATTATCTTGGTCCATTATCTAAAATGGTGAAATGATTGGAAGATTCAAGAGGTGGCATATGGGAAAGGGGATCCAAGGTATTAGGATCTATGTAATTATTTGGTGAAGGATCAATAAGTATGGCCTTTCCTTTCTCCTATTTAGAACTTAGATTCATACCATACTGATAATTATAGATTTGAAATTTGGCCTCAAGATGCTTGTAGTGCTCATATGGGTGTAAATCTCCTAGAATATTCACTTCCACCCCTGAGTGGGAAAACTTGATACATTGGTGTAGCATTGATGGAACTACATGAATTTCATGTAACAAAATCCTGCCTAGAAGCATATTGTACGATAACTCGAGATCAAGCACATGGAAAAGTGTATCATGTGTCAAAGGCCCAATGATAACTGGCAAACTAATGGTGCCTTATGATTCTCTTTCTTGATTATCATAAGTTTTGATGGTTATTGTTTCTGGCTGGAGATCTACCATTATGTACCCAAGAAGCTTAATGAGTTTTAGAGACACTATGTTGAGGCTGGATCCATTATTGCTAAGGACATGTATCACTTTATGCCATTTTATATAAACCTCTATGTATAGTGGATTATTAAGGAGTGGGCCAAGAGAAGACATATCACTTTCTTTGAATGTGACTTGTTGGGTTAGAGCTAGGTGTCTAACCAAAGCTTGAAAATTATCAGGGGATATGTCACTAGCAACAGTGGATTGGGTCAAAAACTCATTCAATATGTTTTTGTGGGTTATTGACATTCAAAACAAGTCCAAGATATAAATTTATGCTAGTGTCTTCTGTAATTGTTCCATAATATCAAATTTCTTGTCTTGGTTAGTAGTGAATGGTTTATTCTGAGGCTAAACAGTTAGCTTGATGATAGGCAAAGTGACAAATGGTTATGGGTCTGGGATAGTAATCTTTGACCTCTGAGTTTTGATTTCAAAATTGAGATTAAATACTAGACCATTGTTGCTAATCAACGTTGGGAATGGTGTGGGACCAGATAAGACAAGTCTTAGTTGCTAATGCACTTACATGTGGTCACATGGAAAGGATAAGTTGTCGATATAAGGTCTAAAAGGGGAAGTCCTAATTTGTTAGTTTGCATGTATGCATTCCTAGGTCAAAGAAAGATTATCCATGTAATTTGGTTGAATCTTGTTGTTTAGCAATGGTTTAGACTGGTTAGTACTTGGTCTAGGATTAATGAAGATGGTATTAATGCTACCCCCTACAATATGACCTACAACCCTATTGTAGTCATGTACAACTGCATGGTAGGTTTGTTTTTTGTTACTGTTATGACCTTGGTTTTGTCCATTATTTTGTCATTTTTGGTTTTAATACTGATTTTGTTGGTTTTACTGGTTTGGCCTTTGATATTGATATTGTTGATTTTACTGCTGCACTGGTCATTACTGTTGCTGATTATTTTACTGTGATTGATTGTTATGTCAGGGAAAGGGGTTTTGATAAATCCCAAGAGTTTTATTAGGAGTGGAAGCACCATTATCTAACTTTATCTCCCCATTCTCCAACATATTCTCAATTAAATGCTTGATCTGGACACATCTTCATAGATTATGCCTATTGACCCGATGATAGTCATAGAATTCATTTTCACGGTACCAATCATGATAAGGAATGCCTTGCAAATAATACTTTGGTATGGACCAAATAATCATATTAGTGATATTAAGCTTGTTAAATATAGACTCAACAAGTTCTCCTAGGTCACTAAAGATATGACATGCAGGGATGGTTCTTCTAGGAGGAGGGGTTTGCAATGGTAACAACTACTATATTTATTGTGCAAGTCTTGGTTGTTGTGCCTGTGGCATTGGTTGGAGAGGTTTCTAGGTAGGAATAAGTTTGAAAAGGTGGCATAAATGATGTTTTCACCATTTTCACAGACAGTTCGGTTACTCCATTACCCACAACATTCCTATTTCAATTAAATTATTTCAATCTTTCGTGGTTATTGGCCTATGCTAGTTATGATGCTTGCACTTGATTAGGATGTTGCTCATTTCCTTGATTGGTACCTTGATTTTGATTAGTTGAATTGAGCTTGATGACTCCTTTATTGATGAGCACCCTCTTGATCAATAAACCTTTATCAATGATCTCCTTGAATGTATGTACACATTACAGTTCCAGATGATAGGCTATCTCACTATGCAAAATCCTGGTAAACATAGTGGCTAATTGTTTATCTGGTAAATTATGGGTGAAATGGCTTGCAAGGGCTCTCCATCACTGTAAATAACTTGCAAAGCTCTCCCCAACTTTTTTCTTTGCTTGTGTCAGGTCCACTAATGAAATCTCGTGCTCGAGATTATAGAAAAAGTGTTGCACAAATTTATCAGAAATATCATCAAAGTTCATTACTAAATTCTTAGGCAACTTCAAAAATTACTCCAAGGCTTATCCAACCAATCTCCTTGGAAACAACAATAAAAGTTATATATCACTATATACCACTGGTTGACATGCGATGAAGAATCTAGTCAAATGAGCCTTAGGGTCACCTTTCCCTTTGTATTTATCAAATTTGGGTGGTTCATATCCTAGAGGAAATGCTATCTATAAATAATCCATGTTGAATGGATAGGAACACACATCATCCAATTTAAGATTTTTAGTCTGCTTCCCAGATTGAATGGTAGAAATTGCATCCTTTATTTGTTGTAATTTTTGAGATAGGAAACTGGAAGGAATATTGGTTTGAGGGAGAATCTGGTTTGGATAGATGGTTAAGAGGTCACAAGTGGAACACTTTGACCAAGTTATGATGGAGACACCTGTTGGGGTACATTGGTTTGGTTAGGGAAGAGACCGTGAATATGCATACGTGGATTAGGGTGTACATAAAACTGCACATTTGGTTACGAGATATTCTGGTTTGAGTTGGTGATAAAGGTTTGACTTAAGGGATTTTATGGTTGGGATGGAGGGATATAACTATACTTTGCCTTTTATGGTTGAAAAGAGACATGCTGCTGACTAATCAAACCTTGTTGTTGAGTGGGAACTTATGGACCAGGACCTTGTCTCTAGATTTGTGGCACATTTTAAACCAACGGTTGTCTAGTAGGTACCTGAGAAACATGGGGACCTACTTATTGCATGAATCCCTATAAGGAAGTGAAAATAGGTTACAGATTTGGCATCTATCATTGACAATATTTACATGTTGACTAGTCATTGCTTGGTTTTAGATTGGCATATCAATCTACGACTGAAGAGGTATGTTTATCGGTACCTGGTGAGGTGGAACATTAATTGCCCCTAATTAAGGTGGCAATGTATTTATCATCTGTTGCATTGATACACTAGATTGTACCTATTTTTGTGGAATGCTACTTGTCACCTATTGAGGGGGAGTAGGATTCTTCCCATTCTATCATTGAGGTGTGACATTGGCTATTGTTTGATTACCTAACCCCATAGGTTGTACACTTTAGGAAGCATCTATTTGAGGTTGGGGTGTAGAAACTCCTATTCCTTGGTATGATGATCTGCTCATGGGATTAACTATAAGCACATGTTGTTGGCTAGTTGTTTGTGCATTAGTACCACTTTGATCCAGGTTGGATGTTGTTTGTACATTGTCTACTACATTTGGCTCATTATTCTATGTAGAGGCTAAAGACACTTATTCAATAACAAGCATATGCATCAAGTTATCTATCGAAGTGGTTTGTATGAATGGGTCAGAACTCAAATTCTCTTGTCTAGTTAATTTTATTGACACTCCTATTAAAGGTACTAAGTCAATGAGAGGCTTACTTACCATGTTAATTTGATTGCAATCATGTGCTAAATTCAGATATGTTTGATATGTTGTCTGTATTTGGTCAAAGTGCTCTTCCATGATGTTTTTGCCTCAATCAAATATATTAGGATCTTGGTATGTTGTTTGGACTAGAGCCATAGGATTGATATAAGAATCCTATTGATCATAAATGATATTGTGGGGCACTCTTACTAGACTTGGTAAATTTTCATGGGGGAAGTCTGCTGGAAACTTGGCCCCTACCTTGATGGCTCTAACTGAAATCTCATTTTTGTTCTCTAACAAATGTCGCTCAATAAAAATGGATCATACGTGGAATCCATTTTAGTAAAATATGACAGTTGAAGTACTAGCTCATCCACTGCAAGTATTGTAGCTAGGTATTGTATGATTTGCTCTTAGTCCTATTCTAAATAAGGTGGTGTGTTAACCACATAGTTGGCCAATGGATCTTGGTTTTATGCCCCTGATTGAGTATTATAAGGGGGATAATAATCCATCTCATAAGCAATATTATTTGCATAGGGGTCTTACACCATTTCTTCTTGCAAAACCATATTACTAATCCCTAGATTGTACATGAGTCCACTACGAGTTTAGGAATACATGTTTGGATCCATAATCATTGCCTTGTGTTAAAAGGTCAAAGAGTTCTACAAACTCTAAAAAGGATAATGTTTAAAATAGATGATGTCCCACCTTGGTCTAGATTTGTCAAAAGGATAAAAAAGGTTTATGCAAAGTTTTGTGAGGAAACAAGCTAGCATGAAATATCTAAAATTTCACTATTCACATAAAGGTAAGCAAGTAAATGGTCTTAAAAATCAAAATGCCAAACTCTAAGGTCAAAGTGTTTCAAATCAGTCTAATCTAGGAATTTTGAAAAGTTGCTAGGTTTTTGGCCAAATGCAGCGTCAAAAGCTAGGCTCAAACAAGGCATGTGCTAAGACTCTTGGCCAAACGACGTCAAAAGCTAGACTTTGAAAGTAGATGAAAGTTTTAATCTAAAATATTTGAAACATTTTTAATAGACACTAGTCATTTTATTTTTGGATATGAACTTGATCAACTAGGTATAAGGTATGAAACAAAAGGCCCTTTTAGAAATAGTTTATTTTCTCACAAAAATGGTATAAACTAGGTTCTTTTTGACAAACAAGCCAGACAAAAGTGAAAAATATAACTATTTTAGACAAAAGATCATAAAAGTACACTTAGATTGGTCTGAAAATGTAGGAGAAAAATTTGGAACTCTATGTAAGAGGATCTATGAGATAAATATTTGAAATGCTTTGGTCAACGTAATGATGCTATACTACCTAAAAGGTGTGATAAAAAGGTTTGTTTGAAAAACTCTCTAAGGTAAAGATGTTTTCTTACAATTTTGACAACATAACACTACTTTTCTTGACTCAAAATGTTATGGTGCATAGACTCAAAGTGCAAGCGTTTAAAATGAAATGGCTTAAGTATATCAAGTGATGATAATGCTTATGAGTCTTTAAACATTCTTCAACCTAAATTGGAAATTAAACCTAATTTCCCTCAACTTTAGTACAAATGGTGAACCCACTTAACACATCAACCCTATGAACTTGTAAAGGTGTAATTCTGAATTTAGATTATAAATGAAGGACTTAAACAACTTTGGTAAAGGTCTAGACTCAATTGGGCAACATAGCTACACCAAAGTAGATGATATGACTCTCAAGATTTTGATGAACTTTTGAAAAAGGCAAATTGATGATCTCACATGGGCAACATAATGCCTCTTTGTCCAAAGGAAAATTTGGACTATGTGTTTGGTTTGGATTGTTTGTTTACACTAAGTTTTGAGTCCAAACAAGACTTTACTCTAGGAAAAGACCAACTAATTAACTGTTCTTAGATCCTAAACTGATAATGTTGCTTGGTATTGTTAGAATACATCAATATACATCATTTGAGAGGATTTTAAGTGTTCATCCAAAAGTAAATGCACATTATATAGTAGGGTTTTTACACCCCCCTTGTCTCAAATGATAGTACTGTGACATGGACCTTTAGGTGCACCTTGCACCAAAAATACTTCCAAAATAAGTGAGGATTTGTGTAATATCTAATGCTTTTTTGAACAATTTAAGGGAATCAATTGCACAATGACTTTCACATTAAACAATGCAAAAGAAAAGCATAAATTTTTGGGTCCATAACACTTGGCTTGTTGCAAAAAAGTTTAGTCCTTTTTTCAACCACTACATCCTACTATTTGCTTAGTGTAGTGCAATGTCCAAAGTGCCACTACATCCCATGTGCAACTCTAAAGGAGCCAATTGAAGTTAATGTCAAGAGATGAAAACCCAAGTCAAAACATCCCTAAAGAACTTGTGAGAGGTGATGAAGTCCCCCTCGCAAGCCAAGATGCATAAAAATAAAGAAAGCATGAAAGTTGAAAGACTTTAGGGTCATTTTCAAGGTCACCTAAACTTTGATGAGTTTTTAGGGAGTGTTTTAGATGACTTTCTTTCTAAGCATTGGACTAGGGTATTTATAATAGGAATGGTGCTTTTGATTCTAAAGGGTTCCTTATAGGGGGAAAATGGAAGAGCATGCACGCAACATTCCTCTTTTTGCCAAATAAAAATTTGATTAAACAACTATTGCAAACAAGAATTGACAAGTGTGTTCAATTTTAAACCCAAAATGAAATATTTGGTGGTGTTCATTTGACCCCTTGGTCTTAGTTGCAAATTTTGAAAGCATTCACAAAAACATATAAATTCTTTGTTAAACACCTAAAACAAGATTTCTAATTGGTTTTTAAGCATGCAATGGTGATTTAAACATATTTTGAATAAATATCAAGCTTGGTCCTGTATCAAAATTATTAGCATGTCCTTCAGGTCTGTGTTTTTAGAAAAACATAGTGACTGACATCGATTATTACTGTTGGGGATCAACCAACAATGATTACACTTGTGAAAGAAATAAACGCAGAATTAAATCAGATAGATAAGTAACTAGAATGATAAATAGCACAGAACAAGAGATACAAGAAACCACCCTGAAAACTTGTATTAAAACTCTTTACAAAAGGAATACAATTGAAGAAACTTCTTTCTTCCACACCTCTCTCAGATGCACAAGATCTCTCTCTAGATCTCGATTCGTCAAGAGTTCTCTCTCTCAAGTACAATCAATTCCAACAACCTGGATTGATACAACTCTGTACTGTCCTTCAAACATTCACAATGTTCTACTCATACAATTCAAATAAGCTAAGAAGATCTTTCCTACATATAGAATTAGGAAACTTGAGCATGCAATTACAACTAACAGTTAAGCCTCTTGAACAAGGGTTCTAAAAACAATCTTGCTAATAATAGAAACGCGAACTTAAGACTAAGACTTAAATTCATCATGCAAACACTCGCTTCTGTCTTCGAAAATAGCATTCTGGATGCACAGGTAACTGACGCCGATTCTTGCCTGCTTGCCTGTGACCGTCGTCGGCCGATCCTCTACCGACGCTGGCGTTCCTTCAACTGCTCCTGACCGACGTTGGTCGCTCCTGACCGACGCCGGTGACTGTGTAAACTTGCAACTATGTAATGCGCTCATATGTGAAGCTTTTAGGCTCCACACCTTAACAATTACCATTGACATCAGTTACTTTGGCTAAATAAAATCTAATCAATGTCAGTTTTACTAACTAATGTTGGTTAAACAGGTAACCGATGTCGGTATCACTTGCTGATGTCAGTTACTATGTAAAATTGTGGCAAACAAAAATGATAAAATAAACTTGGAAAACTAATTTTCAAGAGTTTTAAAGGCTCAAATAAATATTTTAGAGTTGTAAAATGATCTCTTTCAGGTGTGATATGCATCTAGTTTGATTGGGCATGCCATTATGTGATATAGGATTTTGACTCAAGAGAGGATGGTTATTATTATGTTAGTTCCAAAATGAAAATAAAGTGAAATAAACACACTAATATCATAACATCTCTAGGATTAGACACTAGGGAGATATTAGTTAATAAAAGCAAATGATAAACACAACTAAAAATCAAAGAATCAAACACAAGAATTCCTTCACCTTCCTTAGATGCTCCAAATGCCTTTGTAGTAGTGGCTTACTTGGCTTGTGCTCATGAAGTCCTTTGTAATGGAAGCTTGGCTTCCTCCATCTCTCCTTGGCACCTTTGGCTTATGGCTTGGCTTGGATTGGAATCAATTTGGCATGGTAAAACTAATTGATTGAAGCTTTTGGAACCAATTTGGCATTATAACTTTGCATCAAAAAATCTTGGAAATGATGTTGTGAGGCCTCCTGTTTATAGATTTTTGGATTTGATCAGAATCAACGTCAACCGTCCATCTCAAGATTGAGATGTGTGGTTGAGGATTAATTCAATTTTTAAAATTAAGTTTGTAATTATCCTCATATGACATTGGAAGAAGGGGTAATTAAGAGGCATGGAGGGTATCATGGGGGGCATTGATGAGGCATGAAGGGCATGAATCTTGATATTTATGGCATAGGGATGTCTTCCCAAGAAATGAGGTCACTTGATGATGCAAATATTCCATATTCATTTCCAAAAATAAGTATTCAACAAGTTTCCATGGAATTTTTGATTAGGCCTTGATTTGGGTTAATTAGCTTTTAAGCATGATTAAGCACTTTGTGCACAAATTACTCAAATTGATCAAAATGCCCTATTATTGGTCCAAAATTTGACTAAATTGGAATTAGAATTCCACGTCAGATGCATTGAATCTATATTCACATTTAGGACGTTACCAACAAAAAATAATGAAGGCACACGTCTTGTGCAAAAGATTTGATAGGAAAGAGCAATCCAGATCACATGGGTGCAAAATTGGTATTTTGACTCAAACTAATCTAATCAAAGTTAGCTAGCCCATAAATTACATTGCCCCATTTAGGGATACCCTTTCCAAAATTAGTACTTGAATATGTTAGTTTCACATCATTTAGCATGTTTTAGTGTTTTTAGGCTAAATTACACATTTTGGGTGGAAATTGGCCAAAAGCTTGGTTGGAGGTTATTGGTGGCCAGTTTTAGGTGTCTACAATATTTACATCATCAAATTCTCTACCATAAAATTCACATCATCAATCACCAAAAGATACAATAATTTAGTTGTAACAGTCTTATTTGATGAATATTCAACTTCAAAGTATGCAATTTAAAAAATTTAAGTTATTATTTTTGGTATGTGTTAATTTAATATTAAATTTATTTTACCTATCATTTTTATGTGAGATTGTCTTGTCTAATTTGCATATCTAACTCCCACTCAAAGGAAAAATATGTTTCCACCACTGCTGTTACCATCATGCACTACAAATATTCGACAAGGGAAATTTTTATCATTTTTGGTATAGAGTGGTGGCACTCTATGTTTAACATTTGTGTTTTCCAACTTTCTGATTGGTGGTTTCCCTAGTACAATTAGAATGATGTCTTTAACAAATCAATCTTGATGATGAGTTTCTATCGATTGATAGTGAGTCTCCATGCAAATTTTTAATCCTCATGAAATGATACATGGTTCTCAATTAAATGTGGAAGATACTTTTCAACAAACTTATACATCTAACTCTCCACCTAGCAAAGCCACTCTGATGATATTCCATAATCTGATGTTCATATTGCATTTTTTCTATCGAATAATTTATTGACTAAAAATGCTAAGTCTTTTGTTAATGATGTTGTTCTCAGTATTATTGATTATTTAAAAACATGAGAGCATCAGATGAAAGATTTGATTCATGAAATCAATGCTCATTTTCACAACCATTCACAATGCAATCAATTGTTTTCATTGGTTGAATATCAGCTTATAAAAACTAATATTTTGTTCAATCAGGCAATTTTTAGAGCTATTACTACTAGTAATAGCTTTGATGTTCATATTTTAGATATAATATTGAATATGCATGAAACTCTAAATGTAAAAACCCAAGCATACTTGTTACATCTTGATTCCTTGATAAGCAAACTATTTGATTATTCATGGATATTTATAGTTGACATATGCCATTTAGTTATTTTTAACTAAGCTTTGAGATATATGTTGGTATATGATAGTTATATGATGAACTAGTTTACACAATGAATTAATTATGTGACATTTATACTTTATTATTTTTATACATTACTGATGTATATTTTTTAATTATGCATCATTAGTTTTTGATATATATGATGACTCAAACTAACTACTTGCTTGTCATGAGGTGAATGCAGGATTGATTCTTCCCTCAGAGCATGATGGAGGGAGAGCATCACCAGAGAGGATGGTGTAGATGGGATTATTTGGGGATGACAAATGAACTACTAGTAACTCAACACACACCATAATTAAATAACTTGTTTAACTCTCTATTTGATTTAGATAGTTTTTTTAAGTGCTAATATACTTATGTTATGATCATATTTTCAATTGATGTTTATAATGATTTGATTTTGTGATCTCATGTATGATTGCAGTGCATAGATTTAATCATACAATATTATTTTATGATCATGTTGTTGATGCTTACACTAAAATGGATTGTATAAACACAATGACTAGTTTAAAATGATATTCGATAAATATCATTGTCTTGATTTAATGTCTTTATAAGAAATAATCAAGGCATAAGTATAAATATATATCAATAGATTTATACTTATGCCTTGATTATTTCTTATAAAGATATTAAATCAAGACAATGATATTTACTGAATATCATCTTAAACTAGTCATTATGTTTATACAATCGATTTTAGTGTAAGCATCGATAACATGATCATAAAACAATATTGTATGATTAAATATATGCACTACTATATATATTATATATATACACTGTTATTTAATTAAAATAGTTATCTTATAATAAATGGAATTATTAATTGATTTGTTTTATCTTTTATTGAGATAATTACCGGTTACATTTAAATTAAGAAAAAATAACTATAATGATAATTTTAACTAAATATCTAACTCCAATGCATGGACCAAGTTGGGATTTGAAGGTAATTAATCATTTTAAAATAACTTAAGTGGACCTAAGTTGGTAATTAACTTGGCCTTGAATACAAAGTATAAACATGCATGATTTATGTAAATAAATAAAGCTTAGGTTAAGTCGATGGAGTTGTTTGAAAACTAAACGGTAAAGAAGGAAAATCATGCTTTGGAAAAGGAATATTTAAAGAATGAGATTATAATAATTGAAGGAGAGAGTACAACAAAGTCATGGCAAGAGGTAGCAAGAGGATAGACAAAGCAAAGGAGAGTAAGGAATGAGGCAAAGCAGAAGGAAATATGAGAAATTCTAATTCAAATTTGGAAGTAATTTAAAGGTAGGTGATGTCTTAAAATCTATGAGTGTTTTTTTATATGTAATATGAGTTATCTTGTTATTTTTAGAATTCTGTAATGACCATTTCCTATATAGCTATTGGGTATTGTAAAAATGTAGAAGAAATTTTGAGTATAAAATTATATATATCAATTGGTTTAGAATTGAGAATAGTTAAGGGTAGAAGATAAGGAATAAAATGAAATTTTATGTTTATCAATTAGATAATATAAAAATAAATAGACATCCATTTTAGAAAACAAGTAGGTTTATTATTGAATAGGATTGGCTCAACGTATAATATGGATGTCAATTTAGAAAATTACTTGATTGTATAAATTTAACTAAGAGCATATTTATACAAAACCCTTCATAAGGTGAATCTGCATACCTATATGTATATATACATGTGTAATTAGAAATAGAATACACAATATTAATCTACCAAGTCATACTTGACTTCACTGAAGCACTTGGCTGTGTATAAGCTAGTGGCTGAGCAAATAGGTAAAAGCTTAAGAGCGAACATATCATTTAACTGTGTCGAGCAATGACTGAGTAAAATATTTAACTCTAAGGTATATTTTGTTGGTTGGTTGTGTAGTTGATTTAGCAATTAAAAGTATGGATATACATTTAAATTAATTTATTGTGTGTATTTGTAATAAGATGTAGACTATATACATATACACACAAAAATACATGTATATATTTGCAGAGGTTATTAGCTGAGGATATAGAATGATCTGTATACTCCATTTGGGAAAGAAATGATAAATGTATGAAGGAAACTATGTTTCCTCTTACTGCAAATCAAATTTTGGGTAGAACTTTATTTTTGCCTCAGATTTTCATATTAAGGTTTAAACTCGAGTTCATATAGGTAAATGTGTCTTTTTCACATGATATTTAATATCACTAGCCTATTGGGTCGAACCAGTGTTGGTTTATGTGTATGGATTTGCATACATCAATGTTGAAGTTTGCTTGTTGTGAAAGGAAACTAGTATTGCTTGTAATAAGTTGAACAAGAGTTAATTACTTGGAAAGGAGTCATGAACATTCAGTTGAGTGAACCACTTATGAAGTGAAGTTAAGTATTTAATTATGATAAATATATCTATTGTTTTATGATTCTTTTAAACTAAGCTTAAAACATTTAATATAATATACATAGATGGGATTTTTGTGTATAACTTGTAAATAAATTTTTATATCACATTAGAGATATGGGATAGTTGGATGGATAAACCCTGTAACAAATCTAAGAACTTGTATGCCAACAATAGTTATATATAACTTGTTGTGAGTAGTTGAACATTACCTATATGGATTGATTATAGGGATGCTTGGATTATTAAATAAAGTTAGCTATGGTATATATATGCTTGTGATTAATATTTCAATGAATTTTTATGATGCCTATGAAACTGATAAGATTCACATTTGAATGGTAGAATATTTTAATAGTAAACAATTATATTCATTATATATGAAATATCATTATGTGTAAGATTCATTTAATGTATTTGATAGACTAAATGCATAGTTATGATTATTTATGTACTTAACTTATTTTTATATCTGTTATAAGGAATAATTTGTTTGAATCATTAGTTTATACACTATGTTATATTTAACTAGTCTTGCATTGATGATATCAAACAAGCAGTGAGATGAACTTCACTAGCTTAGTTGGTATCATGAATGCAAGAAGGAGATAATCCAGTCAAGTGGTGTGTATGAAATTGATTGATCCTAGAGGTCAATTGCTATTTGAAAATTTTAGACAAAGTAATATTAGATAGACATTATCATTTCATATATTTTATTTACGTGTTTGTGTGATATCATATTAGAACATATTTTATTTATGATACACATCATAGAGTAGAAATCTTATAGCACACGAGTATTGACATGTCTCTCTATATTCCCCCACCATCACTATCTACCTATCCATGAAGGGAGCACCATTCTATGATGGAATATTGTGTGAGAGATCAATGCTTCATGATTGGTATGGAAAAACACTTAGATGATGTTCTCCCTCCTATTATAGTACTTACTTGGAGACTACACTTTAGATTATCAGAGATATATGAGTTAGTTTGACTCGAGATCTGTGGAGTATAGTATCTATTTATTATATCAAGGTAAATTGCCTAATAGAAATGTAATTATATTATTTATTGTAATTCAACATTAGTAGTTGTATTATTGTACCATCTATGGTTGGATTTTAAAGTGATTACTTTCCTTGAAATTATGTTATATTACATGAAATGCTAGTGATTGAAACTATTATTGTTACAAATTTGTGAAAGTCAAATATGCTTTGCTAGTATGTTAAAAATCACTAATTAGATTCTTGTGGTGTATTCTAATGAAAAGATAAATATTGAGTAATTAGTTTTACAATAATTTTTTTTACTACATTATTCTATTACAATCCATAAGGGGTTGTCACAATACTACAATTTATTAACAAAAAATAAAATCCATGTAACAATTGCAGAATTAGAAAAAGAAAAAACCATGGTAAGTTTTACTCTTTTTTTTGCAAAGAAATATATTTTTATAATATTAACTAATTAATATTTTTTATTTATTTATTGTCAAAATATACAAATTTGAAGAATCAAGTTTTTGTCCTTGAAATACATTTGAAAAATGTACGCAAAAGTTTCACTGTAATTATTTCACTCAAGGAAAAACTTGTTACAATGAATAAACAAAACAAAACTTTGAATAAAATCATTAGGGAGCACGGCTTAGATCTTGATGTTCTATTTAAATAAAAAGCTAATGCAGACCCCACCTTACTTTCAACAGGAGATACAACTAAAAAATAAATGAAAAATATTGCCAATATCAATAATGTAACAAAGGATCTTATGGAATTAGGTATCCTAAAAGACAACACTAACAAAGTGGAAGCTCAGGGAACGGAAACATCCTCCATGCAAATAATGTAGACATACACCCATGTGTTTGAAAAATAATGAGATTTTCATTGTTGGCAATATATTTATGATTTACAAACAATGTAATATGAGGAATCACCTTGAACCACAAAAATTACAATTGTGATTTGATCTTTTCTATAATATTTAAAATATATTTTCTATTTGTGAATTTCTTAGTGTTATTGTATCAATTTTTGTTTCAATGTTTTCATTTCAAATTTTTAGATAAGTGTGTATATGTTAAATTATAAAAAAATCATAGTCAATATTGGTAAAATAAACAAGGGATTCATAAATAATATACTTGTATGCTTATGAGGTACCAATCAAAACAAAATAGATTTATGAATTAAAAAAAACAACAAATATTGTTCAGTAACTAGAAAAAATATATGTTTTCAATAAATAATAAAAATATATATTGTTTAGTAAATACATAAATATTTGTAATACATACCAAACTAAAACTTAGGTAGCTGGAACAATCCTTTTACAACCTGTTCTTCATAGTTAACATTCTTATGTACAGTCTTAGAGGTATTTTCAACATCTTTTTATAATGTTTAAAATATATTTTATGTTTGTGAATTTATTGATGCTTATTGTATTTAAATTTTGCTTTGATATTTTCTTTTCAAATTGTTAAATAAATAATTCTATGTTAAATTCTAAAAAAATCATAGTCAAGATTGGTTAAAAAATCAAGTGAATCATAAATAATATACTTGTGTGCTTCAGGTACGATTCGAAACAACATAGATTTATGAATTAAAAAAATATATATTCAATTAATAAAAAAAATATATGTTTTCAATAAATATTAGAAATATACATTATTCAGTAAATACATAAATATTTTCAAAACATACCAAACTAAAACTTAGGTAGTTGGTACAATCCTTTTGCAACCTGTTCTTCATAGTTGACATTCTTATATACAGTCTCATATATATATTTAATATCTTTTCTGTTCGATATATTAGTTACTCCTCTTCTTTTAGCGAGATAAATCTCAATTGAAAAAACTCTTTCATATGGAAACAAATCCAATAGATAACGTGAAACATACAACCTCAAACATGTTTCAAGATTTTTGTCCAATCTGTTTTGAAGTTTTGATTTAAAAAAGATAATGCACTAAATATCCTTCCATTTTCCATAGATCCCAAAATCATTATTTAACATAATTCATATAATAAAAAATATGCACTAATATTATCTTGCATAACACTACTGTGATACAATTTTTTTCGTACCCTGATAATAACACCACTTTCTGTTGGTTGAATTAAGCAATGATATTGATCAATCATTGTAATTCCAAAATGTGTTGATTGGGACATCAATAAATTCTTTTGAAAAATACTTTTAACTTCAGCTCCATTGATTTCTGTAGACTTACTAAAATGATTAATGAGACTTCCCATATATTTAATAAATAAATAAATTATTATTTTTTCACCCTCAATAGTGTTCCAAAATATAGGATTCATCTATGCCATAGCTTCAAGCAAGTTATTTCTTTTAAAATGATCTCGAATTTCAAAAGATAAGATTTATGAAATCTTTTTCAATTTAATTTGTGTCTCATAAATAACATTATCATGTATAAACAACGTTATATGGACTTATTTAATTTTTACTCCAACTAGATCAATACATTTTTGGAAAGTGTGTAGTGTTATCTCCTTTCCATTAACAAAGATACAAAGATGATTATTAATATTGAATTTTAAATAGTTTTTAGGGTCTTTAATATCTATTAAAATTTATCAACTACCAAAAGCTATTCCCTTAAATTTTTTTTGTGAGAAGTATAACATATTTAGAGATTAACAAATCCATTTCCTCAACCATATGAAGTCCATAATATATATGGGTCTATCTTGTGCATGTTTCATCAAACAATACATTTCTTTCAACATGGGTAGAGTACCACACAATGTTAACAATTTTTCAAAATATGTTAGATGGTATAACAAATATTTATCCTTGTCATCTTCCATCTAGTATTTAAACATAAAAGCTACTAATGATGCATATTATTCAAATATTCTACATGCAGGCTCATACATGGAAATCCATCTTGTATCAACATCTTTTAAAAGTTTTTCCAATCTGTCACTCTGATTGAAATTTTTTTAAACTCTAAAATTCTTGTTGGATTGTTAACATGTACGTGTATAGGTCACATATAAGTTCCTTTACTTTTGCTACATTTTCAAATGTGCTAAATTTTTTGTAAGCGAGATTCATTCTATGTGCCATGTAATGAATTGGAATCATAAATGGGGCAACTTTTGTTTGTAGTAGAACACATAAAATAGTTCTATTACCTTGCATTACTGATGCACCATTTGTACCAACACACATTAAATTTATGCCTATATCATAATAATCCATCCTGACTATATCCATCAAATTAGAAACAACCAATTTGTAAAGGTTCTTATCATTATAATTTTATATCATTTTATGTACATATAATAGGTGAGGTTACTTTGAATGGTTCTCAAATGTATAAAAATGCATGTGAACCCATGATGTGTTGTCAATGTTGTTATCTCATCGATGGACAATGAGATAAACCATGCTACTTTTACTTTTTATTTCAAATCTTCTTTTTCAATCATCGTGAGACATTTCACCATTTTCTAAGCACTGCTATCTAAACATTATGATTTTGGGATGTTATAAAATCAATTATGCTAAAATAAAATCTTATAATCTAAAAAAATAGAGATTTGTTTGTCTCTTTTCAAAATGTGATATATAATGGAGAACTGTATATTTTTAGCATGTTGATTTGACTATCTTTTATGAATTGAGTTGTAATTATTCCTCCTTTCTAAACAAGGTATCAGTGATATTTTTGATGATTTTCATAATATTAAAGCTTGCATTCTTTAACATTTTTCCATCTCATTGTTCTTTTGGTTTGTCCATCTTTTTATTTTATAGACTCATATTTTACCACAGTGTTTCTCAATTGTGTCTAATTTAAATTGTATTTTTTCGTCCTTTAAAAGTTTCCAACTGCATAGTTTACATTTACATTTTGTTGGTGCATAATAGTACTATTTTTTGGTTCAATAGGTTCAATGAATGGATATTTAGTAGCCCAGTTAAACTTAAATGACCTTCCAATTGTCCACGTGCTTCTCTTATTTCACATAGATTTTTATTGTTGTTTTCAACTAGAGTTTGTGTTGGATGAGTAGAAATGTTATTCATTTTTAGGTTTTCATTAGAGAGATCAGTGATGTCCTCTAATCACCTTTTTCTTGAATTATATTTTTTATTTAAATTTTATACTGATGTACTTGTTTTATGAGATCTAGAAAATGGTTGTAATATTTCCAAGTCATCTAGTTTGTAATTGTCCTTCACTGAGGCAATTTCATACCCAGGGATGTCTTCTTGTGGAGACACATCTTTAAAAGGGTTATCAATGGGTTCTGCATGTAAAATATTTATAGACGTTATAATTTTATTGCACCATAATACAAAACTAGAAGTGCAAATAAAAACCAATATAATAAATCATTTAGTACTTATGTTTGGTGGGGGCATTTCATACCCAGGTATGTCTTATAGTGGAGGCATATATTCAAAATGGTTATTAGTGGGTTTTGCATGAAAAATATTTGTATACCTTGTAATTTTTATTGAACCATAATATAAACTTGGAAGTGTAAATAAAAGACAATATAATAAATCATTTAGTACATGTGTTTGGTAGGGGTATTTCATACCTAGGTATGTCTTCCAGTGGAGGTATATGAATTCAAAAGTGCTATCAACAGGTTCTATATGCAAAATGGTTGTAGAACTTGTAATTATTATTAAACCTTAACACAAAAGTGTAAATTTTAATAAATAAATAATTTAATATTTAGTACCTGTGTTTGATGTTTGGCTGAAATAAGATAATATGATATTTTTTGGTAATTTTCCTACCCTCTTAACATTTTCAGTAGAAGCCATCAAAGGATGTGCGTTGCTAGAAAATAACATAAGCATAAATGATTGAAAATAATGTAGATTATATGTAATAAATGTAGACGATTGATAGCCAACATAGATAATCGACACCAATATGTAGATGATTGATAGGAAAAATAGATGATCGATAATGAACGTAGATGTTTGAAACAAAAAATGTAGATGGTAGACAAAAAAAAAATAGATGATTGACACTATAAAGTAGATGATAGATACCCAAAATGTATAAAATTGACACCTAAAAAATAAATGATTGAAATTTAAATCAAATGATTGACAAGAGTTGTAGATGGTTATCAGATGTAAGTGAATGTACATGTTGACCAAATTTTGATCTCAAGTTAAAATTGGCCACCCCCTTTAGGATGAAACTTAAAAACTTGTCATGGAATTTTCATAGTCTTTTCATGATCTTAAATGGTCATAAATAGTTCTATATGGTCATATTTATCCTTGTCTAACATTGTCCAAGATTCAGTGTTATGTTCACTTGTCTAGTCCTATGGGTCAATTATAAGGTCTTGATGTTGTCACACATGGTCAAAGATTTGGTATGATTAAATTTAATTATAAAATGTTATTGAGTTTTAATTAATATCATAATATCATACACTAACCTTTTATTTGACTCTCATATGAAAAAATCACATTTTGGCCTATTTGGAAGAGTTGCACATACCATTCCAAAAAAGTAAACATTTAAGGAATATTCCCACATAATTGGTGTCATAAATAGGTTAGATAATGTTCAATAATAGTTAGAGACTGAAGACATCTGTAGTTTAATGCCTAAATGACACTTTACAAGCACTTTTGGGCACTTGTACGACCTTGCAAGATTATATTTTACTTGAAAATAGTTTGTAAGTGTCCCTTGAGACCCTTTAGATCATTTTTAAAATTTGAAACAAGTTATAAGTCTAATTGAGACTTCAAGCACTCTTTATTCTCCATCTCTAGCTTCATAAGCTTAGGAAGACAAATTTAAACTAAATGGTATGTTTAGGAGAGAGAGATTTAAGAGCTAAAACTTTGGAAATTGTTAAGAGACATAGTAATATTAAAATCCATGGTATTAATTTACATATTAAAGGCATATTATTTATGAATAATGGCTAAGAGTGATAGTAGGTAATTATGTCCTATCCATCTGAGCAGGGTCTATTCTTTCATCTATTTCTCCACTCCAGAATTGGATGGAGAGGAATGGTTTTGAGGGAAGTTTTTAGAGGTCAAATATCTCCTTTTCATGGTGGTTTAATTATCCAACTCTTCTTCATGAAGTGTATTCACTTGAAGGAAAGTGGTCTTGATGTACAAAGTGTTTTACCCACTCCTACTACAAGTGTTGTTTGTCTAAGGTATTGGTCACTTTCAAGTGTTTCTAGAACTCCATTTTTCATAAAAAATATCCTCACTCTCCCATAGTTCATCTATCTTCTCTTGAGAAGCATATCCTTCTTGTTATTCTTCAAGAAATGTCATATGTCTTTCTCTTTAAATGCATTGTATAGTTCATAAATGGTCTTCCACTAGATTGAGTGAAATTTTAAACAAAATGGTGATGAGAAACTAATGTTTGATATGTTTGAGGAGAATTGAAGTTCAAGTGTGGAAATTTGAAATCAAGTCATACACTCAAACAAGGTTATAAGATGTTTGATTGAATATAGTCCATACAACCCAGTTAGATAAGGAAGTTGAAAATGTGATATGATACTGTTGGAGGAGTGTTAAGGAGGTGTGAAGTGGTTTGATAGGTTTGAAAGCTTCAAGAGCTCAAGAAGTGGCTTTGTAGCCCTAAACCACCAAGTAGTGACCTACAAGCCCAAAGCCTATATGTCCTTATTTTGGACCATAATCAACATCAAACCAATAAATGGACAAGCCCAAATAGAATACCTAACTACAAGATAAGATGAAACTACCCACAAATAAGATAAAGAAAACTAAGAGATTAGATAGTTTAAGTCGATAGTTAGATGTTCAGAAATCTCAAGAGAACACAACTTATAACCAATCCCAATGAATAAGGATTGAAGGTGAATGGATTATCAAGGTTTAAATTATGTGTAAAATTTGAGTAGAGTTTAATGACAACAAACTTGAGTTTGATCTGCCTTTTGAGATAACAAGAAATGAAGATAGCCTATATATAATCATTGTATGCATAGTCAACATCACTCACATGCCTATTTGAATAACCAGTCCATTTTCAAGTTGAAGAGAGGGGAAAAGGTGTTGAAAGGTGATCTGAGTCTAACTTGAGACTTCAAGAAAGTTTAAGAGCAAAAAAAATATCAATGACTTTCAAGGTGAATTCCCAAACACAAAGACACAGTCATGATCCTAAAAGCATCACCTACAAGCTACAATGAGGATAGGTTAGACCTAAGCCTAAATGAAGACAAAGGTGTATGTAAGAGTTATGAGACTATTTTTTATCATCAAAATAAATCCAAAAATTATTGATGATTTTATTATTGTGAAATGAAATCCTAAACATAGAAATCATTGTCAAGCTCTCTCTTAACATCACCTATAGGCCTGCTCAGTCTATGTAAGGGGCCATATTCAGTAGCATAAGGGATAAGAGTTTTGGTAAGTATGCAGTGATGTCTTAAAATTGGATAAGTTAACTTAACTTCTCTAAATAGTTATCTTGAACTCCATAATGGCATCTCATGCTAAAGACCTAGAAAGCCTAAATGGGCTTAAAAGCTCTTTTTACATGATAAACCTAATGGGCAGTATCTCAACACTTGGAAGAGATTGATCGATTGAAAGTTGAATAAGTGTTTGGTACCCTCAAATTTTGTATTGGATTCACTAAAATATTGGACAATAAAAACTCTATCCTATGCCTAATGAGTTAAAGCTCACACACAAGTTTGTTTGCTTGGATGAGTAAGAGTCTAGGCCTAGTATGAAAAGAGAAAATATGAGGAATAAAATCCATTTGGAAATGGTTTCATAATGTAAAATAGATCTTATCTAACCCTTATACT
This sequence comes from Torreya grandis, assembly GCA_037957365.1. Lineage (NCBI taxonomy): Eukaryota > Viridiplantae > Streptophyta > Pinopsida > Cupressales > Taxaceae > Torreya > Torreya grandis. Next base: position 1,432,307 of record JARHVA010003406.1, on the reverse strand, counting down.
TGGTGATAGGAGATAAATGAAGACAAACTATGTTTTATATTAAACAGGCCTACAATACACACATGTAGATCCTATAGTCAGTCACAATAAAGATTGGAGTTTTGAGGCTTCCATAGGCACAATTACACTTCAAGAATTGATATAGAATATGGTTATGAGTGGAGAAATACATGCATGGTCACTTAAAATCCATACAGGTGGAAATTATACTCATTGTTTTCTCTTAGACCTTGCTCACTCCATGGGCAAGGGGCAGTCTTGAGACCAAGGGATCTACTTGAACCCAAAACAAAAACAAACATGTCAAAAACCATGGAGGGACCTTGAGGAAATATATATACATATATATGATCTTAATATACTTTAAAATGACATAAAATTTTGGTTTTCAATCCAAATGCCCTTAAGGGATAGCAAGGAGGTGACAAGCCTTAAATCCCAAATCCCCTTACTAGTGCACCAAATGCATACAATAGAGTAATGATCATTACCAAGGAATGTAGAATAATAAGTAAAGTTTTTTTTAAGGTTTATGAGCTTCTCCCATAAATTAGATTGGGTTTTGAGGCCCAAAACCCAAATTAGATCTCTCTCAAGTTCAAGATAGCTAAGTGTACCATCCGAGGAGCAATTTCACAGTAAGGAAAGTTATACAAGTGGAATGAGGCCATATGGTAGCTTGTGCTTTATGAATGATTGTTAAGACCCCAAATAGGTCTTAAACCCTCGTAAAACCATGATAGTGACTAGGTAGAATAAATAGACCTCTAAATCAAATTTAATGACATATTTTTATCACAAAACCTATTTGAATTTTTCTATAACTCCAAGGAGGTTATCCACATGTACTTCTTCCATACTTGTAATTGTAGGAACTGCCATAAATGTCCTATTTTGCACATTTTTTGGTGTTTTACAAGGGTGATGAGTAGTGAAGGACTTACAAATCATCAAATTATTTAATTTGGGACATTTAATAACTATTAAAGTAAAAAAATATGTACAATATATTCTATAGGTGGTCAAACAAGGCTCATTTTCTAAGGCAATTTCAAATATGCCTAAAATGAGACTAAGTGGTAAGGTCATTTCATGGTTTTGATACTTCTATAGGGTATAATGACCCCAAAATTGAAATTAAAATTGTTTATATCCTAGGTAAAGTGAATCAAACACTTTTTTGTGATTTAAAATGTATGGGAGAGGTCTAGAGCAAGAAAATAAGGTTCTAGATAAGAAGGCCTAATGAGGAGAGAGAAAGGTGAAAAAGATGGACTTCCACTCAGATTTTGGACATAAAAATTGACATGGATATGTAAGGACATAATGGGTCCTATCATATTCCATTAAGTTTTTATTAACCTCTGTAAACTCTCCTACACAAGGAACTTTATAGGTTTTTAGGGCTATAAAGGAAATAGGCATAGTGAGGGCTTGAGGAGCAAAATGGAGTCTTGGGAGTTGTTAAAAGAAAAAAATGGTTTGTTTCAGGTATGATAACATATTTTAAGACCATACATGGAGATATAGTGACTTGAAGAAGATGAACTTGATTTTTGGGCCACTTGAACCAAACTAGGTGTGGGAAATGAGGATTTTTAAGACACCTATGCACATGAATGATGAAATGTCAGACTAGAGGAGTTTATTATGGCATGATAGGTGTCAAATGAGTTTCCTAAGATTATTTAATGGTTAATTAATTATTAATAATTCCATTTATTACCCTTATTATGCAAAAAGTCATTTTTTAAAGAAGCTAGTCCAAGGTGTCAAAGATAATTTGTAATTCTTACACCACATGGAGTGTTTAGAGCATATTCAAGAGTGAGACACATGGATTTGGAAGTATTTATATAAATATTACATAACCCATTTTATTTTTTGTAACTCACATGGATTCTTTCAATCCTCTTCTACTATGCCTCTCTCTCTCTCTCTCTCTCTCTCTCTCTCTCTCTCTCTCTCTCTCTCTCTCTCTCTCTCTCTCTCTCTCTCTCTCTCTCTCTCTCTCTCTCCTCTCTCTCTCTCTCTCTCTCTCTCTCTCTCTCTCTCCTCTCTCTCTCTCTCTCTCTTTTCACACTTCTCTATATAAGCAACCACTTTTGTCTTTGTAATCAATCCACATCAGGTATGGATAATCCCTGCTAATGTGAGTATTGATTTTGACTGTTAATAAAATATTTCAATATGGTTTTAATTTATCAACTTCTTATTTAAGTGTGTGAAGTATTGCATATTTGAATGACAAGTGATAATCATCCATCCTTGTGTTCACTTTACTCTTTCATGTTTTGTGTAAGTAGTTCTCTCTATAATAGGTCATATGAAGTGTAATTAGTGTTATTTTATGTCTCTAAGTGTAAGGAACAGTAATAGTGTCTACAATGAGACCTCTTATTTATCCACTTTGAGAAAATCATTGCATCTTACCTTCATGTTGAAATACTTATGTTAGAGAAAACTTGGATGTTGAAATCAGTTTTGTGAATCACCTTTCATAGTGTAAGTTAATGCTAGTATTTTGGAGTTAATTTTGGTGAATCAAATCATTAGGTTGGGTTTTTTTTTCACACTTTATCCTATCCTTTTTTTTCTCAACAAGTTAGTAACATAGGTGATGAGCTTCAATAGACATATGAAGGGAACTAGCCCTTCAATCTAGAGGATTACCCCTACTATAGACAATCCATCAGTCTAGGGGTAATCCCATTATTTCACTCAATTATAGTATGCTTGAAATACCTCTCCAAGGGTGAAAAATTGAGTGACAATAGTTCTATCATGCACAGTGGGATAATTATCCTAAGCACTTAAAGTCAGGGTGAATTATGGATTTGACAAGACCACAACTGCATACATATTTCCTACTCCACATTTGGTGACTCCAATTAAGGTAAAACATATGTTTGTAGACCAATTTGTCATTTTTTTATGCTTCACGGTATTTACTAGGTCATTTGTTAGTATAAGTAATCATTATAAAAATACACACCCTCATCTTGAGCTTCCTCTTGAAGTTCAGTATCTTGAGCCTTTCTTGACACTTGAGAATCCTGAAGAAGAGTCTAAAGAGTAGGAAGGTTTTAAAATTAAAGAAGAGTAAGAGTGTGAAGAAGAATTTGAAGGTAACATGGCTAGGTAATATGCTTTCCCAACTTTTAATACTGAAAATCCCATAAATCTTGATGCCTATGATTATATCCCTCCAAATGCCACTAAGAGTGTCCCTACTTTCAATGGGGAAGGTCCTATCACTCTAATTGAGCATATTAGAGACATATCTAACTTCTAAAATTTACATAATATCATAGAGTTAACATAACAATCATATTGATTGCCATGTCTCTTATGGGAAAAAACGTTGATTGGTATGGAACCTTGCCAAAAGGATGCATTATTACATGGGATGAATTTGGGAAGTTGTTGACTAAAATATTTGAAGATAAGAGTGATCATACATCACTGATCCATTAGTTGAATGTCATTCAAAGAGGGCCTAATGAATCCATGTATGATTTTAATGAAAGCTACCAAAGAACATGGAATAGGATTCCACCTCCCATGAGATCCCCTACATGTTTTGTTTTCATAACCTATCTCAAAGCTATTGGATCTAATCTATATGTCATGTTTCAATCCATCAAATGATATGCTTTGCCTGATGTCTATGATATGGATATTAGAGCTAAGAATGGTTTGATCCAAGCTAGTAAACTCCCTTCAAATGTCTCAATGACTATCTTGCCTAACATGCTTACCACCCCTCTAAGCCTTACACCATTTCCAAATCCAAATATTAATTCTAAAGCTATTTTAAAGAAGTCAGATGATGCCATTGATTGAAAAACAAAGTATAAAGCCTTAGAAGCTTCATCTAGGAAATAAAATCAACATGTCAAAGCTTATCAAAACTCCTATTATTACCTTCCACAAGCAAATAGATTTCCACCTCAGCATAATGGTGAAGGGAGGGGACAAAGTTAACCTAATTTTCGTGGGTTACCTAATGCCTACAATCCAAATTCTGCTCCCTCTACAAGAGCTATGGTTCTAGTCCATAGCAACCTAGTTCAAAGAGAAGAATGGCCAACTTCTTGGGGGTAGCCTCAAGGTAAGTTCATGAATGCTAATGAGGGGGAAGGTCAAGATTTGGTGGCTCAAGGGGGAATAATCCTTACTTGACATTAAAATATGAAATCTTCATGCAGGTCGAACCAAATGGAGAGTGTAGTAATCAAGGAATAAGCTTTATGAACTACCAAACATATGACAATTTTGTTCTAAATCAAAGAAATTTAGTTGTAGCCAACACAAGGTCAAATATGAGAGATTTGGGAGATGTTCAAGATGTGGATACAACTCCAAATAACTCCCCTTCAAGGTAACAAGTTATGAATGCAAATATGGTAGTCTCTACAAGTCCTACACCTCTTTAAAATTAGAACTTGAGAAAGATGGTCAAAGCTTCATTGCCTCAAGCTCAAGGCATTCATTACCTCCAAGGATGTAATAAAATGTTAGTGCCTTAACTTTTAATATTATTGAGTCTATGAAGAACACAAAAAAAATCATATCTCTTTGGGAGGTACTCCATTTTCTTGGTCAAAAAGAGTTACTCCAAGAGCATTTGTCCCAACTTCATAGCAGTCCTGAACAATCAAAGCATATTGGTGTATCCCTCAAAAATGCACATAATCATATTGTTGAACCTTTCACAAAGTATAAAAATCCTCCACATTTATATCTTACCCTTATTGTGGGAGATAAGTTGGTTCATAATTGCATTATGGATAGTGGGGCAAGTACTTCAGTCATGCCTAAGATAATTGTAGACAAGTAGGGCTTGAAGTATGAACCTTGTACCAAAGGAGTATTGCAACTTGATGGAACACCAGCCAAGTCAATATAGATCATCAAAGGTTTGAAATTATTCTTTCATGACTGCCCAAGTTTTCCAATTCTATAAGACATAGTGGTGGTGGATCTACCTGCACACTTTAGCATTTGCCTATCAAGAGACTTCACTACCAAGATAGGAGGGTATATTTATTTTGATTGATATTTCTTGGATTTTATAACAAGGTATGGAGCTAAAGTGACTATAATAAAACAAATATTGGCTAAGTTCCACATTAAACCATATGTGGAATCTAGTTCTAATCTAAATTGCACTATCAATAAACAAGAGGTGCATGTCATAGATGATGGAGCATCTTCTGAATTCAAAGGTATTTTTGATATCTTCCTAGATGAATATGGTGTTGAGACATATGAGTATGATACCTATGCTTTAATTAAAGAGATATAACTTGGAACATATGTCATTCATGATGAGGGTGATAAGTATACCAAGGTAAGTCTTGATGACTCCCTCACACAAGATGCAATGGGCAACTACTTTCTTCATATAAAGGTTGATGCTAAGTCTCCAAGTGTGATAGATCATGGTAATGAAGATAATGAAATTATTCTTACCCAAAATGAAGAAGATCATGAGTGTGATAGCCATGCAGAAGAAGATGATCTATGGAAATAGTTCCATGCCATAGTTCAAGAGTTTGAACAAGTGGTCTAACTCTTCTTCCTAAAGAACATGAGTTTGATAGTGAGGTCATTGGTGGACCTAATGAGCATGAAGAGAAGTGTCAAATCACTATTAAGTAGGATGTAGTCTTGTAGGAGTGTAATCAAGCCAAGGCATAATTCTGAGACCTCAATATGATATTGAGTTACTTGGAGACATGATTGGCCAACAAGAAGGCAAGTAGAATGGTCTTAGACATCAAGCACATCATAGTATAGATAAAGGTGAAGTTGAGAAATCTTTCATAACTCCCAAGAAGTAGATTGACAAGCATCAAATGAGCATAAAAGAGATCAATTAGGTTTTGCTATTAAATAGACCTAAAGGAGATCTAAAAGGACCCTTCAAAGGAGTTTCAAGTGGTTTACTTGAAGCTAACAGAGGTCCCATGAGTTGTAAGTCCTTTGATCACCTTCATAAGAAATTTTTATTTGACAAACATCCATCATATCATGAATTATTCTCATGGAGCAGTTGTGACTCAAGACACATTCTTTTTGATCTTAGTTGAATCAAAAGGAAGTGTTTCATCACCTCAAACATGTTTTGAGGTCTGTACATAATAGGTTAGGTGTGTTATTTTTATTTTTTATGTGTGGTTTCCCTAAATGCCTTTGGCATAGTGTGCATTTTCTTCTTTTTGTGTGTTTGGTGTGATTTTGAAGTCTTTAGAAGGCATATCAATTTCATAGTATAGCATAAGAGTGACACTATTTACTAATGAAAGGATAAGGCTATTGGTCCATTAGCATTGCAAGCATGCTACCCCTATGAATCGCCAAGATTATTGATTAAATATTAACCTCAAATAAAAATTAGTCACCCCTTCTAGGATGAAACTTGAAAAATTGTCACGGTCTTGTCATAGTCTTGTCATGGTCTTAAACGTTCCTAAAGAGTTCCATATGGTCATATTTGTCCTTATCCAGCATTGTCCAAGGTTTGGTCTTATGTTCACTTGTCCAGTCCTATGGGTCAATTACAATGTCCTGATGTTTTCAAACATGTTCAAAGGTTTGGTATGATTCAAGGTCATTATAAAATGTTATTGAGGTGTCATTAATATCATAATATCATGAACTTACATTTTATTTGACTCTCATATGCAAAAAAATCACATTTTGGTCACCTTTTGGCCTATTTGGAAGAGTTGCACATACCATTCCAAGAATAAAATATTTAAATAATATTACCAAAGTCCTTGGTGTCATAAATAGGTTAGAGAATGTTCAATAATGGTTAGATACTGATAATATCTGCATTTCAATGCCTAAAAGACACTTTACACGCACTTTTGGGCACTTGTATGGCCTTGCAAGATAAAATTTTAGTTAGAAAAGGTTTATAACTATCCCTTGGTATCCATTAGATAATTTTACATATTTGGAACAAGTTTTAGGTTGAAATGACACTTTAGGCACTCTTTCTCCTCCATTGCTACCTTCATAAGCTCAAAAAGGCAAATTTGAATTGAATGGTATGGCCAGGAGAGATAGAGAGAGAGAGTTAGGAGTTGAAAATTTGGCCATTTTTAAGGGTAATCTTAACATTGAAATAAGTGGCAATTAGTTTGTATATTTATTGAATATTATTTATGAACACTCATTAAGAGTGACAATAGGTCACTATGTCATATCCATCCGAGCAAGGTTTGTTCTTTAATTTTTTTTCCCCACTTAAGAATTATATGGAGAGTAATGGTTTTGATGTATGTTTTTAGAGGTAAAGGATTTAATTTTCATGGTGGTTTAATCATACAACTCATCTTCATGAAGTGTCTTCACTTGAAGGAAAGTGGTATTGATGTGTAAAGTGTTTCACCCACTCCTACTACAAGTTTTTTTTCTCTGAGGTGTTTGCCACTTTCATGGGGTTTTGAGAATTCCATTGTTCATATAAAAATATCCCCACTCTCCCAAAATTCATATGTATTCTTTTGATAAGCATCTCCTTGTTATTATTTAAGAAGTGTCATATGTATTGCTCTTGAAATGCATAGTATAGTTCATAAATGGTCTTCCACTAGTTTGAGTGCCATTTTTAATAATAATGGTGATGAGAAACTAATGTCTCATATGTTTGAGGAGAATTGAATCTTAAGTGTGTAAATTTGAAATCAAATCATGCTCTCAAACAAGGTTATAAGATGCTTGACTAAATACAATCTATACAGACTACTCATATAAATAAATTGAAAAGGTGACATGATACTCAGTCATAAAATTTATAAACCATTGGAAGAGTGATAAGGAGGTGTAAACTGGTCCTGATAGATTTGAAAGGTTTAAGAGTTCAAGAAGTGGCTTTATAGCTCTAAACCACCAAATAATGACCTACAAGACCTAAGGGATTTAGGTCCTTATTTTGGACCATGATCAACATCAAACCAAAAAAAGGACAAGCCTAAATAGAGGACTTGATTGCAAGATAAGATGAAACTACCCATAAACAAAATAAAGACAACTAACTGATTAGACAGTTCAAGTTGAAAGTCAGATGCTCTGAAATCTCAAGAGAACACCACCTACAACCAAGCCCAATAAATAAGGATTGAAGGTGAATGAAGTTTTTGGGTTTTAGGTCTATGGAAAGGTTGAGTGGATTTCAATGGAAACAACCCTTAGTTTGATCTACATTTTAAGATAACAAGAGATAAATATAGCCTAGGTCTAATCATTATATGCATAGTCAACATCACCTATAGGCCTATTTAAAAAACTAGTCCATTTTAAAGATAAAGAGAGAGGCATAGGTATTGAAATATTTTCTGAGTCTAACTTGAGACTGAAAAAAATTTTATGAGCCAAAACAAGATCAATGACTTTCAAGGTGAAGTACCAAACATAAAGATAGAGTCATGATCCTAAAATCATCACCTACAAGATACAATGAGGATAGGTTGGATATAAGCCTAAATGAAGATAGAGGCATATCTAAGAGATATAATACTATTTTGTCTTATAAAAAAAATCCAATAATCACTGATGAGGTTATTAGTGTGAAATGGAATCCTAAACACACAAATAATTATCAAGTTCTCTCTTAACATCACCTATAGGTTTGCTCAGTCTAGGTAAGGGACCATATTTAGTAGCATAAGGGATAAGAGGTTTGGTAAGTATGCAGTGAAGTTATAAAATGGGAGAAGTTACCTTAAATTATCTAAAAAATGATCTTGAACTCCATAATGGCATCTCATGATAAAGACTTGGAAAGCTTAAATGGGCTTAAAAGCTCTTTTTGCATGATAGATCTAATGGGAAACACCTCAACACTTGGAATAGACTAATGGATTAAAGGTTGAATAGGTGTTTGTTACCCTCAAATTTATTATTTAATTCACTATAATCTTGTATAGTCAAAAACTATGCCCTATGCCTAATGAGTCTAAGCTCACACACAAGTTTGTTTGCTTGGCTGAGTAAGAGTCTAGGCCTAGTATGAAAAGAGAAAATATGAGGAATAAAATCCATTTAGAAATGGTTTAATAATTTAAATCAAATCTCATCTAAACCTCAAACCTGGTGATAAAATATAAATGAATACATTCTATGTTTTAGAGTAAACATGCCTAAGATACACACAGGCATATCCTACAGTTAGTCATGAGAGAGATTAGAGTTTTGAGGTCTCCATAGGAATAATTAAACTTAAAGAATTGATACATAAAATGGTAATGAGTGTAAAAAATACATCCATGATCACCTCTAAGACATACATGCAATAAATATACTCATTGTTTTATCTCAGACCTTGCTCACTCCATGGGCAAGGGGCAGTCTTTAGACCAAGGGGTCTACCTGAACCCAAAACATAAAAAAAACATGTCAAACACCATGGAGGAATCTTGAGGAAATATATAAGCACAATTAAGATATTAATATACTTTTATCTAGCATAAAACATCATTTTAAAATCTAAATGCTCTTAAAGGCTAGCAAGGAGGTGATAGGCCTTAAACCCCACGTCCCCTTACTAGTGCACCAAATTCATACAATGGAGTAATGATCATTTACAAGGCATGTAAAATAATAAGTAATTTTTTTTTGGAGGTTTTTGAACCACTCCCAATAATGATATTGATTTTTGAGGCTCAAACCCCAAATTAGACCTCTCTCGAGTTCAAGAGAGCTAAGTCTACCACCCAAAGAGCAAATTCACATACTCAAAACATCTCTCACACTTTTCATGGGAAGCTGATTCATTTGGAATAGGTGGGGGGGATTAGTCAAGAAGGTTCTCCAAGTGGAATGAGGCCATTTGGTCACTTTTAATTTATGAATGATCATTAAGACCCCAAATAGGTCTTTAACCCTACTAAAACCTTGGTGGTGACTAGGTAGATCAAATGGACCTATAAATCACATTTAATTCCATATTTTTCTCATAAAATATCTTTTATGTAGTTGAGGACTCCAAGGAGGTTCTCAAAATGTACTTCTTCCATACTTTTAATTATATGGACTATCATAAATGCCCTATTTTACATGTTTTTTTAGTGTTTTGTAGGGGTGCTGAGCAAGGGATAACTTCCCAATCATTGAATGAGGTGATTTTGTATGTGTCATAACTATTAAAGTATAAAAATATTCACAACAGATTATGTAGGTGGTCAAATAAGGTTCATTTTCCAAGGTAGTCTCAAACAAGCCTAAAATGAGAATAGGTGGTAAGGTCATTTCAAGGTTTGCATACTCTTATAGGGTATTAAGACCCTAAAGTTGACAAGCAGATTTTTTATATCCTAGGGAAAGTGAATCACATGTTTTTGGGTTATTTCACATGTGTGGGAGAGGTCTGGAGTAAGAAAATAAGGTTCTAGGTAAGGAGGCTTTATTGATGAGAGAGAAAGGTAGAAGAGATAGACTTCTACTCAGATTATGAACATGAAACTTGACATGGAATTGTAAGGCCATAATGGGTCTTATAATATTCCATTATTTTTCAATTACCCTCCATAAATTCTCCTACACAAAGAGGTTTATAAGTTTTTAGGGTTACAAGGGAAATAGGCCTAATGAGGGCTTGAAGAGCAAACTAGAGTCTTAGGAGTTATTCTAGGAACCAAAATGGTTTTTTTTTAGGTATGATAAAATATTTTAAGACCATACATGGATATAGAGTGACTTGAATAAAATGAACATGATTTTTTGGCCACTTGGATCAAGCTAGGCATGAGAAATGAGGAGTTTCAAGACACTTATGCACATGAATGATGAAATGTCAAATTAGAAGAGTTTATCATGGAATGATAGGTGTAAAATGAGTTTATTGAGATAATTTAATGTGATTTCATTATGGATAAGTCCATTTTTCACCCTTATAATGCAAGGTAGGGTAGTTTTTAAGAAGCTAGTCAAGGTGTTAAAGCCAAGTTGTAACTCCCACGCCACATGGAGGATTCGAGCATCTTCAAGAGTGAGACAAATGGATTTGGAGGTCTATTTATGACTATTACATAACCCCCTTTCTTGTTTTAAATCACATGGAAAATTTTAAATCCTCTTCTACTATGCATCTCTCTCTCTCTCTCTCTCTCTCTCTCTCTCTCTCTCTCTCTCTCTCTCTCTCTCTCTCTCTCTCTCTCTCTCTCTCTCTCTCTCTCTCTCTCTCTCTCTCTCTCACTCTCTTCACACTTATCTATATAACCAACCACTTTTGGATTTGTAATCAATCCACATCTGGAATGGTGAAGCCCTACTAGTTTGAGTACTAATTTTTCCTTTGAATAAAAGTTTAAAGATGTTATTGAGTTCTCAAATTCTTGCCTGAGTGTGTGAAGTAGTTGTTATATCTCAAATTTTCACCTAAAGAATTCAATCAAACCTTTTCAAATTTGGGATAACATGGAACTATCTCTGAATATAGAAAAATTGATACAAGAGATAGATATATAAATTATGGTCTAGCTCCCTTGATCTATCTAGTTAATCTCTCACCTACTCTAGGATAATCACTTATTGGGGTAGAAAGGGATGAATAAACATGAAAGTAACCTATATTAATAGAGGTGATACACTAAGGATATCTCCACAAACATAATTTAACTTGTACTATGAAGGTAGATTACTAAAACTTATCTCAACTCAATGTTCTTCTAATAAAAGTGTTTCTACATGAAGGCATATTACCATGCATTTCTAAAGGTGGATGAATATAAGGTTTGATCTTAAACACTACTAATTTTATTCACAATTCAAATAAACCTAAAAATCACTTACACTTCATGAGACCTGTTAGAAGAAATATTACTTACACAATACATGCAAGAGCAAAATGGAAGCAAGGAGAAACAATCATCACTTCTCATCTAAGTGGACTACTTGACATACTAAGGGAAGAATTTTAGAGACTAAACTAGCTTAAGAACTTTATTCAAAGGTAAAATAAGATGTCAAATTATCAGGGCTTCACCATACCAATTTTAGATTGTTTACAATACCAAAATGGCTTCAATATATAGAGAAATAGGAGAAGAGAGAGAAAGAGTGATGTTGGAGAGTTATAATGCCAAGTGTCAAGTCTTGAATATGCGTTACAATGCAATAGAAGAGTTATAAAATAGATTATGAGGTTCTTTGTGTAAACACCAAAAAACTACACATTTACAGTTTTCGATGACTAAATGCCTCTATATCCCCTAAAACTTTTTAAACCTTCCCAAAACACCCTTAACCTAATTAAATCATTATTCTCCTAGTCACATAATGTCATTCAAAATCACCATTTGAAAGCACTATTCAAAATTAATATTCATCATCACTATTCACTATGGGACCCACTATCACTATTCATGATGACATGGCATGTGATTTGAAGGTGATATGGCAAGTGATGTGGCTTGATGTGGGACATCATACCCCACTTGGGACCCTTCCCAAAGTGCTTGATGACCTTATTCAAGCATCACAAGGCCCCCCTTGAAATGTGGTGAATTTCACCTCAAGGGGTCATTATTCAACATGTATTTTGTCTTCCCACATGAAATTAGACTTAAAAAAGAGATACCTACCTTTTTAAGACTTTGGAAAAGAAAAAGGGCACCCATTTTTGACCTTTTAGCCCAAATGGAGGCTCACCAATGGGAGACTTTCCAACCCACATGGGAATCCTTACCAACCTCACCTTGGAATTTTCATCCCCCACATGGAAAATGGTGCCACATTTGGTGTGCCACCCCTTTTAGTGCTTATGTGAAAGTAAGAAAGGATGGGGAGAAGTCTTTAAGCCTCATTCAAACCCATGTGCATGATTTCCATTCAAACTTGGAGACCCACCAACCCATATGGGAATCCTCACCCACATCACCTTGACTAAATCATGATCCCACTTGGAGAAATATGAATTAATTCACTATTACTCTATTTAGGCATGTTTTTTCACACAAAAATTCTATAAATACACCCCTCTCCTTCACCCAAGGTTAAGTGGCAAGTTAGTCTTTTGTTCTTAGCATATTGCTGTAGGTTTTTTTGGAAGAGGTCATCATCTTGGCGGTCATCATAATCTTGGAGGATAAAATATCAAATCACTAAAGCTCTACTGAAATTTCTTTAAGCTTCATGAACATTCAACCATCATCAACATCTTCAAGCCAGTTCAACAACATTGAGGTAATTTACTTTGTTTTGTAATTTTAGTTCTTTCTTTATTTCCCTTTGGCCTTCTCTTTTGTTAACCTCTATAATCTTGAGCCCTTAAACTCTTCCTCTTTATCCCATTCATTCCATTCAATCCCTTTGGCTATTTCCATTTCATTTTCCCCCTTTACCCCATTCACCTCTTTGCCTCATTTACCTCTTTTCCCTCTTTGCCATCTTTACCTTTCTTTTTCCTTTGCCATGTTTACTTATTTGCCTCATTTATCTATTCATCCCTTTGTATAATTAAAGACTTGACCATCTACCCAAACCAATAAAATAATCCTTTTGACCCTCACCACTTTATCAAACCAAAACCATAACCTTTACCAAATTTCAGCATTAGTATTAATTAAATTATTGCGTTCATTTAGTTATCTTTTGCAAAGCATTTAACTTTATTGTATAATATTTAGTTATTTGATATTTTAGTATCATTTAGTTGCTATTTTTATTCAGAATATACTTCTTTATCATTCCAACTTAAGTGTTTTGAAGAAGGCGGATTGACAACCTCCTAGAAAGCTTTCGCTTCTAGGATCTAGCTCACGCTAGGCAATCCACCCAACTACTTATCTATCAAACCAGTTTTTGTGGTAGTATTTTTTTATTTGTAGGTATTCTTCCCTAACCAAATAAGAGTTATCCATAATCATATGGATTCAATGCATGCACTTTAATAGGTATTCTTCCACACCCTTCATTCTTAGTTTATTTCTTTCCAAAAAACAAAAAATTGAGAAAAGCAAAAAAAATGAGAGAAACATTTTGGCACACTCGATGGGACCCTTGAGTTTTCTTGGGTTCATATATGTTGTGGGACATTTATAATTTAATTATTGAAACTTGTTTAGTTACATTCTAGGAAAATTAAGCTTTCTTTCTTACTTAATAAAAAATAAAAAACAAAAACTCAAGTTTTAGTTGCATTTTTAGAAAAGTTAAAGTTTATTTTCCTTGCATCTTTAAAAGAAATAAAAAGAAAAATCATCCTAGGATTAGGAATTGCATTTTAGTATTTCATTTAAATATTTTGTATTCATTTAAATAAATCTAAAATTTTATTTTGGGTTTTAAACAAACACTTTTCATCTATTGAATTGCTTGTTGATCTTAGTTCATTTAGTAACTAGGAGGAACAATAATTTTATTGTAGCTTTCACTTGTCTTCACACACTAGGCCAAAGATCTAAATAATCAACACTTAAAAACAATACTTAAGACAAGGAATGACTGGTATTTCATCACCTGGTGGCAACCTTACCCCCTCCCAGCTATCCCACTTAGATTTCACCATCAAGGGGAGAACCAACTCAATTCTTTGGTTGAGTATAAACTCTGGACTCGGTATATCTTGGATAAGCACTCGTTACCCTTATGATTATGAGATTATGAATTGAGGGGGTAGGCCCCAATACCAATCCATGTACCAAATTTCAACACATATCTTTCTTTTGAGCACCTAAATAACCCAAAACTAAACATAGACTACCTTGTTTAGGACTTGTTCTACAAACCAAATTTCTTTTTCACACTTTATAAGGTATAATTCAAAAGAGAGATAATTAAAAATATATGATTTAACATATCTTAGTGTATGCTTTTATTTCATTGAATATTTTCTTTTGCTTACTTCTTATTTTAGATGTGAGCTTCATTTCTCTCCATTCTTCACATAGTCTTTACTAGACTAGAAATTGAAGAATCAAACCAACCAAGAACCTATTTTCCAATAAGTCATCTCCACTATCCTTTTTTTTAATTTTAAAAAAGGGGTAAAAAATTTATTAAACTTAAAACATCAGATTAAAAAAGCGTCCAAACAACCCACAAGATAAGCAAACCAAAAACAACAACCTCAAACCTCAACTCCATCAATATCTCCAGCAAGAATGGGTTCTAGTTCCTGACGTAAATCGCCAGGTAACTGCTCCCATTCATCCACCTTGTAGCCTTCTCCCTCTTCCAATTCCCATGTCACCAAATAATTAGCCATCATATTCTACTCCCATGGAATGTGGGTATAGGATATCGACTTCACCTGTAAAATCTGATGCACTATCGTGGCCAACTGCCAGCTCACATCAAAAATTTTCCTTTTCAGGATCAAGTTAATCAAGACCTGAGAATCAGCTTCACAGATCACCCTCCTCCAACCCAAAGCATAAGCTCTCCTTAAAGCATATAGGATAGCCAAACCTTCCATCTTATTAATTATCTACACTCCCTAATATGTCGAGAAAATAAAAACCACAGATTTTGAAAAACCCCTAGCAATCCCACCAATCCCAGCTGCCCTTGGGTTGCCCCTAAATGACCCATCTGTATTAACTTTCAAAAGCCCAGAAGGTGGAGGCATCCACTTCCCCAACCATTGAACTTTTCACTGCCATTGTGTATCACGTCTGACACAAGTCGAGATCAGAAATAACTCTCTTATGCCAAATCGTTCTAGCACCTCAGTGTCCCCTTTCTTCAATGGCAGCATAAACTCGCTCTTCGCTTCAATAAATTTTTGGATCATTCCCTTAATTCTGCTCCAGACCTGTTGAGTTGCCAATTTTTCCCCCTTAAAAATCCTCCAATTTCTTTCTAGCCAAACTTGCCAGAGCAAGAAAATAGGGCTAGCATACCACACATCCTGCAAGAAGGAAGTCAAAGAAGGGGGATGGCCCACTCTAGACCAAAAATTTGCTAAAGAGATAGCGTGGATGCACTGGCACCACCACGCATCCCACTAAAAGTGCCACAGTTGAAGAGTGAAGAGACAACAAAAGAAAATGTGAGAGGAGTCTTCCTCCTCTCTATTGTAGAGCACACACCTCGAAGGACTAGCAAATCCCCACTTCTGAATATTGTCCCATGTCAAACATTTATTGCACACTAAAGTCCATGTAAAATAGTTACACTTCGGCCACGAGAAACCATTCCAAACTTTCTTCCACCACTAAACTTCCCCTCTATCTTCATACTACTAGGAAATCAACTCTTGATAGCCATAGGACACCGTATACTTCCCCTTGGGGTTTGGGGACCAGGCTAACACATCGCTATCCATAAGTGCATTGCAACTACGTCAAGAAGAATATTCTGTAGGTTTGTGCACTCTAACTCCAAACCAAGAATCAACCACTCTTCTGGGGACTTCCATCTGACAACCACCACCTACCCCTGAAAGGAAAGGGATTTAAAGTCGCACACCCTTTTCTAGATAGCTTCACAAAACCTCTAGGCTAGAGTACTCAACTGAGGATATTGGCTAATTATAGGAGGGAAACCATCCTACGAGTCATGCCAAAACTGGACCTCCACCCCACTCTTGCATATCCAAAAAAGACCCCTCTTAATCAACGTGGCTCCTTTCTTGAGAGTCGCCCAAATCACCGAGCCTTTGCCAACCAAATCATACCATAGAATATCCCTCCTGGGAATCCCAAAAAAATACTTGTGGGACAACACTCTAGCCCACAGTTGATCTTGCTCCATGTACCAACGTGAGTATAGTTTGGTAGCCAAAGCAGTACCAGATAACACAGACTACTGTAATCCTAGCCTACCAAACCTCTTTGGGCTGCAAACTGTCTCCCACTTAATTAGGCTCCACTTGGTTGAAGATAAATTCCCAGCCCATAAAAACTATCTTGTTAAGGAGTCCAAGTCCTTAACAAAGCTCATCGGTGCCACTTGGATCATACACCTGTATATAGTAAGAGCTTGCACCACTGATTGAATCAGTTGAACCCGACCCACAAAGGATAACTAATGGTGTATATTAGATGCCTCCCTAATAGTAGCCCTGCCCATCAAATCCACATCATCCACAAACTGTAGATGGGATTGTACAGGGATTTCCTCTCCCCACTACCAACCTTGAATAACACCATCACCCACATTTCTTTTGATCAATCAACCCAAGCCTTCTACCAATAAAAGAAACAAGTAAGGAGAAAGAGGGTCACCTTGCCTCAATCCATGAGAAGCCCCAAAGAGATTAGAGTGCTCACCATTAATCAAAACTAAAAAGGAGGTCAAGTTCACACAACTCAAAACCCAACGAATCCAATCCTTTACAAAACCAAAGGCACCCAAGACCTTTTAGAGGAAGGACCACCGAACTCTATCATAGGCCTTTGACATATCCAGCTTGATAAACATCACCTTCTCATTGGAATGGGTCATGTAATGTATAGTCTCAGTAGCCATCACCACCCCATCTAAAATTTGTTGGCCCTCTAAAAAGCCACCTTGCTCCTTCGAGATAAGCGCAGGGAGCCACTTTTTTAACCTCTCAGTGATCAGCTTAGAAATAATTTTATAAGCAACATTGTAGAGAGAAATGGGCCTAAAAAGACTCAGCCTATTAGCCCCTACACCCTTAGGAATGAGAGCCAAGAAGGTGGAGTTTAAAGCCCAAAGCATTTGCTTGTTCCTCTGGGATTCTTGAACAACAGCCATCTCAATTAAGAAGAACTCAATTAAGAAGCCATCTGGACCAGATGCCTTTCCTTTCTGCATCATAAAGACTATCTTCCTTAACTCCTCCAAGGATATATCTCTCAACAAATGCTCATTCATATCCTTGGTCATCAAAGAGGGAGTATAAGATAGGATCTGGACATCTTCAGCCAAGTCCCCCTGCGCTTCCTCCTTGAATAACGAAGCAAAATACAGCACTGCCTCATTAATGATACCTACATAGAAGAAATAATCTCCCCACTGTCTAACACCAAAGAAGTAATCCCCATGCCATGCTGTCTAGCCTGAACCAAATTGAAGAATAAGGTTGTGTTCTTATCCCCTTCTCTAAGCCATTCGATCTGGGCCTTTTGTTTCTAAAATATTTCCTCCCTTAGTTCCCATTCCTCCAAAGCTTTTAAGGCCCTAGCTTCCTCCCTCAACAAAACCTCAGTCATTCCCTCATCCCGAATGGTTTTGGTAATGACATTCGGCTCCATCTGTGCCTCATTTTTCATTTGGAAAATGTTCCCAAAACTTTGTCAGTTCCACTTTTTGAGCTGGTACTTGATGAAATGGAGAAGCTTAATAAAATTATATGTTGTTATTCCTATAGTAGGCCTGCCTCTCCTCCACCAATCTGCCACTCGTCCAAACAGGTCTAGGTCCCTTAACCACATAGGCTAAAACTTGAAAGGTGCCTTCAGAGGCTCATGGGTAGAAGAAATGACCAATTTTATTGGCCAGTGGTCTGAGCCCCTCCAATTAAGAATCTCAAGGCAGGAAGACCATGAACCCCCCACCCAATAACAGGAGGTCCTGATCTATCTATACGCTCTGCAATGCACATGTCTCCCACTCTTCGATTGTTCTAGGTAAAGCATCCATTAACTGGCTTGATATCCACTAAATTGAGTGCCTCAATATTATCCCAGAGTAGGAGAGAAGAAGGGTCTAGCCATGCATTACCTCCTCTCTTCTCTATTAAATCAAGAATAACATTAAAGTCTCTCGCCACAATCCAAGGCAAATAGGGAAATAATTGACGAAGAAAGTGGATGTTTTTTCAAATAAGAAGTTTACCTTGGAAATCTGTAGGAGCATAAACATTAGAAAAAAGGACTGATTCCCCTGACTCCATACATGAAGCCACCATAGATAAAGAGGATTTAAAGGAAATCTAGAACACAGGTTGGATCTTATCCGGATTCCAGAAACAAGCCACGCCCCCCAAAGATCCATGAGCTCCAATGCACTGCCATGAACCATACCTCCATAACTTAGGTGCATCATTCCTCATATCATCCATAGAAACTTTCATTTCTTGAAGAAAGAGAATATCAGGTACTTAACATCTAACTAATTCCCTAACAACCTTTTGTCTGGGACCGCTATTCAGTCCCCTTACATTCCATGAGATAATGATCATTTCAGAGGAGTTAAGAAGTGCGAGTCTAAGGTCTTAACCACACCAGACTCCACCAAGGTCTCCCCAATCATCTTGAGTCTATTCGTGTCCCTCTTGCACCCCACTTTAGCACTTTTTCTGATGTCCCCTTCTTTCCCTCCCTCTGGAGAATACCCAGGTGAGGAGAAGATTTTCATTTCTTATCTACTTCTATCCCTACAACCCTTGCCAAAGGGTGCAAGTCCTCTCCATTCTGTTTCAGGTCCCTATCTATTGCCTCCCCCCAATTCCTCTGTTTGCCCCTCAATAGCCATGGGTAAGGCTGACTCTTCCTGAAGAACCACTGGAAGATTGGCTGAATTAAACTCTGGTACTAAAACTCCCATGAACTGCTCTACACTCATTAATCCCAGAATTACTTCTTGCTGGCCCAATCCATCCAAGATTTCAAACCTGTTGAAAGAGTCATCATCCTACCTCTCCCTAAGGGTCCTCTTCTAGCCCCTATTATAGCTTCAAGCTTTCACGTGTATAAAACCTTCAGCATCCCTACTCTCCCCAACCCTTGATTTCTTCCCTTTATCAGTGTTGGGAATGCTGCTAGGTGGTAGTTGGGGATGTTGCTCCATTGGCTTAGCCTTCAGACATCTGTGCACCAGGTGTCCATACTCATGGCAAAGGTGACACTTGAAGGGAAGGGTCTCATAGTCCAATTTTTGCACCCAGGAGTATGAACCCACACTCATCTCCAGCGCATCAGGCAATGGTTTGCTCAAATCAATTTCCACACAAATTCAGGCAAAAGTCATGACTTTCTTACCTAAAGTCTGAGTTGAATACCCCACCAGCCTTCTAAGCATTGAAGCTAACATGAAGAAAACATCCTCACAATAGCATTCAATAGGAAGTTTGGGGATCCTAACCCATATCAAAACCCGAGTTGGTAATTCCTCAGAAGGATTAAACCCAGCATGCCAAGGTTTAACAAAAAGTCTGACCTGATTGTAAAAGTATGGCCCTCCCTTAAAAACCCTATTGCAGTCAGCTGGGCATACAAATGTGACCATGAAGTAGCTATTTGCCAATAACATGACCTCCATTTCTCCCTCTGGCTCCCACACTCTCCTGCCCCAACCCTCCAAAAATTGAAGGGAAACTTTTAGACCCAAAAACTTGCAATACAAAGAGTGCTTGGAATAATATTCCACATCCTCTGAAATCATATCGAAAGGAATTACCAGTTTAGGTCATTCCTTGCATTTCTCTAGGCAACCATTAATCTTCATAATCCTGGATCCCATGGGCAAGCTCCATTCCATTGCTCCTATATTCTGGGAAGAAAATTCTTGACCTACTATTTTACCTTACTTCTCCTGCCTGTTCATGCCCATAGCTACACTAAAATTTTTTCCAAGTGTAGTTTTTAAAGGCTCCTATTGAGCCATGATCATGCCCTCCTTAGTCCAGTGTGACCATGCGATGCCTCTACCCGACGCCTCAGCCCTTTGCCACTCCCTCGCTCCCCCAAACTACACCTATGCACACCAATGCACCACTTTGAATAGGCTAGGGCATGCCTGCCCTAGCTCGGTTGTGACCTGCACATGCTGCAGCTCATCATTCTAAACCCCCGATCTGTGTGCCTTACATGCAATACCACCTCCCTTCTAGACTTATAATCAAGGGCCACAACATCTCCACTATCTTATTCAATGGAAATATTTCCTATTTTCTCTCTTGGATATCCTAAATTTTATAGGATCTTGGATAACAATCCTTTCACCTTAAAATAATACCTTGCATTGCAAGCCACTTATGCTCCCTTCCTTTCCAATAATAAACCTAACTTTGTCTACAAACAACCCAATCATATCTACAACCAACCCAATCTTGTCTATAACTAACCCAACCCTATTTACAATCAACCTAACCTTACCTATAACTCATCAAATTCCAACTTCAACCAACCCAAAAACTATCAACTTTCACTCGAACTACTACCTGAGTTTGTTGTAGTGATAATAAACCAGATAGCTAGATTAGAGTCAAAACTTAGGCCATCTATTTTTGATATCCATGATCAATCAAACCTCACTTACAACCAAATAATGAACTATCATCAACCATTTAATTATTATCATGCCCAACCAACAACCTATCAACATCTATCATCTCAATCACCCCAACCTTGTCAAAGCTTAGGCCACCCCTAACCATCATATCAACCTTAACCCATCTTATTAACCTAATTAATTTCGTCACCCTAAATTTATAAACCAACCTATCAATCAAATTATAAATCCAACCAAATTTTTAACCTATCAAACCAACTATCCTCTTTGATCCAACCAAATAACTTAAAATTCGTTTCACACCCTAATGTGATAACTAAGACATTGGTACACCATCTTCTAGCCCTTACTAAACCTACAATTGAAGAAACTATAATAACACCAACCTTAACCAATCCACTTGTTGACCAATTAGAACCTTTACAAATTTCCTTACAATACTCAATTAACAAAACCAAATAATCTTTTCCACTTCCCCTTTTAGTGAATCAAATCCAATTAGAATCATCTCACACTTATGAGGTACACACAATCAATGTTGTTATTGATGAACCTATTACTATTAATTCTTCCACCCCACTCATTGAAGTATGGGAATCAATTCCCATTCCTATGGATGACAAAACAAAGGAATCAACCACTTCCTTCCTTTCACTTGACACCATTAAACCTTCTTCCCCCACCATAGACTCACCTACTCTTCCTTTGGAAATCATTCCTTTAGAAGAGATCACCTTATCCACTCCATCTATAGAATAAACATATTCTCTAAATTTTGAACCTTCCACCAAAAACATAGATGGGGAAACCATTCCCTCTTCTCCACCCAAGGGTTTAAACTTTGAAATCAATGATCAAAGAACCAAACCTATCTACAAACCCTTTTCTAGGCTAGTAGAAAGCCTAGAGTTCACTTCTCAACAAAATCTTGATAGAGCCACTTTATGGCATCATCTTGGCCTCCCTTACCAAAAAAAATAAGAACCCTTAGTTTCACTTGAATCTACCCTCAAACCTATCACTACCTCAATGCCATCCTTAGATAATTCATCCTCCAAAACCATAAGGAAACCATCCAACCCACTTCCTTCTAAAATTGTTAAATACCCTTACACCTCTTTGAGCAAACCCATCAAGAATCTAAGAATACTTCCTATTCCTATCATAGCTCACCAATCTTTGAAATTTGACCTAAATCCATCAAGTCCATCAAATAAAAATTTGACTAAACCTATTAAAAGGGTGGAATCTCCTAAACCATCTCAAAATAGACCCATGGTCTCCCCTTCTCTTAAATCTTCTACTTCTAAACCAACCAAGCAACCCTAACCTAACCAATCTACTAAAACCATTCCACAACTAACAACTTCTAGTGTAAATCCTACTCCTAAGAAGGCTCCCACTCCAAAGCCCAAAAATCCATCACCCCCAACAACTTTAATTGAATCATATTCAACCATTTTACAAAGGTTATTGAAAACTTCCTCCTTAACCTTACCACCTCTCAAATTTTTCTAACCTATCAAGAATTTTGACCCTTCATGTCCTCAACCAAAATGGATTAATGTCAACTTAGTTTGTGCATACCATAGGACACCTGAACATGACACAAAGCATTTCAAATCTCTCCAAGCACTCATCCACAACTTATATGAGGATAATATGTTATCAAATGAACCTCCCTTAACTAAGCCATCCCAACCTAACCAAAAAACCAAAACCACCCCACCACCCATAACTTCCATAGTAAAAACTAATTTTAGAAAGGCTCCCAAAACTAAAAAGCTATCACCCCCAATGCCTTTACTTGAATCATATTCAACCATTTTACAAAGGTTATTTCAAACCTCTTCCTTGACCTTACCTCCTATTAAACATTTTGACCCTATTAAAACTTTCAACCCTTCACACCCAAAACCATCATGGTACAATGACCACCATGTGTGCTCTTACCATAGGATACTTGGCCATGATATAGAAAATTTCAAGGCTCTTAAAACCATTATCCACCAGCTTTACAGCAAGGATAATAAGTTATCAAATGAACCTCCTTTGAGCCCATTACCAACCCAAGCATCAACCAAACCTACCCAACACTTGCCTATTCCCCCATTCTCACCTAAGAGTAAGGAGGAACTAAAGCAAAAATCTAAACCAACACTTCTTTTTATCCACACCATCTATAGGGTTACCCATTCTTAGGTCCAATAAAAGGATAAGGGAAACATTAAAATTTCCATTCCACAGACATACCCTTCAAAACCTCAACATTCTAACTGAACCCAACCATAAACACCTTCACTTTGAGATCCTTTCCCCACCCATGCAAAGATTAAACTAGGGGAACTTTCGTTTCATAAAGCTTTAACCATTTATTAACTTCAACCATACCTTAACCATTAACTGAACTAACCCTTGGTTTTTTGCCTCAACCTATCAACCAAACCTATCCGTCAACCCAAATTGAACCAAGTGGTATATCAAATTGGGGGTACCCATTTAGACACCACCCAATCTATTTAGGATTCAAAGTCTCCCATCAAACCATTGGAGATTACCCTTCTCTATCAAACCTAACAAACCTTACGTCAAACCTCAAGAATTCAATATCAGAGATCTCATCCTAAAAGAAAACCAACATGTGACCAACATAAAGAGGAATAAACAAGGCAAGTTTGATTTCAATTGGCTTGGACCCTACATCATCAACCATAATTATGGATCAAAATCTTATCATTTTTCCTCTCTCGAAGGCAAACTAGAACTTGAGCCTCTTAATGCTTCGTGTTTATGTTCATTTTTCTATTAAATAAGGATCAATCTCACCTGTTTGTCTAACTTAAGCTCATCCCTTGATTATGAGATTTTTACCTTCACACACCTTCCTCCTCCCCTTTTGAAGACAATCGATCCAACATAGAACCACGTGATTAACCATCATGATCATAGCCTAATCTTAACTATGGATACCATAGCTCTACCCATAGCATGGTTCTCATGGATACTTTTCATCTTCAACAAGATGGAATCTCATATTCATTGTCTCTTAAAACCACACCCTTTCACATACCATTAACATTCTTGTGAAAAGTTTTACCCTCATAAAGGTAAACCTCTAAACCTAATTGGATTAGTCTATGTCTAAACACTTTTCATCTTACAACAATTAATTGGGTCAATATATTAAGCATTGTAGACTGCTCCCTCGAAGGACAACTTCCCAAAAATAAAATAAAAAATACCACATGTAAGGTAGACTACTCTCTTAAAGGATAGATATCAACAACATTAAAATAAAGCCAATCGCTTAGACCAATCTCTCGAAGGATGGCTGAGTTAACTTTGTCAAAAGTAGAGAAATTTCATAAAAACTTTTCACATTGATCAGCTTCCCATATACAATAATAAAGCAAAAGATCCACTATCACAACCAATTCTAAAGTTATAATCAGCTGTCAAGCAACATAATAAGTTAGAAGCCACAATCAACTTTCCCATGTAGACTTCTCGCATTGATCAGCCTACATCTAGCATATGACATGGACTTGTCTAATACCATTATTAGGTCACTTATAAAAGGGGCAAACTAATTTACATGAAGTTATTATATATATCACCCATTACACTTCACACAACCTCTCACCCATCTTCCCTTTTGACTATCTATAAATCAAGGGATTTAGAGCTTACTTGACACCCTGTGATCAAGAAACCTTTTTTTATCAACTAACGACCATTCATGCGTAACGTTCAAAGGATTATATTCATTAAGCCAATCCCACTTTGGGTCTATGTTCAATATTTATCAAAAATAAAGCATCATGCCCAATTCTTATCTTACTGTGCTTAGTTGATGCTTTCATCATGACTTTTACCATCTAATATTGTAACAACAATAATCATTCTTTTTAAATTAAGTGAGAATACAAAAACCATCACCATACCATTTATAACCTTAACATTCATAAGTATCCACCCAATCATAACCATAACCATAACATTCAACCATCAACATCCAACACATTTTGTACATGTTTACAGTAAACTGTGCAAATATTTTATTTTAGGTGTGAGGATTCGCACAACACATAAAAAGTTATTAGACTCTCCACTCCTATCTAAGCATTAAATAAATTAGTTGGTGACTTTTGACTTGTGTTTAGCCATCCTTCTACTTTATTGCTCCCTGAACTCACATCCATAACATTCCCTATCTCAACAGTTGCTAAAGGGCATACTTTGTTCTCCTCTACCACATTCATCCCCATAGGGTGAGAAACATATTCTGCTCTAGGTCTTTCACTATGATACATTCACCTTCTTTCCCCTTTTTCCTTCCTATTCCTAACAACCCATTACCACATGCCTTGAGCATTAGACCCCAACCATTGGTAGTGTCTGCTCGAGCATGGTGGTCTTTTTTTTGTGTCAACTGAATGTTCATCTATAGCAAGGAAACCACCATCTTCTCTC
The DNA here is from genome assembly GCA_037957365.1 of Torreya grandis. Lineage (NCBI taxonomy): Eukaryota > Viridiplantae > Streptophyta > Pinopsida > Cupressales > Taxaceae > Torreya > Torreya grandis. The sequence goes on along the minus strand of JARHVA010003406.1, from coordinate 1,406,672 downwards.
AACCATGCAGCTTCTTGTTGGTTAGGCTTGAACTAGTGAAACTAATATGTCATTAGTTCCACAGAGCTAGGATAGAGGATGTAGACATGGCCACCATTTGTCTAGCCTACCCATGTAGCTCTTGGGTCAGTCAAGGTCCATCCTCTATCGCTCACCATGTTGCTAACTTCCTTGTAGAATCTACTTGACCATCAAATAAATTATTTGTAGGTCATCACTTTGTTACTTCCCTTAAAACTTAGCTTGTAGTGGTGATGAACCTTGGCCATAGTGACTCTACAGATCTAGATATACCCCCACTTCCTAAAACTTGGTTCATGTTAGTAGACACTATCTCCAAAATCCTACCCTTGCATAAATTTAGAAGGTGTAACCTCCACACAAAAGCACCTCTTCTTTGGATTAGCTCCATTGAAGATCATTTGTGGTACTTTGCATTATGTTCCCTTCTAATTTATCCTACCTTGCCCATCCATACCTCTCATCATACTAAATGAGGGATCATTATGGTAACTATTTACCAACCTACCCCATTCACTTTCATTGACACCTTAACCAAAACCCAAAACCTTTGTTTTACAAAACCTTCTCCATCAGCCTAAACTAGCCCATATGGTCCATCAAATTATGGCAGCCAATCTGAACACCACTCACCCAAACCTTGTTGAACTACATTAGCATGATGTCCGTGGACCATGTAGGTGCTTATCTAGGGGTAGCTCAACCACTAACAACTAATTCCCATCCCCTTTTTTCCTTCTCACTCATTTCCACCACTAACAGTGCCCTCTTGCATAGGGCATCCTACATCAAGGAAGCTTTTAATTCTTTCTTCAGTTTCCTTATGTTTTAACACCATATAATACTTCCTCTTAAATATTTCCCCCATTGTTGGGAGAACTACATTGGCCTGAGGTCTTTTTGGACTATATAGGTAGTGCTTAGAAACTAAGGTTAGCTCGGCCACTTCTTTTACTTTATTTGCCCTTCTCACCTAAAATATCTTCCTCCACTTCTCTACCTATCTCCTAACCGTCTCCCTACCTCCAACTTGTTAATCTCTTTTAACACAAGGGTTGAAGACATTCCCCATTGGCCCCCCTTACCTGCCATAAATTTGCCTCCTACTCTACTTGTGCATGCTTCACGAACCACTCCCCCACCCACCTTTTGCATTTTTTGCCTCTCTTTTAGCTTATTACTAACCTTGCCCTTTATTCCCTTCAACTTATTGCCCTTGGATATTTATTGTACTCCCTTTATCACTCTCTTTTCCTCACCCATTCCACATCATACTGTGCATCTTAAAAGCTTTTTGTTTCTTTTGTTGATGCACTTTTGCTTTATGTGTACCACCACTCTCTGCCATTCCACCACTCTTCCCACCGTACCCATTTTCCATTCTTCCTATTTGATTTTTTCCATCCTTTCATCCTTTTTATCCTCCCCTTTTTCCTCCATAACTAGTTTCTCCCTGGGTATTTATCCTTTGAGAAGCCTTCTATAATTTCCCTTTTCTTCTTATCTCTTCTTGCCTATGGCCATTTTTGCAATCCCCTTTTCCTCTTTTCATCTTCGTACTCACTTATCTTTTACATCTATGTGAGTATTCATGCTTTGTATCCCTACTTCAATTTTTCCTTTTTGTTCTTATCATCCCTGATCTTCATCCCCTAGTTTCATCTCACTCCATTTCATTGCATCCCCCCATTTCTTCACCACCTCACCATTTTTTCAGCTTGTCAATCCCTTCTAATCACCCCTTTAGCTTTTAAATCTCTTCTAACAAGCTGATTAACACCTACCTTCTCTCTTCACCTTCTTGTCCACCCATCCTTTACTTCCCCTCATTCTTCACCCCTTTCCCATTTTCCATCCCAAATCTCATCTCCAGAACCACCATCTGCTTTACTTCATTATTCCTCTCCTTACATATCATCACCCATGATTACTTGGTCAATATACCACTTGCTTCTTCCCTCTCCCATCATCCTCTTTGTGTCCTCATTTCACTCCTTTTTTCCTCATGTTTCCTTTTCTTCCATTTATTTCCTTATTTTTCATTTTCGTCACCAAACTATTTTCTCTTTCATCTTTTTTAGACTTGTTTTCAAACCTTTCATGGCTGCCCATATCCCTCATTCTCCCCTTACCCTTCATGATTGTTACACTTCTTTCCCCATCCTTTTCAATTCCCCAGTCTGTCATTCTTTAGTGCATCCCTCACCCCCAATATTCCACTTTTTATTTTTCTTCTCTTTTCTCCATTTCATTTCATTTTTTCATCTCCCTTGATGCCCTTCCTTGTTCTTCCCAACCTATATGACTAGGCTTGGATTCTTACATCCTTCCCCACCTTCATCTTTATCTATGACCTCATTGTTCTCTCTTTTTTCATCTCTGGGTCCACCTTTACCTCATCCCTTGTTGGATCTCCCTTATGTTCTCCAATTTCACTTCCACCTCTTAAGAGTGTGGTCACCATTTGTACTACTTCTATGTACATCTCCTTTTCTACTTCCTCATATCCTCTGCACCCTTGCCTTAATGCACAAAATTTAGTTAGTTTCCTTACTTTAGGAGCACCCCTTTCTTCCTTAAATGCCTTTGTATGTTGCACTTAGACTCTTTTTTTGTCCCCCTTTAACTACTCCCTTCACCCTCTACCCATTTTGAGAATGATAAGACCTCCAAGGTCTTCTACTCAATTTTGGTTTACTATGAAATATATACCAATCCTATGGCTATATAACATAATTGGCTAAGACCATGAGCTCATACAACCAACCAACAAAATTGAGCATCATTCAACCATCAGGATGAAAATTAATTCCCCACCTCTTCTAGTCTTACCTATTTTCAACCCCTTTTAATCTAACCTTTGAAGATGTTAGAATAAAAACTAAATCCACCTTCAAACGGAAGATATGGGATACCCATATGGGGTTGATAGATATAACCTCTTACATGCCCTAACCTTCCAACCAATTATTTCCCTTAATTCTCCCTTTTTGGACTACATTTTCTTATGATTTACAATATCCCTACTCTTTAATCACAATCCACAACTTGCTCCCTCATTTAATTAATATTATTATTCACCTCACTCCATATTCCAAAACCCCTCGATGTCTTTTTCTGAATTCCCTCAAAAACTCAATGCTTACTTATTTTAGGGCCCCACTGACTCAAAGGTCAAGGGTTTGAATCTTTACCACTTCTCATTTACCTAATCTGCTATATTGTTTACCTGAACCATTGAATAATAACCTTCCATACCATGTTAATGACATTGTTGCAGAATGTACACAATATTGGCTAATTTGGATGGTGATGAAAGAACCCATTAGATCACTGTGGCAATTCGAGTAGTTCCAAATTTTCCAAAGCCTAGTAAAGCATATTTCTCCTTTTTCTTTTCTTTAAAAAGGTGGCCATAATTTCATGCTTTAACTTGCCTATCCATGGCTGCATATTCCTTTTGCATAGTGGACATAATCATCTAATTACATCCTAGGTCATCTCATCCACCATTTCTACCATACCCATAAAAAACTATTTGATAGCCATCTTTTCCACCCTTTGACACTTCCCTTTCTCCAACGTCCTTTACCCAAACCTAGCTACATGATATCAATTTGGGGTAACCAAGTTAACCAACACCCTTTGCCCAAAAAAAATTACATTTGGCCTGACATTTTTTTTGGATTCTTATAAATAGAACTATGTAGGCAATGCCCACTTGCCATGTGCATCTAGAGTCAGCTCAGTCATCCCCTTCCAACCCATACCCAATCCACCCATGCTTTCACCATGTCCACCTTGACATTGATTGATTTTGACCTAGAACATTGGTGTTTTTTTAATAACTTTTGCCCACAATGACCAACCTTACCATGTCAAACTTTTAAATGTTTACACCACCTCATGTAAAACCAAACCATTTGTGTTTTTCTCAGGAGCACTTCCTACCTTGGATACTTGAGACAACATTGACCTTATATAGGAACCTTGGTAAGATTAACTTGATTAGTTATGACTAATGTTGAGGACTAGCTACCTTGTCATTTATCTTAGAACCTGACCTTTTTGTTATAAACATTAGCACCTTCAGTCTCTGAATATTCTTAACTATTGTGCTTAGTCATATTTTGTGAACCCATTGGCATTTCACATACCTAGCTACCTTGTGGCACCACCTAGTTCCTCCCCATCAACTGATTATCAAACCCACACTTGATTTGACCTTTCCTCATCAACTCTCAGTTTGAGGGGAAAGACCTCTTCCCATACTCAAGGCATCTTGACCTTCAACCAAGTAATTTGTTTTTGTTTTGTAACTTATTAATTCAAAGCCACATAACAAGAGGGGGCAAAATGTAGACACCAAAAAACTGTACATTTATAGTTTTTGATGACTAAATGCCTCAAGATCTCCTAAAACTTCTTAAACCTTCCCCAAACCCCCCTTAACCTAATTAAATCATTATTTTCCTAGTCACATAATGTCATTCAAAATCACTATTTGAAAGTACTATTCAAAAATACTATTCATCATCACTATTCACTATGGGACCCACTATCACTATTCATGATGACATGGCATGTGATTTAGAGGTGATATGGCAAGTGACATGGCTTAGAAGTGATGTGGCTTGATGTGGGATATCATACCCACCTAGGACCCTTCCCAAAGTGATTGATGACCTCATTCAAGCATCAAATGCCCCCCTTGAAATGTGGTGGATTTCCCCTTAAGGGGTCATTATTCAAAATGTATTTTATCTTTCCATATGAAATTAAACTTCAAAAATAGATACCTGCCTCTTTAAGACTTTGAGAAAGATAAAGGGCACCCATTTTTGACCTTTTAGCCCAAATGGAGGCTCACCAACCCAAATAGAAGACTTTCCAACCCACATGGAAATCCTCACCAACCTCACTTTGGAATTTTCATCCCCCACATGGAAAATGACACCAAATTTGGTGTGCCACCCCTTTGAGTGCTTATGTGAAAGCAAGAAAGGATGGGGAGAAGTCTTTAAGCCTCATTTAAACCCATGTGCATGATTTCCATTCAAACATGGAGACACACCAACCCACATGGTAATCATCACCCATGTTACCTTGACTAACTCATGAGTCTACTTGGAGAAATTTTAATTTCTTCACTATTCCTCTATTTAGGTATGTTTTTTCACACAAAAATGCTATAAATACCCCCATCTCTTTCACCCAAGGTTAAGTGGCAAGTTAGTCTTTTGTTATTAGCATATTGCTGTAGGTTTTTTGGAGGAGGTAATCATCTTAGAGGTCATAATAATATTGGAGGAGAAAATATCAAAGCAATAAATCTCTACCAAAATTGCTTCCAACTTCATCAACATTCAACCATCATCAACATCTTCAAGCCACTTCAACAGCATTGAGGTAATTTACTTTGTTTTATAATTTTAGTCCTTTCTTTATTTCCCTTTGACCTTCTCTTTTCTTAACCTCCATACTCTTGATCCCTTAAACTCTTCCTCTTTATATCATTCAATCCCTTTGGCTATTTCCATTTCATTTTCCCCCTTCATCCCATTCACCTCTTTGCCTCATTTACCTTTTTTCCCTCTTTGCCATCTTTACCTTTCTTTTTTCTTCTCCATGTTTACTTATTTTCCTCATTTATCTATTCATCCCTTTGTATACTTGAAGCCTTGAGAATCTACCCAAACCAACAAAACAATCCTTTTGACCCTCACCACTTTACCAAACCAAAACCATAACCTTTACCAATTTTCAGCATTAGTATTAATTAAACTATTGCGTTCATTTAGTTATCTTTTACAAAGAATATAACTTTATTGTATAAAAGTTAGTTATTTACTATTTTAGTATCATTTAGTTGCTATTTGTATGTAAAATCTACTTCTTTTATCATTCCAACTTTAGTGTTTTGAATAAGGTGGATTGACAGCCTCCTAGAAAGCTTTCACTTCTAGGATCTAGTTCACGCTAGGCAATCCACCCAACTACTTGTCTAATAAAAAAGTTTATATGGTAGTGTTTTCTCATTTGTAGGTATTATTCCCTAGCCAAATAAGATTTCTCCATAATTATTTGGATTCAACGTGCGCACTTTAATAGGTATTCTTCCACACCCTTCATTCTTAGTTTCTTTCTTTTCAAAGAACAAAAAAGTGACAAAAGTAAAAAAAAAATGAGAAAAACACTTTGGACAAGTGTCTATATTAAATATAACACATTCTTGAAGTTGGTGTAGGGATACTTCATTATCCTTATTGAAACTACTCTTCTCAATGAGGAGTCCACTAACTTTCTAGAATTGCCTTAGAGGTCATTTTTTTAAATATGCAATGACTTGAGAAGGTGGAATTAGGATTGATCCAGGTCATTATGTACCCCTCTAACTGATAATTTTCTCTTTGCCACTTGTTATTTACTTCCTTAAAGTAACTCACTAGCCCTCTAGTCCTAAAATCTCACACATATCACTGGGGTGATTTGCACATATTCAAGAGAGTTTGTTGCATATATGTGAGACACATCTTTAGAACTTATTTATCTTTTGGTCTATCATGTAGACCTCAAGAAGACTCAAAACCATACTTCTCATATTCAACTTGGTAGTTACCTTGCTTCTTGCTATTCTATCCAAGCCTACAACAATAATCTTAGCAGAGGAGTCTACATACATCACTGAGGTGAGAATGTAGTTTGAGGAGTTAGAACACATCTACACACACCTTCCACCATGGCTTTCACCCATGTATTCCTTTTTGCACCTAAAATCACCTTAAATTTAGCAAAAATTAGAGAATTTGACCCATCTATACAAGTGATGGTACATAATAATTGAGTGGTGGGGAGACTAAGATTGTTTCAATTTGATCCAAACCATTTTCCCAAGCTAATTTACCCCTTATAGATGCATTGTTCTTCATATCTTTCTCATTGGGCTCTTATGAGGGTTTTAAGTAGTTTAGGTTCTTAATAATGGTTCATAAAGGTTAGGCCCATAACCTTTGAATCATTTCCACTAATTTCAATTACATGACCTCCCTCAACTCTCTCTAAGTTCTCAAAATCCCATGCATCTTGTCCATATAGGTGGGAGTGAAAGATGTTGTCTTTCAGGTAGCTAGCTATACATTCTAGATACCCTTGAGATAAATTGAGGCCAAAATGGCTAATTTGAGTTGTCCTATACAAAATAATGAGTATCATCAAACTTCCATTTTCCCATGAAATCTCTCACATTTCTTGGGAAGATCACATGATCATAGGAGTGAAGTTAGAAGCCTGATGTTCATGCCTGGTTCTAAGCCTCATAGGCATATACTAGGTTTTTTTTTAGTATGTGACCATTTATGAGTGGTCATAGTGATTTTAGGACCTCCTCAACACTTATTCACCTCTAATTCAATCCTACACATCAACCCATAGTGCCTTTAGACTCTACCATTCATCTTTTTACCATCAATGCACTAGGTCTGCAAGTTGCACTACTTGTGGGTGTCTTAGGTTAATTAGCTCAATGGTAGTACTGACTATATACCTACCTTCACATGAGATTTAATAAGTATTAAGATGTTTATGTGAGTTATTGATTCACCTTTTATGATCTCTGTGTATACTTTCTTGGGCTTGAGGTAGCCACTTCATCATTCAAACAAACATCTCACATATCAACCATACATGGGCCTGTGTGTACATTTCTAAATTCAATTAGGCTTAAGAAATTTTTCCCAATCTTAATATGTTCATACTTTCCTTTGAGAATCACATGGAAGTGTGATATTATCACTCTTTGAGTGATTTCTACATGGTCATCTCCATGTTACACCTCTGCCTACCAACCAAACCTGCATCTTTCATTAGCTTAAGGCTAGTTTGTCTCATGAGTCAAACTATAAGTGTTCATTAGGGAAGTTAAGAGATTTCAATAGATGATGATACATGTTTAATTAATGTATTTCACACTTTTTGTTTTTCTTGATATCACTAGGACCATCTCACACCTGAATGGACTCATTTTTGCCTTGAGACCATGCAATTATCCTTTTACCATCAATGCAATATAGGTGTTACTTGAAATGTTCCAGGTTCATTTTGGTTTCTTGAAACTATGTGTAGTATAATACCTTTTTAGAGAAACTAAGGTAAACCTTCCCATTCTAAAACTTTTTTCAACTCTGTACCTTGCATCTTTCTTCCAATCTATGAGCATTGATCTTAGATGTTTTATATTTAACCCCATATAGGACTGTCACCCTTGAAATCTCTTCAATACAAACCTTCAATGGAGAATCTGAACAAACATGCTCTAAGGGATTGAAAACAAGTGTATTAACCTTGACTTGAATCCACTAATAGAAGGATAAACTATGCAACTATCAAAACACTATTCTCAACTTTCATTGGTATTCACTTCTAGCACAAGGGGATGATTATGCCTATCTTCCATGGCCACACATGCCAAACCAGGTTGAAGTCAGCATGACATTGGTAGATATGCTCTACAAGTCTACGTGTATTACTTGGTTCACACAGACCAATCTCTAAAGTGCAACCATATGAGAAAAAATTGAGCCATTAGGGTTGCATAGGTAGTTTGGAGGTACCAACAATCTTAATGATTGTTCATAAATCATAGGCCACCAATCCTAAAACTATGACCATAAAATGGAAGCTCATAGGGACCCCTTGTGACAACCCCTCAAGTTATACTTAAGAAAATGCAATTTTTTTTGAATAAATAATTAACATGCATTCTGCGAAATAAAATAATATAGTACAGCTAAAACATAACTAAAAATAATAGTACTTCAAATTCAAATACTACATACAATATAAATCTTATACAACTCCAATAAAAGTAAACATCATAGGACACAACTACGAATGGTCTAATAATATAACATCTACTTAAAAATTATAAAAGTACATAATACAATTACATTACTTTAGGCATATGACCTAATACAATGATAAATACCAAGCTCTCTAAAGCTTGAGTTGAACCAACTCATGTATAGCTAATAATCACTAGTGTCATCTCTAGGTAGTACTGTAGTAGAGGAGGGAGAGCATCATCTAAGTGATTTACCACACCAACCATAGAACAATGATCCCTTGCATAATCCCCTATTAAGAAATGGTCCTCCCTTTATAGATAAGTAGGTAGAATGGTGCAAGACCACAATGAGACGTGCTACAGTGTACCATAAAGAAATCTATTTTGATATGATATAGTATAGCATAAAAATTAAACATATGAATGACAATGTATATAACATTACTTACTCCCAAGTTTTCAAATAATATACGATCATTTAGATTGGTCAATTTCATAACACACCACTTGATTAGATTATCTATTTGTGGTACTACCCAGGCCAGTGGAATCCATCTCACTACCTATTAGTGTCATCAATATATATGTCATAGTACGTAACTCAAAGAATCATACATATTACATTCTCCTAGTAATAATATCACATCATAAGTTAAACAAGGAAAAAATAAGATATACACATACTCATCTACGCATGAATGGGTCTTACCTCAAAATCAATTCCAAATTAGAAATAATGACCACTGTTATACCATCTAAGTAAAATACACAATAAACTATAGATTATTATAATAAGATCCAAGTAACTATACCTCAAGACAACCCAAATTATCCTAGTCTGATGTTTTTAGGCATGCCTACTAGTTTATCCATAAAGAATCATACAAAGTAGTCATATAAACATGGAAGCATATGCTCATATTCAAGGAAGCATAACCATAAAAAATAAGTCATATAATGCATATAATTTTATCTTGACATTTATTTTCACTATCAAGGTGGTATACACACCTAAAAGACATCTTACCAAATGCTACAACATCCAATACATATATAATTATCCAAATGTGGATCTAGGTATCACAAATATAGTATGTACCATATGGGTACCTTTTATACTATAAAAATCTAAATAAGTCTAACCATTTTCACATATAAATACTCTCACAAAATTACATACAAGCTTTTAATCTTTAACAGTTACTAATTACAAATTAACTGTAAATCAAAGTAAACTTTGTAGGAACTTAACTTAAGGGTTAATATTTACATGGTTGAAGTTCTCGCTTCCTAGATATCTTATAATCAATCTGTTACTTAGGTAAGGGCCTATTATCTATAGTCCTGTGGAGTTACATAATCATAAGAATACTCAAGTTCATGCATATGTCAGTTTCTATATGAAAAACTCCTATACCCTTTAGTTGCTTCTAAAGTATTTATTAACAATTCTTAAAATGGATTGCAAGGTTTCAATTGTCATTCGGATTCAGACCAATGACTTCCATTATCTAAAATTATCATATTACCTTATAAAGGATGTTTTAACATGCCACATAATATATATCCTTTGGACATATCATCTATTTGATCATTCATACTTATTCATACTAACACCAATATCTTAAAAAGCCAACAAATTAGTTATCTTAACAATTAAAGATTTATACTAAACCCCAAAATCATATTTAATAATCAATATTTACTTATAAAAAACTATTCTTATTTTCCTCATATGGATCCCATGATAATCATGATCTCATGCAACTTGCTCTATCTACAAATTTGGAAATTCAAGGAAAAAATAAAGTTCCACCAAGTATTCAATCTTGAATTAAAGAAGAATCATAGTTTCTTAATTTTGTTTACTTATTTCTTACTAAATTAAGTAAAATTGGCATTCCCTTGATGATCACACTCATTATTAAAATACATCATGAATTGGAAATGCAACTAAGTATTTTTGACTTAGCTTGTTATATATTTAAAATGGTCTCAGCATTTCAGCATTCTATTTTAAGTGACTTGGCATCACATGCAAAAGACTCAACTTGATTTTAAAGAATGGCATAACATATATTGACTTCACCTATATTTATTATTTAACTTAACATGCTGCCATTAAACTTAGAATTAAAGGATGTGACTAAACAATCCAAATTTTTTGGTGTCACAATATACTAGCATTTTTAAATAATGGTTGGGCACTTTGTTGACATGGATTTTTATATACTTAGCTTGGCATTTTGTTTTATATAGCTTAGCACTTCACTAAGTTAACTCAGCCAATTTACTATTTTTATCTCAACACTTTTTACATATAATTAACTCAGCCTACTTATTAAAATCTAGTGATGAATGAAATTAATACTAAAGAGTTCCATCTTAAAACACAACAATTTAATCATGGTTCAACTTGATATTTTTAACTCAATAACTCAACGCTTCATATGTATGAATCAATGCTTCATCCAAATGACTGGGTGTTCTGTAAAAATGACTCAATATGATTTATCATAATGACTCAATAATTAAATTATATATATTCAGACTTTTTAAGCCAAAGGATTATATAGTGAGCAAGGCCCAACATATTCATCTCACAAGGAGACAAAATGGCATTTTCCATTATAAACAACATGGTTTTGAATAGTGTTAGTTTGGTAGCACATTATGCCATTTACATCAGCCAATAGTTAGGAGTTTCATCGACCATGCTATTGTTGCTATTTCAACAAGTAATCCATCATAAATGAAGGATATTTCCTCTTTATGAATGCTTTGAAAGGGATCATGGCCATAGGGATAAATACTTTGTGACATTAAGCCCCTAAACCTATCATCTTCCTCAACACATCCAAACATACTGTCAAGATGATTATTATTAATATTACTATTACTATTAACCCTTTCAATGGCTATGAAAGGCAAATGATCCTCTATATTGTAAAACCAATATTTCTAAAGTAGCAAAGTGTAATAAGGTGTTAATTGAGCCACAATTTCAACGTTTAAAATGCTTCTTCCATGATTCGAATAAGTGACATGCTACAAACAAAACATATTTATATTGGATGAACATTCATACAACTATTTAGATTATTTATATTAAATTATATATCAAGCATTTGTGTTCAATATACCTAGCGTTATTAGCATTATATTTAATACTAGGCATTTTAGTGAGACTTGAGCATTTATATTAAGATACTCATTAATTTTATAATATAGACCTAGTCTTTAGAAAAATATATGTAGCATTTTAATAAAATTCTAGCCTATTTTCACAAAGTGATGCCTAAGTATTTATATATATACAAAACAAAAGGGATAAATTCTATAAATATATATGACACTGCAGAAAGGAAAAGTTCTTGAATAAACTCCACTATGAAACACAAACCCTTAATTTGAAATGCAGGTTTACAAAATTAGATGCTACCAATAAAATAATAATAATACATCCCCAGTATTCACTATATAGGGTTATTGAGAATTGCTACGCTTGGTTTTGAAGTGAAACATTGTTTAAAGAATACATAGGATTTGATAAGTAACTTAGCCTTAATAAATTAAGACGTTGGTCTCAAATAGGTTTATACAAGGTAATAAAATGTTACATGTATGTTTATTGAAACACATGTAGTCCTATTCAAAATTTAATGCATGAAAAACTTATATAATACAAATAACCAATTTGGAACACAAACCAAACTACGTTTAATACATAGCTTGCAATATTGAAACACAACTATATACTTATCTCAACTCCACCAATATAAACTACTTCAAGATGCTAGTATAAAGAAATAAAGCACATTTCTGGTGATATGCATCCTTTCCTACTTGGTCTTTCTCTCCTGCCGATCCTTTTTATTTCTTCTCTTTCCCTGTCTATATTTCCCCTGCTTCCTCTTATTCACCACTATAATACTTATTTATAAATGTATTTCCCTTCTCTAAATTCTATGCTACCCTCTAGCATGAAAACTCTTTATTCTTGATTTATCCTATAAATAACATAGTTAACTCAATTTTGATTTTATTTAATCCTAAACAAAAACATGCCATTCAATTTACCATGCCTATTTCCTTATTCTCTGAAAATAACTTAAGTTGACTCAATAATTATAATAATCTATTCCCTAATTTTTTTTAAATTAATTTTTGCATAAATTTCCAAGATTGCATTATCTCTACTTTAGAATATTTAGATAATTCTAATTTCATGCAAATAATCAGTTCTAGAATAATCGTATATTAACTAATATCTATTTAAGTTTATTAATTATCTTTCATTGAAAAATTATTTAATCCATAATACTAAAAGATAAAATAGGTCATTAATTGTATTTTACCTACAAAATAATAATTTTTCTCAATAATTATATCTATTAACACTAATATTTATTTTTCCAGATTAAAATAAAAAACCAAATCAATTAGGCTAAAGAAATTAAATGCACACTCAAATTAATTCCACACATGCAAAATATAATCACAGGCAATAATTCATAATTATACACTAACATTTATGCCAATCACTTAAAATCTATGGTGTGTGTGTGTAGGGTCACTAGCATTTCTCATTGATATTTCCCACAATCACTCCATCTAGCTGACCCTCTTTGATGATGCTCTTCCTTGTCATACCCTTAGGGTAGTACCTATCCTACATCCACCTCACAAAAAGAAGGTAGTTACTTTGAGTCATCAAAATATCATTGATGATGTAAAAACTAACAAATATATATCTATAATGTAGAGAATATACATACATTTGCCACAACATGCATTATGTATACAAAACATCGATATCATTGTCATATACTATTATATGTCAAAATGCTCAAATCAAAGCAATATTAATTAGATGTTAATCATACTAATCAATGGATTAAAGGTTTATTAATTATAGGGTGAAATCAGAATGTGACATCCTCCCCTTAAAATTGGTCATCGTCTTGATTACTCTTTTTTAAACAATGTTCTGATTAACAAACAAAGTCTAACAACATAAGAACATAGTATCAATTATCATATCATGAAATTAAATACAAATCTTACCTGAAGAACTTATACTAAATCTCCTAATTAGTAATATTCTTAGAGAATTCATCCCATATGACCCTACTTTATTACATTTCCTAATTTACAACCAAGTTTTCATGAAAGTCACTTTATGTTTATTGGTTGTATCATGACCACCCCAAGGTCTAGAACTATAAGAAAAGTCTAATAAATAACTTAGTAAAAGTTTCACTGCTAACTCAACAACATATGAGTTCATTATAATAGTTAAAACAAATGATCATACAACTAAATTTGACAAATTCTTCTTGTCAAGTCTCAGATTTGACAAGTCCATCTATCAAATCCAACTCAGTATCAACTGAGTCATAGTGAGGCTAATTAGGATACCATCCTATCACTTAGAACTCATATTCTTATTCTCACCAATCATCCCTCAAGTCTCCATGACTGAACGATCTTCAAAAGGTGCATAAGGTTCACAAATCTATTCTAATAGATCATGAAAAACAATACTATATGCTAAAAGATTCCATATGTACTAACATACACACAAGAGAAATTATACAATCATCCTAAGATTGAATTAAGTTGTTGCTAATCAATTAAAACTAATATCATATCCTAAAACTTATCTATAGTGTTATATTCATACTAAAAAGGAAATAATACCATAATTAACATAGCATACAAAGGCTAATGATGATACCATCCTTATAATCTTACAAGTGAGACAATCTCTCCTTGCTTATGAAAAAATTAAAAAAATTATATCAACCCTTAGGCTTACCAAGATGTTCTACACATATTATACCTTACTAGTTCTTGACAAAAAGGTACACATGGTACTCTTTAGAATAATATCAATCTAACAAAGGTATTTAATAACATAATAGTTATAATCAACTATAATGTAAATTCATTGTTAGCCACTCCTCATGATTAAGTATATAAATTAGATAAATTGATGAATCTAAAAATCCACAATTAGAAAGTAGAGAACTATCATTTCATAAACCAAAACTTCCTACATACCCTCATGTGGTAGAAGGTAACATTGCAACCCAAGTTGCCAATCACTATTCACTTACCAAACTTGTAAGTGTAGTATGATCACCTACTTCCACAACTAGAAAGAAAATATGAACCATAAGGATGAATCAACAAGAAGTAGAAAACACTATCCCACAAACTAAAGGGAGTAAGATCAAGCAATAATTTAGAAACAAGTTTTCTGCTTGAAGAAACTCTATGTCAACATCCTAAAAATATGAATCTTCTCAATAGCTAAAAATGATGTAATAAGAGAGTGAAAACATTATAACTCACCTCTAATCCAACTATGAGAGGTCACTCCTTTTCACAAGTCTATACAAGGATACTAATCCACATAACAAAATCCTAACACAAAGGAATACATAATCAAGATGTCTACACTCAACTACAAGAAAATTTCCACTACACTCGATGGTGCCACTCTAAAATGGAATTACAAGATTCCTACTTATAGAATCTGAATAAGTAAGACACAAAAATAATGCATATATGCCTAATTGAGAAGCACTCCATGCATTAAAACACTCAAAAATTAAAACAAAAAGGGTGAAGGTGATTCAATAAACACATAATCACATTCAAGGTGTTCGATCTAGAATATGGAAGGAAAATTCATCTTCACAACTCATGAACTAAGATATGTAATCTTCTACCCACACACCTTATAACACCATCACCAATGAGACACTTGATAAACCATCCATTTAATAACTCTTAAGGGGGTATGAATGCCCTAAGGGTACACACTCAATGTAGTATACATACATTCTCAATTCTCCTTTCTGATAAGTGGGAGGATACAAAAATGCTAATGGACTCATTAGGTACTAGAGTTTGAGCAAAATTATTGATACCAAATGTGACAACCCCTCAAGTTGTACTTAAGAAAATGTAATTTTTTTTCTAATAAATAATTAACATGCATTCCATAGAATAAAAAATATAGTATAGTTAAAACATAATTAAGAACAATAGTACTTCAAATTCAAATACTGCATACAATATAAATCTTATACAACTCCAATAAAAGTAAACATCATAGGACACAACTAAAAATGTTGTGGTAATACAACATCTACTAAAAAAATATACAAATACATAATATAATTACATTACTTCAGGCATATATCCTAATATAATGATAGATACCAAGCTCTTTGAAGCTCAAGTTGAACTAACACATGTATCACTGATAATCACAAGTGTCATCTCAAAGTAATACTACAGTGGAAGAGGGAGAGCATCATCTGAATGATTTGCCACATCAACCATAGATCAACGATCCCCCACACAATCTCCTATCAATAAATGGCCCTCCCTGCATGGATAGGTAGATAAAACGGTGTGATAATCTAGTGAGATGTGCTAGTACCCCGTGTGATGTAAGATTTCTAAAAACATGCAATATATCATAAATAAATCCATTCTAACATGATATCGCATAGAATGAAAATAAAACATATGAATGACAATGTATATAACATTACTTAAACCCAAATTTTCAAATAATATACAATCATTTAGATCGATTAATTTCATAACACACTACTTGATCAGATTATCTATTGGTGGTACTACCTAGGCTAGTGGAATCCATCTCACTACCTATTAGTATCATAAATATATATGTCTTAGTATGTAACTCAAAGAATCATATAGATTACATTTTCCTAGAAATAATATCGCATCACAAGTTAAACAAGGAGAAAGCAAAATATACACATAATCATCTACACATGAATGGGTCTTACTTAAAATCAATTCTAAACTGAAAACAATGACCACTGTTTATTCCACTCGAGTAAAACACAATAAACTATAGAATATTATAATAAGATCCAAGTAACTATACCTCAAGACAACCCATATTATACTAGTCTAGTGTTTTTAGACACACCTACTATTTTTTCATAAATAATCATACAAAGTAGTCATATAAACATGGAAACATACACTCATATTCAAGCAAGCATAACCATAACAAATAAGTCATACAAGGCATATAATTCTATCTTAACATTCATTTGCACTATCAAGATGGTATACACACCTAAATGATATCTTACCAAATGCTACAATAGCTAATACATATATAATTATCCAAATGTGGGTTTAGGTATCACAAATACAGTATGTACCATCTGGGTACCTTTTGTAATGTAAAACTCTATCTAAGTCTAACCATTTGCTTATATAAATACCCTCACAAAATTGCATATAACATTTTAATCTTCAACAGTTACTAATTATGGCATAATTGTAAATCAAAGTAAACTTTGTAGGAACTTAACTTAAGGGTTAGTATTTACATGGTTGAAGTTCCCTCTTCCTAGATCTCTTATAATCAATTTGTTACTTTAGATGAAGGCTTATTATTTACAGTCCTATGGAGTTACATAATCATAAGAATACTCAAGTTCATGCATATGTCATTTTCTATATGAAAAACTCCTATAGCCTTTAGTTATTTCTAAAGTATTTATTAACAATTCTTAAAATGGATTGCAAGGTATCAACTGTCATTCAGATTTTGACCAATGACTTTCATTATTTGAAATTATCATATTACTTTTCTAAAGGATGTTTTAGCATGCCACATAATATATGTCCTCTGGACATATCATCTATTTGATCATTCATACTTAGTCATACTAACACCAATACCTTAAAAAGTCAATGAATTAGTTATCTTAATAATTCAATCTTTATACTAAATCCCAAAAGCATATTTAATAATCAATATTTACTTATCAATAACTATTCTTATTTTCCTCATATAGATCCCATGATAATCATGATCTCATGCAACTTGCTAAAGCTGCAAATTCATGAATCTGAGGCAAAAATAAAGTTCCACTGAGTATTTGATCTTGCATTAAAGAGCAATCACAGTTTCCTACTTTTGTTTACTTATTTATTACTAAATCGAGTACAGATGAAATTCCCTTGATGATCACACTCATTATTAAAATACATTGTGAATTGGAAATGCAACTAAGTATTTTTGACCCTGCTTGTTATATATTTAAAATGGTCTCAGCATTTCAGCATTCTATTTTAAGTGACTTGGCATCACATGCAAAAGTCTCAGCTTGATTTTAAATAATATTGTAACATATATTGACTTGATCTATATTAATTATTTAACTTAACATGCAGCCATTAAAATTAGCATTAAAGGATGTGACTAAACATTCAAAATATTTTGGCATCACAATATACTAGCATTTTTAAATAATGGTTGGGTGCTCTATTGACATGGCTTTTTATATACTTAGCCTGGCATTTTGTTTTATATAGCTTGGCACTTCACTAAGTTAACTAAACCAATTTACTATTTTTATCTCAATGCTTTTTACATATAATTAACTCAGCCTACTTATTAAAATCTAGTGATGAATCAAATTAATACTAAAGAATTTCATCTTAAAACACAACAATTTAATCATGGTTCAGCTTGATATTTTTAACTCAATATCTCAATGCTTCCTATGTATGATTCAGTGCTTCATCCAAATGATTGGGCATTCTATAAAAATGACTTAATATGATTTAACATAACGACTCAACAATTAAATTATACATATTTGACCTTTTTAAGCTGGAGGCTTATCCAGTAAGGCCCTATAGATTCATCTCACAAAGAGACAAAATGACATATTCCATTGTAAACAACATGGTTTTGAATAGTGGTAGTTTGGTAGTGTATAATGCCATTTATGTTGGCCAACAGTTAGGATTTTCATCGACCATGTTGTTGTTGTTTCATCAAGTTGTCCATCATAAATGAAGGATTTTGCCTCTTTATAGACACTTTATAAGGGACCACCACCATAGGGATAAATACTATGCGATGTTAAGTCCCTAAACCTACCATCCTCTTCAACACCTCCAAACAAACTGGCAAGATGATTATTATTAGTAATATTGTTATTACTAATCCTTTTGGCAGCCATGAAAGGTGGATGATCCTCCATGTTGCAAAATCAATAATTTTGAAGTAGTGGAGCTTAAGAAGGTGCTAATTAAGCCATAAGTTTGACATTTAAAATGCTTCTTCCATGATTTGAATAAGTGACCTGCTACAAACCAAACATATTTCTATTAGATGAACATGCAGACAACTATTTAGATTGTTTATATTAAATTATATATCAAGTATTTATGTTCAACATACCCAACGTTATCAACATTTTGTTTAATACTAGGAATTTTAGTGAGACTTAAGTGTTTACATTAAGATACTCAGTACTTTTATAATATACACTTAGTCTTTAGAAAAATATACGCAGTGCTCTAATAAAAGTCTAGCCTATTTCATAAAGTGATGCCTAATTATATATATATATATATATATATAAGGGACGAATTCTATAAATATATATGCCACTACAAAAAGGAAAAGTCCCTGAATAAACTCCAATATTAAACACATACCCTTAATTTAAAATGCAGGTTTATAAAACTAGATGCTATCAATAAAATAATAATAATGTAGTAGTAGTATTCACTACATAGGATTATTGAGAATTGTTACGCTTGGTTTTGAAGTGAAACACTATTTAAAAAATACACAGGCTTCAATAAATAACTCGGCCTTATTAAATTAAGGTGTTGGTCTCAAATAGGTAAATGCAGGGTAATAAAATGCTACATGCATTTTAATTGAAACACATGTAGTCTTATACGAATTCAATGCAAGGCAAAAGTATGTAATGCAAATAACCAATTTAAAATGCAGACCAAACTAAATTTAATACGTATCTTGAAATAATGAAATGCATCTATATACTTATCTCAACTCCACTAATATAAACTACTTCAAGATGTTGGTATAAAGGAATAAAGCGTAGTTTTGGTGATACGCCTCCTTTCCTGCTTGGTCTTTCTCTCCTGTCGATGCTTTTTATTTCTTCTCTTTTCCTATCTGTATTTCTATTGCCTCCTCTTATTCAACACCATACTCCTTATTTATAAACTTATTTCCCTTCTCTAAATTCTACGCTACCCTCGTACATGATAACTCTTTATTCTTAATTTATCCTATAAATAACATAGTTAACTCAAGTTTGATTTTCTTTAATCTTAAACAAAAACATGCCATTTAATTTACCATGCTTATTTACCTGTTCTTTGAAAATAACTTAAGTTGACTCAATAATTACAATAATATATTTCCTAATTTTTTTTAAATATAAAATTTTCATGAATTTCCAAGATTGCATTATCTCTAATTTAAAATATTTAGATAATTCTAATTTCATGCAAATAATCATTTATAAAATAATCATATATTTAATTAATAGCTATTTAAGTTTATTAATTGTATTTCATTGAAAAATTATCTTATCCATAATACTAAAAGATAAAATAAGTCATTAATTTCATTTTACCTGCAAGATAATTATTTTCATAATAATTATATCTATTAACACTAATTTATTTTTCCAGATTAAAATAAAAGACTAAATCAATTACGCTAAAGAAATTAAATGCACACTAAAATTACTTCCATAAATGCAAAATATAATCATAGACAAAAATTCATAATTATGCACTAACATTTATGCCTATTATTTAAAATCTATGATGTGTGTATGCTAGATCACTAGCATTTCTTATTGATATTTCCCCCAATCACTCCATCTAGCCGACCCTCTTCAATGATGCTCTTCCTTGTCACACCCTAATGGTAGGACCTATCTTGTAACCACCTCACAACAAGTAGGTAGTTAGTCCAAGTCATGAAAATATCACCGATGATGCAAAAACTAACAAATACATATCTATAATATAGAGAATATACATATAGTTGCCACAACATGCATTATGTATACAAAACATTGATATCACTATCCTATACCAGTATATGTCAAAATCCTCAAGTCAAAGCAATAGTAATTTGATGTTAACCATTCTAATCAACATATTAAAGATTTATTAATCATAAGGTGAAATCAGGATGTGACACCCCTAACATCCTCCAAGTGACTCACTCCAACTCTTCTTATCTAGTTCATACCAAATGTAAATCATTGACCCTTTTTGAGTTATCCAAGGGAGCAATAGGAGAGAGAAGAAGGTTTTTATCAATTTTAGATTTTTTGAAACCACCTGAGCCTAAAAATGACTTGTGTGGATGCCAAGACACCTTATTGAAGCATTCACACCTATAGATAAGTTACCCCAATCCATACAAACATCTAAAATTGACCCTTTATAGGTGATCTTCTTCTATTTTACATTGAACTTGTAATATTTTACTTTCAAAAGCTTCCCTAATCCTTATCTGACATTAAATACGTTAACTTGTTGCTTGAAACATTTTTTCTTATGATAAAACCCATACAATTCCTTAAAATGACCAAAAGGGTGGCTTAAAAGGACATTAAGAAAAATGGACAAATATGACAAAGGATAAAACATGTTGTATGATGCTCAAGGTATGATAAAGACCTGAGGTAAAACTTTGGTCAATATTCTGGTGATTGACATGGGTAGCATGCTTTTTATGATAAGGACTAGTTGCCTTGTCCTTCCATTGGGTAATGAAGTCACTTATATTCTGAAATTGACACTAATATGCCTATGAAAATACTCCAAACTCACACCACCACACAACAAGAAACAAACACATAACATGTTCTATCTAAGCACTTAGGGAAAACACACAAATAACTCAAACCAAATAATGTGCCCAACACTTATGGAAAACACATACCTATCCTAATATATACAAGACCTCAAAAAACTTGAGGTGAATGACAACTTATTTTCTTCAACCACAGTCAAAGACAATGTTTTTAGAATCACTACTTCTCCATGAGAACAAATAATCATATGATGAATGTTTGTTAATGAAAACTTGATTTTTAAGATAATCAAATGACTTACCATTTTTGGAGCTTCTTCTAACTGCAAGTGTATCACTTGGAACTCTCATGAACATTACATTCAGATTTTATATAGGTTTTTTTGAATTTACATCTTGCTTGACCTTTATCATATCCACATAACACTCCTTAATCTGATCATTGGGAGTCATGAAACCCTTCCAAATTTCAAATGTATTTGAATCATGATATGTTTGTTATTGGGAGTCATCAAGGTCATCTTCTAATTTACCAAACACTTCATGGTATACCAATGTTATTTTCTACTTGGTAGAGACCCCACGCTCTTCTTTATGATCATTAGCTACATGATTGACCTCACCATTAGGTCTATATTCCTTTTGAAGAGTTGAAAACCTACTTACCTCTTCAAAACTCTACACTATGACATTGAATTATTACCACATATCATCTACCTTTTCTTGAGGTTCATACTCATGAATATTCTCTTCTTTGGCAAGCATAACTAAATGTTCACTAGGACTATCATGCTCTATTATAGTTGGAATATTAACATCATCATCCATGTACAAAAGGTAGTTTCCCCATGAAGCTTATCTTAGAGTGTCATCAGAATTCACCTCAAGAGACCCATCACATTATTCATGGAGGATATATGTACCAATACATGTTTCTTCAATATGCTCATATGGATCAAATCCTACTTCTCAATTCCCCATTTATCAAGGTATAAGTCAACTATGTCGTCAAGATGTGTTAGAGGTTCTTGATCACTAGGGTGATCTTCTTCATCTTTGATAGTACAATTCATGTTTGATGTATAAGGCACACATGGATCTACATGAAATTTAGATACATGTTCAGATTTGATTGATACTTTAGCACCATCCCTCACCTTAAATGCCATATAAGACCAATTTGAATTCAAGTATCCTTTAATCTTAGTAGTAAAATCTCTTGACAAGCAAAGGTCAAAGTGAGGTGGCACATCCACAACCCAAACATCTTGATAAATAGTGAAAGTAGGACAAGCATGAAGAACAAGTTGCAAACTTTTGATTATGCCAATTATCTTGGTAGTTGACCCATCCAGTTGTAACACTCCCTTAAAATGAGGCTCATACTTAAAATTCAACTTATTAGCTACTTGTTTGGGCATGACTGAAGTACTTGATCCACTATCAATCAAACAATTTTAAACTAAAGCATCTCTAACGATGATAGAAAGATAAAATAGATGAGGTTTATCTACTTTCTCAATTTTGTTTGGTTGTCCCTCATTATCCTTCAATGTGTTTGTCAAGGCTTCCCCTTTCCCATTAGGATTCTTAGTTGCCATGATGAGTTTGGATAGCTCTTCTTAGATTAGGTCTAATTTTATAGGTATTTTTAGTGTATCCCACATTGATACACTTACATGAGCCTTATTCATTTGCTCTACAATGTTAGTGAAAGAGCCACTAACCTTAGCTTGTCCACTAATAGGAATAGTGATGCCTATAACTTGAAAATTTTGAGGTGTTAAATATCTCTTAGCATTCTAAAATCTTTGATCTACTGGTGCATTTGGGAATTAATTGGACATACCTACCCATTGGAGTGTTTGAAATCTCATTGATGGACTATTACCAACCCCTTGAATCTATTCAATTGCCTTTCTCTTTGACCTTATGTTTATAGCTATAGGACTTGAGTCTTTTCTTAATTGTCCTTGGTAATTCACAACACATGAGTCTTCTTGCTACCAATTGAATAAAGTAGGCTCTATTTGATCACCCCTTCCATTGTTCTCTCCTCCACTAGGTACCTCAACTTGAGTCATGGTTGGCATTGTTCCCAAATGTGCCATGAAAACTTGATTGAAGGACTCATTAACATAAGTTGATGGATCATGAGGTTGATCCCATGGAGGATAAACCTCATTTAATTAAGTAAGGTTGTTTTGAGTAGGTACTAATAATTTTGAGTTGGAGGGGCTATTGGGATTATAACCATTATATGATTTTGCTTGAACTAGCTACCCTTGACCTTGAAGATGACCTTGAAAGGGTGGTTTATTACCTTAATATTTTGGATAGGATTGATTGTGTTGATAGGGTATTTGAAAATTTCTATATTACTACTATTGTATGATCTTATTAAGACCTAAAATCTCTTGCTCAAGAGCCTTCACTCTTTCTGCCTCATTAGATTTACTTGATTGAGTAGGGGCATCTTGCTTATGTTTTGGTGTAGATGGGATCAAAAATAGGTGTAGAGGTTTGTAAATAAGGGAATAAAAGCATAGGGGGTCTTGGATAAATATTTATATCTTGAATCAAATATTTATTATCTCTAATAGCCATTTCATAGGCATTAGGTAATATAACCCCTCCCATTGATTATACCATCATAGAAATATCACTGTCAAAAGCCTTAAGATAATAAAGGAAAGCATGATGTGCAGTAGGTCTTACCAAGATTAGGATCCTATCCCATGTCTTCTGAAACCTAGTGTTGAATTATTTAATAGCTTTTTGAGGTTCTCTCTTTATGTTGGTTAGCCGCTTAGTCAATGACAAGTTATCACTCTTGTCCTCAAACTTTTTTCTCAAAGCATCACCCAATTTGTCTCATGTAGTGATAGAATTAGAAGCTAAAGTCAAGTACGTTCCCCTTGAAATAAAAAACCAAAAACCTAATGGTTATATTATTCTCAATGATATAATGTATATTTTAGAAGGTGGTAATATTTATAATGTGTTCAATAAGAGTAATGGTAGTCTCTCCTATGTATGAAGGGACACTTTTGAGGGTTGATATGGGAATGTCATCATAATGGGAATGTCTTAGAGGACTATAGCCATTGCAATCAACAAAAGGTATGTTATTTTCCATGATAAATTTAATATTTTTCAAGATTGGGCCAATCAAAATCCTTCTTATAGGTCTATGAGCAAGGGAGGATCTCTTTGGGTAAAGATGGGTATTAACAAATATGTTTGTTTTGACTGAATAATAAGGAAGCTATTGGAAATCAAAAGGAATGCCTTTAGTATAATATCTTGTGTTTACCTTAGGCATGAAATAATGCAATAGTATGCAACCAAGAGTCAATTGTTGGAGTCATCAGATACTACAGGAAGTAGACTACTATAGCCTCTTCATTGTCAAGACCAACATCCACCTTGCAAAACCTTCTTGGACCATAGGTCCCACTAGGTTTGCCAAATCTATTATAGAAAAAAAATTTCACCCTAGATAAGTCAATCAAACCTTCTCGAATTTGGGATAACATGTAACTATCTCTGAATATAGGTGGATTGCTATAAGAGATAGATCTCTAGATTATGGGCTAGCTCCCTTCATCTATCTATTTAGGATCTCACCTAAACTAGGCTAATAACTTATTGGAGTGGAAAGGGAGGAAGAAACATGAAAGTAACCTATATTAATGGAGGTGATACACCAAGGATATCTCCACAAACATACTTGGACTTGCACTATGAAGGTAGATTACTAAAACTGATCTCAACTTAAGGTTCTTCTAGCAAAAGAGTTTCTACATGAAGGCAAATTTCCATGCATTTTAAAAGGTGGATGAATATAAGGTCTGATCTTAGGAAGTAATAATATTATTGACACTTAAAATACACATAAAATCATTTAAATTTCATGAGACTTGTTAGAATAAATATTACTTACATAATACATGTTAGAGCAGAATGGAAACAAGGAGAAACAATCATAACTTGTCATCCAAGTGGACTACTCAACATATTCAAAGGCAAAACAAGATGTCAAACTATCATTTCTTCAACATACTAATTCTAGATTGTTTACAATGCCAAAATGGCTTCAATACATGGAGCAATAGGAGAAGAGTGATGTTGGAGAGTTACAATGCCAAGTGTTAAGTCTTGGAGACCAATTACAATGCAAGATAACAAGTTATAAAATAGATCATGAGGTTCTCTTAGACAAGTGTCTATCTAAAATATAACATCCTCTTGAAATTGGTATAGGGATACTTCATTATCCTTCTTGAAACTACTTTTCTTGATGATGAGTCCACTAACTATCTAGAACTACCTTGGAGGTCATTGACACATATGCACTAACTTGAAAAGGTGGAAACATGATTGGTTTAGGTCATTATGCACTCCACCAACTGATAATATTCTCTTTGCCACTTATTATTTACTTCCTTTTAATAAATCATTAGCCCTCTAGGACTAAAATCTCACACTTAACACTGGGGTGACTTGCACATACTCAAGAGAGTTCATTGCATATATGTAAGACACATCTTCGAAACTTATTTGTATTATAGTCTATCATGTAAACTTCAAGAAGACTCAAAATCATACTTCTTATATTCAACTTGGTAATTACCTTGCTTCTTACTATTCTATACAAGACTACCTACAATAATCATCTTATCATAGGAGTCTACATACATGACTGAGGTGAGAATGGGATCTAAGAAGTCAAAACACATCTCCACACACCTTCCACCATGGATTTCACCCATCTATTTATTTTTTAAATTTCAAATCAACTCAAATCTTATAGAAAATAGAGAATTTGACCCATTTGTATAAGTGATGGTACTAAATAATTGAGTGGTAGGGAGCCTAAGAACAATTAACCTCTTTTAGATGCATTTCTCTTCATCTCTCTCTCATTAGGATCCTATGAGGGTTTTAGGTAGTTTAGGTTCTTAGCAATGGTTAATAAAGGTTAGGCCCCTAAAATTTGAACCAATTCCACTAATTTCATGTACATGAACTCAATAAACTCTCCCTAAGTGATCAATACCCCATTCATCTCATTTGTACCAGTAGCTAGTTATAGGCTAGTTATCTCTCGAGTAGCTAGTTATGCATTCTAGACGACCCTAAAACAAATTGAGGCAAAAAATGGCCAATCTATGTTCTCCTATGCAAATAATGAGTCTCATAAACCCTAAATTATCCCATGAAATATCTCACATTTCTTAGGAATATCACATGATCATAAGAGTGAATTTAGAAGCTTGATATTCATGCCTAGTTCTAGGCCTCATAGGTATAGACTATGTTTTCTCAGTATGTGACCATTTATGAGTGATCACAGTGATTTTAGGACCTCTTCAACACTTATTAAAATATAATTAAATCATACACATCATCCCATAGTTCCTTAAGACTCTTCCATTTATCATTTTACCATTAATGTACTAGGTTTACAAGTTGCATTGATTGTGGGGTGTCTCAGGTTAGTTGGCCTAATGGCAGTACTCACTATGTACCTGCCTTCACATGAGATTCACTAAGTAGTAGGATGATTTTTTAAGTTATTAAATCATTTTTTAGGAGATCGGTGTATACTTTCTTGGGCTTGAGGTAGCCACTTCATCATTCAAACATACATCTCACATACCAGCCATATGCAAACCTATGTGTGCATTCCTAAATTTGATAGGGATTAAGAACCTTTGCCCAATATTAATTTTTTCATCCTTTCCTTCGAGAATCACATGAAAATTTGATATAATCACTCTAAGTGTGATTTATTCATGGTAATATCCATCTTACACCTCTGCCTTCCAATCAAACCTACATCTTTCATTAGCTTAAAGCTAATTTATCTCCTGAGTCAAACTGTAGGTGCTCATTAGGGAAGTCAAGATATTTTTGTAGGTTATGATATATATTTGAGAACTATTTTTCACACTTTTGGTTTCTCTTGAGATCACTAGGACCATCTCACACCCGAATGGACTCATTTCTTCCTTGAGACCATACAATTATCCCTTTACCATCAATGCAATATAGGTGTTACAATGTTCCAGGTTCATTTTGGATTCTTGAAACTATGTGGAGCAAAATACCTTTTCATAGAAACTAAGGTAAAACTTCCCATTTTTTAAATTTATTCAACTCTGTACCTTTCTTCTAATCTATCAACATTGATCTCAAGTTTTTGATATTTAGCCCCATATAGGACTGTCACCCTTGAGATCTCTTCAATACAAACCTTCAATAGAGAATCTAACCAACCATGATCTAAGGGTTTGAAAAAAAGTGTATTACCCTTGACTTGAATCCTTTCACAGAAGGATAAACTTTGCAATTATCAAAACACTATTCTCAACTTTCATTAGTGTTCACTTCTAACACAAGGGGATGATTATGCCTATCTTCCATAGCCAAACATGTCAAACTACGTTGAAGTCAATATTACATGGGTGTATATGCTCTACAATTATATGTTCATTACTTGTTTCACATAAATCAATCTCCAAAGTGAAACCATATGAGAAAAAACTGAGCCATTGGGGTTGCATAAACAGTTTGGAGGTACCAATAATATTAATGATATTTCATAAAGCAAAAGACACAAATCCTAAAAATATGACCATAAAATAGAATAAAATAGGGACCCATAACATCCTTCAAGTGCACTCACTCCAACTCCTCTTCACTAGTCCATACTAAATGAAAATTGTTGACCCTTTTTGAGTTGTCCAAGGGAGCAATAGGAGAGAGAAGAATGTTTTACTCAATTTTTGATCTGTTGAAACCACCTGAGCCTAAAAATGACCTATGTAGATGCCAAAATACCTCATTAAATCATTCACACATGTAAATGAGTCACCCCAATCTGTACAAACATCTAAAATTGACCTTATTAAATCATTCACATAGGTGATCTTCTATTTTACATTGGACCTATAATATTTCAATTTCAAAATCTTCCTTGATCCTTATATAACATTAATTACATTAGATTTATTCTTGAAACATTTTTCCTTTTGATAAAACCTATACAATTCCTTAAAATGACCAAAAGGGTGGCCTAAAAGGACATTAAGAAAAATGGATAAATATGACAAAGGCTAAACCATCTTGTATGAACCTCAAGGTATTAATTGACCCCATTTAGAACCATGGTGACCATTTTAAAACCTAGAGGACCTTATGTAAAGTTTGAACATGTATGGGTTGAACCAATTTGACTTGGGGTTAATTTTTTGTCAACAGTAGTGCATAGTTGAATGACAAGTGATAATCATCTATCCTTGTATTCAATTTACTTTTTCATGTTTTGTGCAAGTAGTCTACTCTCTAACAGGTCATATGAAGTGTAGTTAGTGTTATTTTATGTCTGTAAGTGTAATAAAGAGTGAGAGTGTCTACAATCAAACCCATTATTCATCCACCTTGAGAAAAACATTGTATCTTACTTTCATGTTGAAATACTTATGTTAGAGAAACCTTAGATTTTGAGATCAGTTTTGTGAATCACCTTTCATAGTGCAAGTTAATGGTAGTCTTGTGAAGTTTATTTTTGTGCATAACCTCATTAGTTTACATTTATTTCATGATATCTCTATCCCTTTTCATCTCAATAAGTTAGTAGCATAGGTTATGATATTCAATAGACATATCAAGGGAACTAGTCCTTCAATCTAGAAGTTTACCCATGTTATAGACAACCCATAGGTTTAGGGGTAATCCCATTATTTTACTCAATTAGATTAGGTGTGAACTACCTCTCTAAGGGTGTAAAATTGAGTGATAATAATTATTGCAAGCTCAATGGGATAATTATCCTAAGCACTTCATGTCAAGGTGAATGTTATCTTTGACAAGATCACAACTGCATAAGTATTTCCTACTCAACATTTGGTAACTCTAATGAAGGTAAAACATCTATTTGTAGATGATTTTTTTTTTTTTTTTTTTATGCGGTATGGTCTTCACTAGGTTAGGATCTAGTAGAGGTAATCATTTTTTGAATCCACTCCCTCATCTTGAGCTTCCTCTTACAGGTTTAGTACCCTAAGCCTTTCTTGACACTTCAGAATCCTAAAGAAGATTCTAAAGAGTAGAAAGGTTTTTAAATTAAAGAAGAGCAAGAGAGTGAATAAGAATTTTAAGATAAATGGCTAAGTAACATGTTTTCCCTACTTTTAATACCAAAAACCCCATAAATCTTGTTGTCTATGATGATATCCCTCCCAATGCCACTAAGAGTGTCCCTAATTTCAATGAGGAATGTCTTATCAATCCAATTGAGCATATTCAAGACATATTTAACTTATGCAATTTCCATAATATCACAAAGATTAACATAGAAATCATATTTCTTGCCATGTCTCTTAGGGGAAAAGCCCTTGATTGGTACAAAACTTTACCATGAGGATGCATTATCATATGGGATGAATTTGGGGAGTTGTTGAATACAATATTTGAAGACAATAGTGATCATACATCATTGATCCATAAACTAAATGTCATTTAAAGAGGGCCTAAGGAATCCATGCATGATTTCAATGAAAGGTTCCAAAGGACATGGAATAGGCTTTCACCTACTATGAGACCCCCTACAATTTTTGTTTTCCCAACATATTTTAAATCTATTGGGACTGATCTAGCTATTATGTTGTAGTCCATGGGAGGATATGATTTGCCTAATGCCTATGATATGGCTATTAGAGCTGAGAATAGTTTGATCCAAGCTAGTAAACTATGTCTAAAGGTCTCAATTCCTATCTTTCCTAACATTCCTACTACCCCTCCAAGCCTTAATCCATTTCCAAATCCAAATAGTAAGTTTAAAGCTACTCCAAAGAAATCAGATGATGCCATTGATTGGCAAGCAAAGTATAAAACCGTAAAAGTTTCAACTAGGTAATAAATCAACATGTTAGAGCTTATCAAAACTCCTACTATTATTTTCCACAATAAAATAGATTTACACCTCATCACAATGGTCAATGGAGGGTACAAGGTCGACCTTATTTCTATGGGTTACCTAACACCTACAATACAAATTCTACTCTTTCCAAAAGAGCCATGATTCCAGTCCATAGCAACCTAGTTCAAGGAGAATAATGGCCAAATTATTGGAGCCATCCTCAAGGTCAGTTCATGAATACTAATGAGGGGGAATGTATAAATTTTTTGTCTTAAAGAGGGACTAATCCATAATTGACATCAGAAATGAAAGCTTCATGCAAGCAGAACTAAATGGAGAGTGTAGTAATCAAGGAACAAGCTTTATGAACTACTAAATGGAGGATAGTTTTGTTCTAAATTAGATCACTTCAGTTGAAGCCAACATAAGGTTAAAGAGGATAGATTTGGGAGATATTCAATATGTGGATAAAAATTCAAACAAATCCCCTTCAAGTTAACAAGTTATGAATGCAAATGTGGAAACCTCTACAAGTCCTGCACCTCTTCAAAATTGGAGTTTGGGAAAGATGGTCAAGCCTTCATTTCCTCAAGCTCAAGGTACTTCATTTCCTTCAAGGATGAAAGAGAAGTTTAACATCTCCCTTTTTAATATTGTTAACTCTTTTAAGAACACAAAAACAAGAATATCTCTTTTGGGAGGTACTCCATCTACTTGTTCAAAAAGAGTTACTCCAAGAGCAGTTGTCCCAACTCCATATCAGTCCCTAACCATCAAAGCATATTGGTGTAGCCCTCAAAAATACACCTTCTCATATTTTTTAACCTTACACCAAGTCTAAAAATAGCCCACCTTTATATCTTACCCTCATTGTGGGAGATAAGTTGGTTTATAGTTGCATTGTGGATAGTGGGGCAAGTACTTCAGTCATGCCTAAACTAGTTACAAACAAGTTAGGCTTGAAGTATGAGTCTTATAGTAAAGGAGTGTTGCAGCTTGATGGAACACTAGATAATTCAATAGGTCTCATCAAATGTTTGAAAGTATTCTTGCATTATTGCCTAAGTTTTTCAATTATACAAGACATAGTGGTGGTGGATATGCCTGCACACTTTGCCATTTGCCTATCAAGATACTTCACTACCAAGATAGGAGGTTATGTTTTTCTTGATTGGTGTTTCTTGGATTTTAGAATGAGCTATAGAAATAAAGTGACTATAAGAACACATCCATTGGAAAATATCCACATTAAACCATATGTGAAATCTAGTTCCAATCTAAATTTCACTATCAATAAACAAAAGGAGTATGTCATAGATGATGGAACATCTTCCAAAATTGAAAGTATTTTTGATCTCTTGCTAGATGAATATGGTGATAAAACATATGAGTATGATACATATGATTTCATTGAAGAGACAGGCCTTAGAATATATATCATTCATGATGAGGGTGATAGGTATACTGAGGTAAGTCTTGATGACTCCCCCACACAAGCTACAATGGGCAACTACTTTATTCATATAGAGTTTGATAGTGAGTCTCTAAGTGTGATAGATCATGGTAATGAAGATGGTGCAATTATACCTACCCAAAATAAAGAAGTTCATGAGTGTGACAGTCATGAATAATAAGATGATCTATGGCAGCATTTTGATGCCATAATTCAAGAGTTTGAACAAGTAAGTGGTCCAACTCTTCTTCCTAAATAACATGAGCTTGATAGTGAGGTCATTGGTGGACCTAATGAGCATGAAGAGAAGTATCAAATCAATATCACATAAGCTGTAGTCTTGGAGGAATAAAATCAATCCAAGGTAGAAGTTTGTGTGGTTGAAGAGAATCCTAGACCTTAATCTAATAGTGAGTTGCTTGCAAACATGATTGGCCAACAAGAAGGCAAGTATGATGGTCCTAGACATCAAACACATCATAGTCTAGATGAAGGTAAAGTTGAGAATGACTTCATAACTCCAAAGAAGAAGATTGACAAGAATAAAATGAGAATGAAAGAGATCAAGCAGGTTGCACTAACAAGCACACCTAAAGGAGAACTAGAAGGACCCTCCAAAGGAGTTTCAAGTGGTTCACTTGTAGCTATCATAGGTCCCATGAGTGGTAAGTCCTTTGATCCATTTCACAAGCAATTCCTATTTGACAAACATCCATCATATGGTGACTTAATCTCATGGAGAAATTATGACTCAAGAAACATTCTTTTTGATCCTGGTTGAAGCAAGAGGAAGTGTTTCATCACCTCAAACATGTTTTGAGGTCTGTACATTGTAGGTTAGGTGTGTTGTTTTGATTCTTTTATGCGTGGTTTCCTTAAATGCCTTTAACATAATGTGTGTTTGCTTCTTTTTGTGTGTTTTGTTTGAGTTTGAAGTCTTTATAAGGCATATCAGTTTTAGATTGTAGCATAAGAGTGACTCCATTACCCAATGTAAGGACAAGGTTACTGGTCTATTATCATTGCAGGCATGTTACCCCTATGAATCACCAAGATTGTTGACCAAATTTTGACCTCAAGTTAAAATAAGTCACTCCATTTATGATGAGACTTCAAAACTTTTCATGGTATTTTCATGGTCTTAAATAGTCCTAAAGACTTATATATATGGTCATATTTATCCTTATCTAGCATTGTCCAAGGTTTGGTCTCATGTTCACTTGTCCAGACCTATGGGTCAATTACAAGGTATTGATATAGTCACACATGTTAAAAGGTTTGGTATGATTCAAATTAATTTAAATTTTTTATTGAGGTTTCATTAATATCATAATATCATGTACTAACCTCTTATTTGACTCTCAAGAGCAAAAATCACATTTTGGCCACCTTTTGGCCTATTTGAAAGAGCTGCACGTACCATTCCAAGAAGAAAAAGTTTAAAGAATATTTAAAATGTACATAGTGTCATAAATAGGTTAGATAATGTTTAATAATAGTCAAATACTAACAACATCTACGGTTCAATGCCTAAAAGACACTTTACAAGTACTTTTGGGCACTTGTATGACTTTGTAAGATCAAATTTTAGTTGGAAATGGTTTGTAAGTGTCCCTTGGGATCCATTAGATAATTTTACATATTTAAATAAGTTTTAGGTCAAAATGACACTTAAATAAATCTTTCTCCTCCATCTTTGCCTTCACAAGCTCAGGAAGGCAAATTTGAATTAAATGGTACGACCAGGAGAGAGAGAATTAGGAGATGAAACTTTGGAAATTGTTAAGGGTCATAGTAAGATTAAAATTAGTGGAATTATTTTTTAGATTTATGGAATATTTTTTATTAACAATCACTAAGAGTGATAATAGGTCACTATGTCATATCCATCCGAGCAGGGTCTGTTCTTTCATTTGTTTCTCCACTTCAAAATTTGATGGATAAGAATGGTTTCAATGGATGTTTTTAGAGGTCAATGATCTCATTTTCATGGTGGATTCATTATCCAAATCATCTTCATGAAATGTCTTCACTTGAAGTAAAGTGGTTTTGATGTATAAAGTATTTCACCCACTCCTGCTACAAGTTTTGTTTGTTTGAGGTGTTGGTCACTTTTAGGGGTTTAAATAACTTTATTGTTCATAAAAAATACCCTCACTCTACCATAGTTCATATGTATTCTCTTGAGAAGCATCTCCTTGTTATTCTTTAATAAATGTCATATGCCTTGCTCTTGAAATGCATAGTACAATTCATAAATGGTCTTCCATTAGTATTAGTGCCATGTTTAATCAAATTGGCGATGAGAAAATAATGTATGATATTTTTGAGGAGAATTAAAGTTCAAGTATGAAAATTTGAAATCAAATCATGCTCTCAAACAAGGTTATAAGATGTTTTACTAAGTACAGTCCATATAGACTATTCAGATAAGGAAGTTGAAAAGGTGACATGATACTTAGTCATAAGCTTTGTAGACCATGGGAGAAGTGATAAGGAGGTGTGAAGTGGTTTGATAGGATTAAAAGGCTCAATAGCTCAAGAAGAGGATTTTTAGACCTAAACCCCCAAGTAGTGACCTACAATCTTAATATTTTTGAGCATTTGACTATCAACTTGAAATGTATAATCACTTAGGTGTCTTTATCTTATTTTTGGGTAGTTTCATCTTATTTTGTAGTCAAGTGTTCTATTTAGGCTTGTAATTTTTTTGGTCTGATGTTGATCATCTTCTAAAATGAGGACCTATAGGCTTTACAAGCCCAAATAGAAGACTTTACTACAAGATAGGATGAAACTACCCACAAACAAGATAAAGACACCTAAGTGATTATACATTTCAAGTTGATAGTCAATTGCTCAAAAATATCAAGAGAACACCACCTACAACCAAGACCAATGAATAAGGATTGAAGGTGAATGGAGTTTTATGGTTTGAATTCCATTAAAAAGTTGAGTTGAGTTTAAAGACAACAAACCTAAGTTTGATTTGCCATTTGAGATAACAAGAGATAAAGATAGCCTAAATCTAATCATTGTATGCATATTCAACATCACCTGTAGGTCTATTTGAAGAACCAATCCATTTTAAAGTTGAAGAGAGGGGCAGATGTGTTGAAAGTTGCTTTGAGTCTAACTTGAGACTTCAATCAAGTTTAGGATCCAAAAGAAGATCAATGACTTTCAAGGTGAAGTACCAAACACAAAGACATAGTCATGATCCTAAAAGCATCACTTAAAGGATACAATGAGGATAAGTTAGATCTAAGGATAAATGAAGATAGAGGTGTATGTAAGATCTCTGAGCCTATTTTATATTATCAAATCAAATCTAACAATCACTAATAGGTTATTACTATGAAATGAAATCATAAACACAAAAATAATTATCAAGCTCTAACCTAGCATCACCTACATGCCTACTCAATTTAGGTAAAGGACCATATTCAGTAGCATAAGGGATGATAATTTTATTAATTATGTAGTGAAGTTTTCAAATGGGAGATGTTACCTTAAATATTGATCTTGAACTCCACAATGGCATCTCATGATAAAGACCTAGAAAGCCTAAATGGGCTTAAAATCTCTTTTTGCATGATAGACATAATGGGAAACACCTCAGCACTTGAAAGAGATTGAAATTTGAATTGGTATTTTGTACCCTCAAATTTATTTTTGGATTCACTAAAATCTTGCATAGTCAAAACTATGTCCTATGCCTAATAAGTCTAAGCTCACACACAAGTTTATTTGCTTGACTAAGTAAGAGTCTACGTCTAGTATGAAAAGAGAAAATATGAGGAATAAAAGCCATTTGGATATGGTTTCATAATGCAAACTAGATATCATATAAACCATAGACTTGGTGATAGCGGATAAATGAAGTCAGGCTATGTTTTAGAGTAAATAGGCCTAAGATACACACAAGTAGATCCTACAGTCAATCAAGAGAGAGATTGGGGTTTTAAGGCCTCCATAGGCACAATCACACTTCAAAAATTTATAAAAAATATGGTTATGAGTGGAGAAAGATGTCCATGGTCAATTCAAATCCATAAAGGCAAAAATTATACTCATGATTTTGTCTCAGACCTTGCCCACTCCATGGGCAAGGGGTAGTCTTGAGACCAAGGGGTCTTCTTGAACCCAAAACACAAAAAAAACATGTAAAAACCCATGGAGGTCCCTTGAGGAAATATATAATCACAAATAGGATCTTCATATACTTTCATGTGGCACCAAACCTCATTTTTCAATTTGAATGCCCTTGAGGGCTAATAAAGAGGTGACTGGCCTTAAATCCCAAGCCCCCTAACCAATGCACCAAATGCATACGATGGATTAATGATAATTCAAAAGGAATTTATAATAATAATGAACATTTATTTGGAGGTGTATGAACCTCTCCCATTAATATAATTGAGTTTTGATGCCCAAAACCCAAATTAGGCCTCTCTCAAGTTCAAGAGAGCTAAGCCTGCCACCCGAAGAGCAACTTCACATACTCACC
This sequence comes from Torreya grandis, assembly GCA_037957365.1. Lineage (NCBI taxonomy): Eukaryota > Viridiplantae > Streptophyta > Pinopsida > Cupressales > Taxaceae > Torreya > Torreya grandis. The sequence continues at coordinate 1,370,238 of JARHVA010003406.1, read as the reverse complement.
CCATATCTCAAACTTTTTATGGGAATATAATCCATTTGGAATATTTGGGTTGGGAGGTAAGTTATTAAATAAGTTTATTCAAGTATAATGAGGCATTTTGGTGGCTTGTGCTTTATGAATAACCATTAAGACCCTAAACAGGTCTTAAACCCTCTTAAAACCCTCATAGATACCATGCAGAACAAATAGACATATACATAATATTTAATGCCATATTTTAAAATTTAAACCTATTTTAGGTTTTTGATGACTCCAATGAGGTTCTCCATATGTACTTATTCCATACTTGCAGTTGTATGGATTGTCATAAATGCCCTATTTTGCATGTTTTTTATTATTTTGCAAGGGTGTTGAGTAAGGGATAACTTCCCAATAATTTGATGAGGTAATTTTGGATGTGTCATAAATATTCAAGTTTTAAAACTTCATAGGATATTCTGAAGATGGTTAAACAAGGCCTATTTTTTAAGGCAGTCTCAAACAAGCCTAAAATGAGACTAGGTGGTATGGTCATTTCATGGTTTGTATATTTCCATAGGGTCTTAGGACCCCAAACTTGACATGGATATTAGTGATATCATATGTAAAGTGAATCATATTATTTTTGGTGATTTAACATGTGTGGGAGAATTCTGGATCAATAAAACATGTTTTTAGGCAAGGAGGCCTAATTGAGGAGAGAGAAAGGCAGAAAAGATGGACTTCCACTCAGATTCTGGACATTAAAATTGATATGGAGATGTAAGGACATAATGGGTCCTATAATAATCCCATTATTTATCATTACCCTCCATACTTATCATACACAAGGAGGTTTATAGGTTTTTAGCGATACAAGGGAAATAGGCCTAATGAGGGCTTGAGGAGAAAAATGGAGTCTTGAGAGTTTTTCCAATAACCAAAATGGTTTGTTTTAGGTTGATAACATATTTTAATACCATTTATGGAGATAGAGTGACTTGGACAAGATGAACTTGATTTTTGGGCCACTTGGACCAAGTTAGGCATGGGAAATGAGGAGTTTCAAGACACCTATGCACATGAATGATGAAATGTTAGTGTTAAAACTTGGATTTTCAACCTTTGAGGAGATATTAAATCTCTCCTCATCCAAGTGGCATAATGGAAACACATATAGGCTTGTGGTTAGCCTAACGATGAGGTGAATCTCTAGGTAGGGCTAGCTCCCTTGATGTACCACTTTAGATCACAACTTGATCCAAAACTAGAAGTTCTAGTTGACGAATATTTCAATAGCACAGAAATAACACAATAACAATGGATTCTCTAAGAAGATACATCGTATTACGTAACAACCACAATATAAATATAGGCTTATCTCTAAAAAGAGATTTTTTGTTGAATCAACAAATTACAGATACAAAACATACACTTATCTCTGAGAAGAGATATCTTGAAAAACATACGCTTATCTCTGAGAAGAGATGTCTGCCTTCCCCTTTTGGGTTACAATGCATTTATACATATTTTTGAAAACAACCTTGGGAGATTGTGTGGCTCGAGGAATTAATGGGTGATGATTTAACATCCTAGCATTAAAACAATACAACGCTCGCATTAAAACAATATAACACTCGAGGACATACATCCCAGCATTAAAAAAATACAACGCTCGAGGACATAATCACTCGAGGACAAAACTGTCACCGATAATACAAAATTTGAGGAATTACTATCACCGAATGGTCACCTCGAGTTGTTGTCCAAATCATTCATCCCTCCTTGAAAAGCAATGGTCCCCATTGCATCAATATTCCCCATCAGGTGGGGTAACTGTGTCTTGATTTGATTCCCGATGCACACTTGGAAGGGGCTGTGGTTTATGGAACTATGCGGGGCCTGATTGTTCACCATTTCTATTTGACCATCACTTTGTGGATGGAAGGCTGTGAACTTCTTCATCACGGTATCTATTTATTTCTGTTGTTGTGTTGTCAGGGTTGTAACATCGGCCCTTTTGGATTCCTGTGGCTTGACCACCATGAAAACAAATTTCTTAGCGCTAAGCAGAGAGACAGATGTGGAAGGTGGTACTTTTGGTACCCTGTAGCACTGTGTTCCAAGAGTGAGACTGATCTGTCTAGTTCTTGATTCGTATATACCATGTCGATCATACATGAATGGTTGACCAAAGAGTACATCACAAACATCTAGATTGACCACATCACATAAGACCTCATCTTGGAAAGGTTGTAATGCATATGAGAGAAGACATTGGTGGGTGACACAGAGGTCTCTCCCTGGGCTCAACCATCCAATACTGTATGGTTTTGGGTGAGGCTTAATGGACAGATTTAGGCTTTTCACAACATTAGTAGAGATTAAATTCTTTTGACTTCCACTATCAAGAATGAAATGCAGAGGCTTACCTTTCACCCATAACTTAGAGTGAAACAACCTTTCCTTGTCATCTAGCATCTCGTCTTGTGTCTGTGATGAAGCTACAATGGCTTTAGGATTAGCATCTATAATTTCTTCTTCAACCTCTTTGACTACAGGGTCTATATGAGGTAGAGCAGTAGATGTTGAGGATGGTGACTCAGAAAGCAGTGATTTGATAGCTCGACATTCTTGTGTGGAGTGAGTTCTAGATTTGTGATAACCACACGACTTCTCGGTCTTTCCTTACTTTTGCTTCCAATTTTGGCCTTGTGTTTGACCTTCTTTATCACTTTTCCATTTTGAAGACTGATTCATTATATCCATTCTTCCATGCTTCTGCTCAATCTTTACTGCAAACTTGTATGCCTCACCAATGGTTTCCAAATTGAAGAGTTCCATTTCCCCCCGAATGTACCATTGTAGTCCACCATGATATTTGAGAGTTTTATGTTTCTCACTTTCTTGAGTGCCCAGTCTTGCAGACAAAGAATGAAAAGTGTCTGTGTAATCTTGCACAGATTGGTCCTTACCTTGGTGAAGTTGTTGCCACTGTATGTACAGATCATCATACGCGTCAATGGGATAGTATTCTTCTTTTACTACTTCCGTAAAATCATCCCAAGTGGGTTCCACCCCAAGGCCAATGATATCCGTACTGAACCTCTTTTTGTACACTTCCCACCAGTTTTTCATGGGTAATGATGATTTCTAAAGAGCAAAAGTGATCTTTTCTCCATCGGTGAACTTATTTATAGAGAAGTAGGATGACAGTTGATCTAACCAATTTTCCACTGCATCAGCATTGATTTTGCCTTCAAATGTGGGAATATCAAAATTTACCTAAACCTTGAAGGGTGTTGGGGCACTGAAAGGAAGCTCCCTTGATGAGGAGCCCGGATGTGTAGCCGCGGAGCCAAAATTTCCCATCGAAAGTGTTTGAAGAATTTGAGAAAATTATTGGAGCATTTGTGCTTATTGCCGCTAGAGGGCTTCATTCACCATTTCCTTGAAAGTATCAGATGTCTTAGTGTCATCCACCATTTGAGGTCATTTGGGGTGCACAGGTGGAGCGTTTGGAAGCTCTGTCGCTTCCCACCCAAGTTTCCTGTATCCTGACCTCGTCTTCAAGAGCATACACTCTCAAGACAAACCGCTCTGATACCACTGATCCAAAACTCAGAAATTCTGGTTGACGAATATTTCAATAGCACAAAAATAACACAATAACAATGGATTCTCTGAGAAGAGACATTGTATTACTTAACAACTGCAATACAAATATAGGCTTATCTCTGAAAAGAGATGTTTTGTTGAATCAACAAATTGCAGATACAAAACATACGTTTATCTCTAAGAAGAGATGTCTTGAAAAACATATGCTTATCTCTAAGAAGAGATGTCTACCTTCCCCTTTCGGGTTACAATGCATTTATACATATTTTTGAAAACAACCTCGGGAGATTTCGTGGCTCGAGGAATTAACAGGTGGCAATTTAACGTCCCAGCATTAAAACAATACAATGCTCACATTAAAATAATACAACGCTCGAGGACATACGTACCAGCATTAAAATAATACAATACTCGAGGACATAATTGTTCGAGGACAAAACTGTCACCGACAATACAAAATTTGAGGAATTACTGTCACCAAATGGTCACCTCGAATTGTTGCCCGGATCACAACTACAACTAAGCTTGGGGGGTGAAAAGGAAGAGAGATAATTGGAAAAATACTATTCTAAGTGGGGTGATATACCAAATTAGATGATTAATTCCTACCAACAACATGTTACACATGAAATCAAGGGACAAACTAAAACATACACTTCTCTAATCTACATTTTCTCACATCAATGTTACATTATGAGGTTATGGATGAATGTGCAAAGTTAGGAGAACTAGACAAGAGGTCTTGAATGGAACTAATAAAAATAATAACTCACTCAATCCTTTAAATTTCTTATAACACTTCATATGCACTACAAGAATAAGCTTTCCAACTATAAATAAGGTGAAAGAATGAGACAACATGCTAAGGAATCCATGGTCTTCACCAAGCAAGATCCATCATCCAAGAAAAACACACTTATAAAAAGTCATGAAGAGGTAAAAATAAGTAGTATTATTGATCAAAAGTTATGCAAATGAGTATGGATTCACCATACTCAGGAGGAGCATAGATTACAATGGCCAAAATGACTAGTTCTTATAGAACTTAAGAGAGAGAGGATAAGACAGAAGTCCAACAGTCACAAAGGCACTTGTAAAGCTGAGAAAATTAGTTAATTATGCATGATAATAGGATATGGGATGAAACAAACAATTTAAATATATCCAAGTGTCCATACAAGTCATTAAACTCTTGCAAAGTGGCATGAAATTCCCTTAATTAGCTCAAAAAAATCATCTTCTTGATTAACTTTTTTTGAATGCCCCATAACTAATTAGAGATATGTATGATGGTTGGAATCATCATGAATGCTTTAAAATCACCTCACTTGAAGATCTCTACCCTTCTCACTAGCTTGTCCACTAGAAAAATTTTGATTGGCCAAGATGAAGGCTCTTGTTGAAGCACTTAAGAGTTATTTTGAGGAATTAAATGAACATGGGGAGTTATCACAAGTCTTAAGATTTATCCCAAAGTTTGTTTCATGTTTAGAATCCCCTATAGCCTGAAAAATGCACAAAACTATTAAGAAAATCTTATTTTGTACCCTATCCATACAAGTCCATACAACTAAAAGGCACGGGAGGGAGCTTGAGTGAGTCTTATAAAAGTTCTAATAGGTTTCATGGTCAAAATATGCCATTATATTTCATCTCCAACTTCATTTCTCCAAACTAGTCCTTGCAAGGGTTTAACAAGGGTTTGAGGCCTATTTCCACTCCTAAGGTTCGTTCATAAAAATCTAACATTGAAGTTACCAACCAATTCCACAAATTCATATTTCGAGACCTTCATCAACATCCTTGAACTCCTCTAACCTCCATGCAAACCCTCCAAATAGACGTGAGCATTTAAACTTGACCTATCAAGTTTATTTTCTTATTTCTTGTAAGTCTGAGATTGTCTTGAGCCCAAAAATGACTTATTTGCATTTTTTATACCTTCCAAAAGCTTCGTCTCCTCTATTTACACCATAAAAACATGTTTTAATCAATGAGGATGTTCATCTTATTCTATAAATGCAAGTGACTTCCCATTTGGCCTTAGGCTTGAACCTTGCCTAACAGGCTTGACTGCAACCTAGAGCTCAAAATGACTCTTTATGGTTTTAATTTCATTATAATAGTTCAAACACATCTATATTGACCTCCTAAACATTCTCTAATTCATTATAATGTTCTCTTAAATTTATAATTGAAATTGACCCCTTGTTTGGCCTTTAGGCATAACCATGCCTCATGAGTCATGACTAAAACCCTTATAGTTTGTTATATTCTATTGGGATCTACTCTTCGGTGATTGTTTTCCATGATTTATATTGGTGTTCCTCAGATTTCCAAATCCTCTTTCTATGTCCCTACATCTTTTGGCTTCATACTTCTATCCTATTCTCTTAAAACTATTAGTTTATGCATGAGGGGAAGTACCCCCTATCTGAGACAAAATAGGGGGTACTTCCCCTATGTTATCAGTTCAAATGAATGATTTAGGGGCCTATATAGGTTTTATAGGTGATATATTCCAATTTTTATCTCTTTTCTATGTCAATTGACCCTCCAAATCTCTCAAATTCCAAAATAGATTAGTGCAAAAGAGCATTATGCACAGTGTTTGATATGAATTGAGTATGTATATTCAAGATATATCCTTTGCTTATTTCACTACTTATTAGGGTTTTATGATCATTAATGAGGTGTTATAACCCTTGATCATCCTCTCATACTACCACATACTCCTTATACTCTTCTTACACTTTGATTGATTAGGATTGCATGTGACCCTTGCCTGATTATGTTTCCTTCTTTCAACAATGACCTGTAGGTCATTATGCATGTTGGAGTTTAGAAAATCATTGTAGTGAGCTTACCTTAAGCCTTTTATGTCACTTTATCTTTCTTTAGGCCCATTTTCTTACCTTGACTGGTCTAAACTCCCACTTAGACACCCTACTTTGACTTATTGCCTACATACCCAGCTATAGGTTGGTATTGGCCTAAAAATCTTGTGTAAGCCTACTTACATTGGTTTTTTGAGTCATTTAACCCTTAAAATATCTTCCTAAAGTCCTAATTTATTATTTTACACTTGCCTAAACTCATTTTCTTCATTCTTAGTATTCCATACACTCAATCACCAAAAACACTCACTATTTGACTTAGTCAACAGTTGACTATGCTTTATGTTTGCAAAGGCACCTGTAGGTATAGTTTTCATGGTTAAGATTGAGATAATGTTGAAAAACCCATTTATAATTTCTTAGGATTTTTTCACACCTTCTTGGGCAAATCCCATATTTGCTCGTTGTCTACCTATAGTCAGTTGACTGTACTTACTTGATTTGAAAGGTATTTGGAGGTGAATTTCAAGATCAAATAAATAGCATATCATCTCCTATAGATAATATTTCAGGTCACAAATGGTCTTGATATGACATTCACTATCTAAAACCTTTCAACTATGAAGGAATGATCTACTTGCAACTTTGGGTTGAGCTTGGAAAAGGTAGTATGGTTGTAGGTGTACAATTCAAAAATTAGCACTCCTGTAGATACTACTAGGATACAAATCATAGTATAAAATCCATATTTAGGTGGCCTTTCTACCCCTTGAAATGTCTTTTCAATCACTAGGGTCATCTACATATGAGAAAGTTCCATAGACTATCAACCTGGAAAATAAAATTGCCTAAGGACTCAAATTCCTGTAGATACTAATGAGGAAATTTAGTGTTCAAAAGGCAACTTTGGGGTGCTCAGTTACTACCCTCCATTAGGTATTTTTCCTCCATATTTTTTAAGGTTCTTTTACCATGTAGGGACTGTAAGGTGAAGTCACTAAGAGTGATCAAAGCTCAAACTAGAATTGTTATGAGACCTCTTCAAAAGAGCTAGGTGCTTTATTTTCTCATTTTAGGGACAAAAGGCGTGAACTAGTCATTATTACTTTGAGCATTATTTTCAACTCCATATGTCAATCTATCCTCTCAAATGGGTTTTCTATGGTCAAAACACCTACTAGGACCTCAAAAGAAATCCATTACTTGATTCAACACCTCAAAAAGGGGGCCTCATCTCTTTGTATTATCACCTATAGATGCATATTTCATGTTTGTAGGTAGTGAATGCAAGTTTGGACAGCCAACAAGAATATATGTTCTTATGCTTAATTTAGGCCTTCTCCAAGTCTACCAGTGCACCTCTAAGAATTCAAAATATTTGGATCAATTGTTAAATCTTTTCCTCCATCATGGTGTTATCAAAGAGAGACCCCTGTAAGTGGACTTACGTTGTATGCAAGCAATGAACTTGAAATGATGCAAGCACCAAAGGGGCTGGTTTCATGGTCAATTGATATTTTCACTAGACTATCAACATGAAACATCATGATACTTACAAATCACCTCCATGGACATGCTAAAGAGTTTTCACATGTGCTCCAATATGGATACAAGTGAAATTGAGCAAAGAATTCATTGTGAGCCTAGAAAAATTGAAAACTTGATACAAACATGGTGTTATGAGACTAGACATGAGGGGAGGATGATCAATATGGCATTAAGATATGGGAAAAATCACATCACATTCCTATGAAGCTTCCTTTGAGAACCACACACTCTGCCAATAAATATTTTTGACTGAAACCTCATATGGTAACACCTTCCTACAAAGTGAGTTATTTGGACTATCAAATCAACTCCAAATGTGAAACCAATCATGGAGAACATGAGAAAAGGGAGTAAATATATTTTGGAACCAGTCTTACCAAGTAAATTTTATGAAGCTTCCCAAACAAGAACAAAACCTATAGGGTGCACAATTTTTTAAGGAAAAAAACATATTCAACTTAATGAGGATGGTTCATGAAGCACATGCCACCATTCTTCAAACTCCTTATATGAAAATGAAGGTCTATGAGTGTAATTTAACCTCCCTAAGGTGTTTGATATAAAAATATTTTATCTATCTGTACTAAGCACAAACCTAAAGGTCACTTCTGCTTGCCAAGAAGATTAAAGAAAGAGTAGAATAGTTTTAGGCCAAAAATGGCACTTTTAGAGCACTTCAAACATGGAACTAAGCTTGGAGAAGCTAAAGAGACATACTATGATCCTTTCCCATGTGGTACACTTTTCAAAGAGTCATACAATTTTCAAACTTATTTTCCTCAAGAAAACTACCTTTTTTGAAGAACCTACCACTTTTTAGTTGGTTTCAGTTAATTAATACCTCTTAAGACACATGGGACATGACATTAGCTTTTGGGACCTTCACACTTCCCAAAAAATCTATACAAGTCATTAAATGCACTTTTTTGATCTCAAAATAACCCAAAATGACTAAAATGACTAAATATCAAAGATAGTACAACATTAAATGGTATTAATTAATCTATAAAACACCTTGTGACATATGTATTAGACCTCTAAAACACTGAAAAATCAAGTTTTTATCTAGGGGTGTCCCAATTTGACCTAAAAGTCAAATTTGATCAATAGTTAGATCATAGGAGTTTCTTATGGCATGATAGGTGTCTAATGAGTTTTTTGAGATCATTTAATGGTGAATTCATGATGGATAAGTCCATTTTTCAGCCTTCTTATGTAGGGAAGGGCAGTTTTCAAGAAGCTAGTCAAGGTTTCAAAGAGAAGTTGTAACTCCTATGCCACATGGAGGGTTAGATCATCTTTAGGAGTGAAACACATGGCTTTAGAGGTCTATCTATGACTGTTCCATAACCCCCTTTTTTGTTGTAACTCACATGGACACTTGTCAATCCTTTTCTACTCTCTCTCTCTCTCTCTCTCTCTCTCTCTCTCTCTCTCTCTCTCTCTCTCTCTCTCTCTCTCTCTCTCTCTCTCTCTCTCTCTCTCCATAATATCTATATAAGCAGCCACTTTTGTATTTGTAATCAATCCACATCTAGTATGGTGAAGCCCTGATAGTTTGAGTACTACTTTTTGCCTTTGAATAAAATATTTCAAGCTGGTTTTGAGTTCTCAGATTCTTGTCTGAGTGTGTGAAGTAGTGCATAGTTGAATTACAAGTGATAGTCATCTATCATTGTGATCACTTTATTCTTTCATGTTTTGTGCATGTTGTTTTCTCTCTAAAAGGTCATCTGAAGTGTAGTTAGTGTTCTTGTATGTCTTTAAGTTTAAGTTAGAGTAATACTATCTATAATTAGACTTCTTATTCATCCACCTTGAAAAAAACATTACATCTTACCTTCATGTTGAAATACTTATGTTAGAGAAACCTTAGATGTTGAGATTAGTTTTGTGAATCATCTTTCATAGTGAAAATTAATGTTAGTCTTATGGAGTTAATTTTGGTGCATCACCTCATTAGTTTAGGTTTATTTCACGTTTACTTTAGCCCTTTTCATCTCAACAAGTTAGTAGCATAGGTGATGAGCTTTAATAGACATATCAAGAGAGCTAACCCTTCAATATAGAAGTTTGCCCCTATTATAGACAACCCACATGTCTAGGGGTAATTTCATTATTTCACTCAATTGGAGTAGGATTGAACTACCTATCCAAAGGTGCAAAATTGAGTGACAACAGTTCCTAGATTGCCTTTTGAGGTACTAGTAAAACACATTTATATGAATGTAATTTATTTTAAATTGTATATGAATTGAACCTAAAAAGTAACTTGAATATAAAAAATTTAGGTGACTCCTCATTTTTAAATACCCCATAAAATCACCAAATGCATATTTCTAAAACTAGAATATTCATAAATTAACAAAAAATTACCACTAAAATTTTTCTTGTAAAGAACAATCCATAATAAACTCAGCATTGTCTTTAATACAAGTGTTATAGGGCAACCCATGTACATAATAAGGATTCATAGACATGCCCACTTCCTTGACCAAGTTACTTATCCCAAAAAAAACCTTCAACAACTTCAAAACAGAGTCCATATTTTGCTCAAGAGAATACAAACTTAAGAGGAATTCACTAGCCATAGTAGATAGGTGAGATTTAGTGGTTATTTTTTCTTGTTTTTTATTAATGTGATCTATTAAGATATAAATTTGAGCTAATTAAAATTATATGATGTATTAAAATTAAGAATTAATATAAAACTAATGGTTAAAAGCCAATCTTAGATGATCAAGGGGTAGGTGTAACATCCCCACTGGGATCTACCTAGAAAAACATGATTTTTTAAAAATTTAAACACATATACTATAAATAGATTACAACACGAGAGTCTAACCAGTGATCATATAAAATACTCAAAATTAGATAACTATAAATGAAGTATACCACATCATACATCTCTGATCATTATCTATCATAAGAAACACATCATAATACAAATATAGAAAATAATTATAATTAAGCAGCCACAACTAATACATTCCTACAACCAATGTTGTCAATGTACAATAAATAAGTAGTTACATCTCTTTATGACAATATTTCAACAATAAGTATAATATAATATAATGTACATATATAAGATACATGGCTCTCTGGAGCATGGTTTCTTGAACTCTAGTATCTGTGGTAATCTCAAGTATCCTCTCAAAAATAGTACTATTGTGGGGAGAGAGCATAATCTAAGTGATTTTTCACACCAACCACAGACCAACGATCTCTTTCACTAATTCCATTAGTTAATGGCACTCCATTCACGATTGAGCAAATAGTGATGGCACAAGAATCTAGAGAGACAAGTTAGTACCCATGTGTTGTATGATTTCTAAAACTAAACATGTGGTGTATCATAGAAAAACTCGTTATATCACAAGATATAGAATAAATATGTAAATCATACTCATGAAATGACAATGTCTCACTAAACATTTCTTTAGCCAAAGTTTTCAAGAATAATAAATAATAGTGATTTATAGATTAGCCAAAATTCATACATAACACTTGATCGGATTGCCTTCATCTGGCATTGTGATGCTAGTAAGCCATTGAAGTCAGTCTCACTCCTTACTCAGTATCAACAATGTGAGATTGTTTAACATAATATAACTAAAAGATTCATACAATTTACATTTTACTAGAAATCATATCACATAACATGTTAAGCATAAGATTAATCAAGAATCATACATTTATTCCATCAAATGTATGAATGAATATCACATTATTATTTATCTCATACTATAAATAATGACTATATTTTGTACCACTTAGGTAAAACACATTTTTAACTACAGATTTTAACTATCAAAATTAGTCCTAACATACTACACCCTATGATAACCCATATTATCATAGTCTAGTGTTTTTAAGCATAACTACTAAATACCACAATCAATCCTATTAAGTAGTCATAAACTTATGGAAATATAAGCTTATATTCAATCAACAAGATATAAAAAGGTAAGTTTCAATTCACACGAAACATAGAATACTCCTTTCTAGCATTTGTTATACTCACAAGGGGTTGAATACACACATTCATAAGCTTCTATTATACATAATTTTATAATATAATTTATAACCACCCATGGAACTATAGTTAGAAGAACACACCTCTACATTCAAGTATAAGCTATTAGGCATAAGTATACTTATGTTCTTTTTAAGCATAATATTAATAATTCATAAATATGTAGATTAATATAATTTTATATCCATACAATGGGTTTTGCACCACAAGCTTTATATAATAAGTGATCTCAAACATATCATAAGGCTTATCACATGATACTGAAAGACTATGTTTGATCTAAATATGTTTTACATGTTTTACCAGAGCCATGTTATGATATTGGTATGCTTATAACTATGTATATGCTGGGGTAATGAATAGAAACTAATTCCATAACCTCCTTAATAAGTGATAATTATATCAACATTATCAATCCAATATTAAAATTCATATGCCCGCATTAGACAATCCACCAAATTTGACCAACATATAAATGATTTTTAGTGATTTCTTTATTTCTTTTTATCGACACTTAACTTTACGCAGTTCATTTTTTTATACAAAATACTGAATAATATAAATATTCTTAGCTATTATTAACTTGCTATAATTTCATGTATCCAAAGACCTATGGCTCTTTTATAATAATATAGGAAGTTGTCTCGCAAGCATCTAAGTGGCATAGGCTAATTACCTAAAGGTAAAAATTTGATTTTAATCTATTATATATGTTGCAATTTCCATATGTCATACCAAAATATTATTCTGTCTTTAGTGTATCACTTCCCTAATTTATTCTATGGTGTATATAGGCATTGTGTTTCAGCTAAGAATATGACATATGATACAATTTTCCTAGGCCTTTTAAATATATTAAAACTCTATTAGGAATGCCATTTAGACCTGGTTTAGAGTATATATTCGGAATCTCCCTAAATTCTAGTATATATTCTTTATTGAGATTCTACTTATAGATTCGTTATATCCTTATCAAGTAAATTTGAAATCTTGCATATATATTTAGCGATTGGATTTCAACAAAATAATTTGATAGTTGGAGATTATAATTCTAAGTTAATATGGGGATGGATAACATGCATCATTGTTCTTAGTTATTCTCTTAACATTAAAAATATCCTTGTGTTATATATTGAAGAATACCTAAAAATAGCATTATGACTGTAAGTATATTCTAGTTTTATTTAAATATTATTTACTTCAAGTTGCTATGTAGAAAGAGGATCCAAGTCGCTACATATATCATATACAGATCGCTAAATATTTCTTGGTAGAATTTTGACTACTACATATCACCATGCTCTCCAGCTAGATGGTTTAGCAAATCGCCCCATACACATATATCACTATTTTTAAATTGTAGATATATGATTTAACAGGTCGCTGACTATTTATTTTGCTATGTTTTAATATATAATTAAATACTTAATAGTCATTATATATGTATATATATTAATCACTATTTTTAGATTATACAGTTCACTGTATGTTATCATCAAGTCTTGCAAATTCATGAAATAAGACAAATTCTATTAAAAATGGCATAAGTGTGAGTTCACTATGGTAACCGGTCTTAAAAATAAGCTCAATATGGCAAGAAAATTGACACTATACAAGGTTTACTTTTTATCAAGAATTGGAAATACTCATATATTTTCAGATTTGAATAATTAAACATGAGTGCCTACCTCAACAGCTCTCGCTTGAAATCAGATATCCTCTCTATCTCTTTTTCTTCCATACTCTACGTTCTTCTCTAAGAATTTCTCCCTCCTTCCTTCCTCCTCATATTGCACCTCACTACTCTTCTTTTTAATTTTTTTCTAACATGAGAATGGCGTAGCTTTTTTTATTTTTTTATTTTTTTTTTAATATTTTCTTTCTTATGCTCTACGAAAAGGGCGAATGGCTTTATCAGATTTTTTTTTCTTTCCTTTTTTTTTTTTTCATTATTTTAAGAATTTATTTCATTTTGTTTTTCTTAATCTTAGACCATTCCCTTTATTTTTATCATTTTTAAAAAATTTCTTCTTCTTTTTCCATTTTTCATTTCAAATGGTAATTCTAAATTTTATTTATTTTTAACATTAATTATAAAAATCCGTAATTTTACTAAATTTAATTTGCATCCTCCTAATTCTATAGAAATTTAATGATAATTTCATAAATTAATAATCCAGATTTAATTTAACTATGCAAATCATGTTTCTGCTAGTATTTAATAATCAAACATGCTAATCACACAAAATGAGTTCTATTAAACCATTAAAACTATACTAACAAATTATGACAAACAACTATTTATTGCAAATAGAAATAAACACATTGTGCAAACCATTTATTATGTATTCTAATATGTGTTACTTAATGTGGTGTGTGTAGGGTTCTATCTGGTTTCTTTGTCATCCTCTGACATCTCGATCTACATCACCCTCTCTGATGATGCTCTCCCTTAATCATGATCTGAGGGATGAGTTATCATGTATCAACCTCACAACAAACATGGAGTTAGATCATATCATCATGATATATATACATCATAAAATATAACTAAAATAATGAATCAACATAATCATAATGCAAACACATACAATACAACTAACTCATAGAGATATAAATATGTAATCTAAACAAAATTATATTGTCTCATAACAACATATATCTCAAAGCTTAGTCAAAATTAACCAAATCAAATGTGTCAATTATAAATATCTATGGATAATCAAATAATTTGTTTAACAAGAAATTAAAATGTAATAGTAGGAGAAATGGATCCCAAAGGTAAGTATCTTTTATTTTTTGAATCTTTTTCTACACTTATTACAAAGGTGCTAGATGACGAAAATAAAAAAGAAGAGGAGGTGCGGCTAAGCATAGTGTATCCCTTTAAGGATTTGAATTTTACAATCCTAGGAAAAGTGTTGCAACCAAGAGTCCTTTTTAAAAACTAGGAGGAAGAAGAAGATAAGGTTAAAGATGATATTGAATTGGAAGAAGGAAGGATAAATCCTAAATAGGATACAACAATGGAGGAAGAGATAAATTTGAAAGATATCGAGGACAAAGATTTTGGAGATATGGAAGACCTAGATGAGGATCATCATGAGGAGAATGAAAGTTTCTTGAAGGAAATGATAGAGAAGGAGAGAGGGACTATGGACCTTGAGAATGAACAGATTGGAGATAAGAAAGATAATAATTAGGATTAACATCAGGGAAATAATGATCCTCTTTCTCCAGAGACATAAATTTAAACTCAAATCCCTATTATAGAGATAGATGTAAGGAACCTAAGGGTTTTTAATTTTTGAGAGGGATCTAAGTATAAGAAAAATGTAAGAAATGAGTTGGAGGGATTAGAGACAAAGCTTATCCAAGAAGATGGGGAGGATGAAGACGAACAAATTTTGGTGTCAAATAGAAAAACCAAATCCAAAATAATGGTTCAACCAAGTGCTAGAGTAACAAGGAGTAAGTTGAAGGAGATTGCTAGATCCAGATCCAAATACTCAAATAGCTATTACTATTGAACTTTTATATTGTAGAAGCTCATGTTCTATTGAATTATTATCTTATATATGGCTTGGTAATTGTCGGCCTAGTCTTTAGTAGTGTTCGTTGTTATGCTTAATTGATTATATCTTTTTACAACATTTTGGGACCTTCCAAAACCCTCAATGGATGTTTATATGCTTGTTATAGGTTTGTTGTTTAATATTGATCTATTTTTTGTTATTCTATTGGTTGTTGTTAGACTTTTGTTGTTTGTTTGCTCTTGTTGATGACTATCTTATTCTATATCCTTGTATAAGGGAATGGACCCTTTTAAAACCCTTATTTTACCTTTATCAAAAAATTAAGAATTAATATGATTGTAAAAGCTAGAAATTGATTTGATAATTACACTTACTATTTATGAAAAGTACTAGGGGGATTAGGATACTTAGTATTTTTTTTATTTTTACATGTCTAAGACTAAATGTAGGTGGTAGAAAAGGTAGGAAATTGGACTACAAGTCACTAAGATTAGGAGCTCGATCTTTGGGTACACATGGCTAGGACTATTGACCTATAGTTTGGTATAGAATGATGTTAATGATTGAATCTAATGGTTTCATCTTTATAGATTACAATTCTTAATTTTTGTATAGGTTTTTCTACCTAATTGTATTTTGTCTCTATGTGCAATCTTGAAGGTGGATTGTGTGTGAATACCTAGAAACTTGTCTCTCTATCTTGAAATCATAGGCCCACTTTTGACAATAGGTTTTGTTTTGAAAAAGGGAAAATAAGGTGGGTAAATCTAACTCCAACCATTCCCCAATGAATGATTTATAGTTGCTTGCACATCTAATACTCTAAAAAAGGAAGTCAAACTATGTGTAGTTCTCCCCATTAGGTGAGTGTGTGTAATAATGCTCTTTGAGTGCATGCAACCTTTCATCTAGCTTTTGATATTTGAAAAATGATTACTTTGGCTTCGATTTAGGGTGATTCAAACTTCACCAAGCCTTGATTCTTGTGACTGATGGCTGAATTGAAATGAATAAGATAGTCCCTTTGAATGTGCAAGAGTCTAAGTATGCTTGACAAGTGCTTACGAGATGGCTAATAAACTTAGAACTATTGTATACTTATATGTGACTCCTTGAGTAATCTCTCATGCCATAGACATGTGAAACATATGGACCAACCCATAGTAAGTATTTGAATTTTAAAAATGACTATTTCTTGATACGAGATGAGTTTGTTAGACTTGGATGAGCTTGAAATTCCAAATTTGTCATTTATGTCTAGAAAGAAGGAAGCCAAATATAATGATATAGATATAGTTTAAATATGATTTAAAGTAGGTTAGACATAGACTAGGGAGTTCATATATATCTCACTGACAACAATTTGGGAAGGTCAGACCATGAAAAGCATGTAAGTGTGAGAGAAGGGAGAATAAGGGCCCTATATGTACGCACAAGTCATGTAAGGTGAAGGTAGGTTAAAAATGACATTTTCAAGTATCTAATACCAGAAATTAGTATCTACAAATTCCCCCATTTCATTATAATATTGAAATGAAGTATAATGTTAGAGTGAAAAGGAAAAGAGATGTACTTGATTGTGCATAACACACTTTTTATTTGGGGGAAGAATCTAAATGTATAACTTGATCCATACAACTTGTAATTAACATGGAAAATCAATGTCCATATATGAAATATGAAATATGAATTGTAATTTAAATTTTTTAAACTTAAATAAAAAATAAGAAATACAACTATAAGTGGGTGAACCAAGTTTACATAGATCATGCAGTTGGATATAATGCTTCCTTTTTGAAGCATTATATAATTGTGCTTCCTTAATGAATTACTTGGATAATTAGGAGAAAATCCTAATTTTATGTGTTAACATAAAGCTATGGGTTGGGAAGATAAATGTCCCAAACCCTTTTGAAATGGAGTAATGCTTAGGCTATCAAGTATCACTAAATTCTCAATCGTACTACTCATATAATAATCTTCCACCCAAAAATGTTAAGGTGGTATCCATTGGGCTCCTTTGAGTAATCCCATAACCATTTAATGTCATTGAAACTCAACCATATTACCTCAATATATGTGAATCAACTATTATAGAAGGAATTATAGATTAAAATGTGCTCAATTCTAGGTACCATCAAATATGTTTGAATAAAAACTATAATAGTGTGTATGTGCAAGAATAATTTTCATGCCCCATAATTGGTGATAACATGATAACTATAATGCCTATCAATGTTTGTCATATTTTTCTTGAAAGCCCTTGGCAGTTTAATCATAGAACACAACATGATGGTCATGCTAACATATACATTGTGTAAAGATGGAGTAATGCATACATGATGGTCATACTAACACATACATTGTGTAAAGATGGAGTAATGCATACAATAAATATTTTGAATGATAAGTGCGAAGAAGTGGAAAAGTGTTTAAAAGTGTTGATTATTTAAAGAAAATAATTTGTGAAGGAAGTGAAGCAAAGTGATTGTTATGTGTTAATTTTAAATCTAGATAAAGAATCCACAGAAGAAGAAACATTGCCGCATGAAGGGGCTATTAAATGACTTTGAGGAGGTTGTATATAAGGATATTCTAGATGGATTATTGTGGATGATAAATATAAGTCATCTCATGGAATTGAATCTTGGTTTGAGTTTACCAAATAAAAAAACACATAAATTGACTCCAAAAGATAATGTCTAGGTACAGAGACAAGTTCATGAGTTAATAAAGGTTTAATTAGAGAAAGTTTGATCCCATGTGTAGTACCAACAATACTAATGCCTAAAAAGAATGTAAAATAGAGAATGTAAATTGATTCCATAACAATTAATAAAATTACTATAAAATATATTTCTATTTCCACGTATGGATGATTTAATGAATTGCTTGAGTGAAACGAGATACTTCACAAAAATTGATTTGAAGAGTGGATATCACCATATTTGCATAAGAGACGTTGATGAATGGAAGATGACATTCAAAACAAAAAAAAGGGATATATGAATGGTTCGTTATGCCATTTGATTTGAGTAATACATTAAATAAATTCATGAAATTGATTAATGAAGTTATTAAACTATTTTTGGGTAAGTTTGTCAATATGTATCTTGATGACATATGATTTTTAGTAGAACATAGGAAGAGCATTTGCAACGTATGCGGAAGAGCATTTGCAACGTATGCGCAAAGTGTTATAAAAATTGAGAGATGAAAAATTACTTATAAATTTGAATAAATGTAGTTTCATTTAGAAAGAATTGGTATACTTAGGATTTGTGATTTCTCAAGAAGGTTTGAAGATGGATCCAGAAAATGTGCGAGCTATACTAGATTGGCCATCACTATAGAGTACATTTGATGTACGCAATTTTCATGGACTAGCAAATTTTTCCTATATCTTCATCAAAAAATTTAGTAGACTGTGTGTGATGATTATTGATGTATTATGCAAAGATAAAAGAGAATTTGTTTGGATAACAAAAAGAGAACATAGTTTCCAGTAACTGAAGAAGAAGATAACTAAGAAACTAGTGTTGGCATTATTGAATTTTAGTAAAGTATTTCAAATAAATTGTGATGCGAGTGGCACGCCAATATGAGTGGTTTTGAGTCAAGAAGGAAGAACTATTGCATATTTCAGTTAAAATTTGAATGATGAAAAACATAAATATTCAGTATATGATCAAGAGTTCTATGCAATTATGTAAGTTCCAAATAAATGAAGACATTATTTGTTGGTAAATAAATTTTTATTGTATATAAATTATCAAGTATTGTAGTTCATTAATGGTCAACATAAGTTGAATCAGAGACATATGAAGTGGATTGAATTCCTACAAAATTATTCATTTATGTTGAAACACAAAAGTGAAAATTCTAATAGAATTATCGATGCATTAAGTATAAAAAATATTTTTTTCAATGAATTTAGAGTGGATGTCATAGAATTTGATCTTATAAAAGAACAATATGAATAAGATGAAGATTTTAAAGAAACATGGAAGTCATGTAGAGAAATAGTGATTTAAGTTAGAACACCATGGTTGGATTATTTTATTCAGAAAGGTTTATTATTCAAAAGAAGGCCATTATGTATAACAAGAGATTCAATGTAAGCGAATTTGATCAAGGACAAACATAGTGGAAGTTTAGCAAGTCATTTTGGTTATGACAAAACATTAGTGCAAGTGGAAGAAAAATATTTTTGGCAAAGGATGAGAGTAGAGGTGCAAAAATATGTTTAGGAGTGTAGAGTTTTTCATCTAGCAAAAGGGAGAAGTCAAAACACAAGTTTGCATCAAAAAGTGTCTATTCTAGAGAAATTATGGAAGGATATAAGTATGGATTTTATTTTAGTTTTGCCTAGAACATTGAAAGTAAACGATTTTGTATTTGTGATAGATGATATACTTTCAAAGATAGTACATTTTATAGCATGTTGAAATATTAGTAATGCAACATTGTTAATTTATTTTTTAGAGAAGTAAGAAATATCAGACAAATATATGAAATTTGTTAGACATTTATGGAGGACATTGTGGAAGAAGTTGAATACTAAATTATAGTTCAGTTTATCATACCATCCTCAAACAAATGGTCAAATAGAGGTAGTCAATAAAAAATTAGGTAATCTTTTAAGATGTTTAGTTGAATGTAAGTTGGGAACATGGGATGATGTTCTAGCACAAGTTGAGTTTTATTATAACAATTCAATAATAGAAGTACATGAAATCCACCATTTCATATTGTTTATAGGTTAATTCCAAGAGGAGTTATAGAATTGAGGGACATGAATAATGGGAAAAAGATAAGTGTTAAAGCAAAATATTTTGTAGAACATATGCAAGGACATAAACAAGTGTGAGAATAGTTGAAGAGAATATATCGTAATAAAAACATGTAGATAAAAAAATAAGAGCAATTAAATATCAAGTGGAAGACTTAGTTTTAGCATATTTGATAAAAGAGAAGTTTCTAAAAGGTACTTACGATAAGTTGAAATGGAAAAAGATTGGTTTGTGCAGAATTTTGTAAAATTTTGGAAAGAATGCTTATGAAGTAGAGTTACCTGAAGGTATAGACATATCGTCTATTTTTAATGTGACTAATTTGTATCCATATTATGAAGGAAATAGTAGTAAGAATGTAAGTGCAGATTCTGAATAAACAAATTGGAGATTTCAGATACCTGAGAGACAACACAAATAAATAAAAGAAGTGATTGAGATGCAAGTTGAAAAGACTACAATAAGGAAGGAATATAAAGAATATATGATAAAGTGAAAAGTTTGAGACATAGAGGGTGTGATATGGATTAACACATCAGAAGTTTCAAGACAAGGAATACCATTAGTAGAGTTCTTAGAAGTCACATGAGCATGGATACGTTTCTTTTCTTACCTAGGGTGTATGATGTAGAATCATCTGGGTTCACAAACAATATTGCATCAACAAAAAATATATTAGTTTATAAATTTTTCTAAGTATTGTGTTGTGTAAGGATTCTTACCACACATGTTTTTTTGTAAGTTAGTGAAAGTCTTCTTCTTTGTGTTATTTTGCATTGTCTTTTGTCAGTGCCTTGTTTATTGTAGTTTTGTGTTTCTTGTAAGCACATTTATGACTATAATGTTTTAATCTACCTTTTGTTTCATAGTCGTATCTAATTATTATCTAATTGAGTATGGGATATCTAATGTGAGTCATTGTGATAATACTCTCTTATTTCACAATCGTGTAGAGATGTTACATATGTTTCTATCAATCAGTGACACTTCTTGAAGCATGATATTTGAGAAAGTTGATTCTTCACCACATAGCAAGATGAGTAGGTCATATTTCTTGATATTATTTGATAGTCATTATGCAAGATGTGCATCAAGTTTCAGATCATTCGAGTAAATAATGGTAAACTACTACATCATCCTTGACCATACGTGAAATTCATGGTACCAAGGTTTTCATGATCATTTTTGGCTTTAACGACTTGCAATGTTGTGCAAATTTATATGTATTTATGATGTGCTAGTAAAGGAAATGTTGCTAATTATTTGGCAATTAATTATGCAAATCATTGAAGTTGATAAGGACTCATTTAAGAATGTTTGTGCCCTGTTTTGGGATGCGTTGAGTTCCAACATGTTCTTGTTCCTTGGAAATGTGGAGATATTTAATATTTGATATGCACTAAGGTGTGTTAGTGTTGTTAGTGAGTTAAAATCACTTTATATAAGTAGGTGAGTCTTGCATCTATATAAACATGCTCCTACACCTATGCTAAGAGATTTATTAAATAAAAAAGAAGATATTAGGTTAGAGAGTTTGATTGTAAAGATCGCAAGTTAGCAGAAGCATAGATCTATAGATATGATGTTGTAAAGAATCTCATTGTGAGATTGTGGTATCATTGTGTCATGGTGTTGTTTTATTTCCTTTTAATTGAAATCAAATAAAGATCCGAGTTGTTATTGTTGCATTTCATTGAAATTTTTTCTAAGTATTATGAGGGCTACATGGTCCAAGCATTTCTTAATTGAGATCCCTAACCACAAGTGCATCATTTGGGCTATATGTTGATAAGCTGGAGGAATGAATAAATAAAGTTGGTGGAGGGGACGTTAAACTAGCTAGCTATATAGTAAAGTTATTTTTATATACAAATGATATTATTCTAACTGCAAAAATAATACATAGTTTGAGAGAACACCTGAGGGTGCTAAAGCACTCCTACCAAGAGGTCGGTATGCAGTTTAAAGTCATGATATTTTCTCTATGGATGAAAAAGAAACAAATTAAATTCCTTCAAGGCCACTCGAATTAGTGGAAGAAAACAAGTATCTAGGACTTGATTTTCACAACCAAACTAGTTGGGATACCTACAGGCAAAAATAATTCAAGGGTTATATTCACTACAAAAATAGGTGCGCGAATGCAAAATTATGGGATTGAAAAACCAAGAGAACCTTGTTTGGCCTACTTGTCAAGACAGTGGTCCTATATGGATGCGAAGTTTGGGGCAACAATGTGTTCGACTTAAAATGGAGACTAATAGAGAGAATCCAAAAATGTTTAATCACAATCAACCTCAAAGTCAGAACATCAGTTCTATATGAGACTCTATTAACTAAAATAAGAACTTTTTCGTTAGAGGCATTGACGATGACTCAAACATTAAGTTATTTACAAATACACAAAGCATGGAGACTTATCGATGACCCAAAATGGTGATAGAGGAAGAGCTAAGTAGAAAGAAAAAAATGTGGATGAAACAGAGCAACAAGTGGATGAGTAAGTGGGACATTATCATGCATGAGTGCCCAAACACCAGTGAAGAAATTAAAAAAAAGTGGATGAAACAGAGCAACAAGTGGATGAGTACGTGGGGCATTATCATGCATGAGTGTCCAAATACTAATGAAGAAATAAAAAAGTATGTGAGCGAAAAATTCAGGGCAACCTTGGGGACAAAACAAATGGGATGGAAGAAAACATACTATATCTAAGAGTTTTATTTCACATGAGACCATGACAAAAAGGCATACATAGAAGTAGAAATTAAGTGGAAGGTGAAAATGTTGACGACTCAATTAAGGACTAGCTCTCATCATCTTATGTGTGAAACAACATGTGGACAATGCCTAAGGAGGAGTGAGAAATGACAATATGCCTATTTTGTGACAAGGGAGCAATGGAGATAGAATGACACTACATCATAGAGTGCACAATGTATAACACGACATCCATATCAAGTACGATGACAACATGAGGGTAGACAACATAACCAACTTGTTTGAGGAGGGGGCAGTGGAGATAGAATGACACTACATCATAGAGTGCACGATTTATAGTTACATCTGTATTAAGCACAATGACATACTGAGGATAGACATCCTAACTGACTTGTTTGATAAGGCGAGGCTCGACAAAACAACAAATTTGTTGGTCAAGATCTATAATAGAAAATCTAACATAAAAAAAGGATTTAATTTTTTACAAAACAAATATACAAGCCTCATATCAATAATGATGCTAGCAAAAAATAATGTTGTTGCAACCATAGGTCCCATATACTACTTGATCTCGTGAACATTATTAAAAACTTTCATTCATTCATTTTAAGAATGCATGTAGGACTCGTTGCACAAAGGGCAAATTAAACACTTGATCAATGTAGTAAATGTGCGAAAAGACTAATACCCTGCCAAGATCGAATATGATCTGAAGGATAAAACAACCAAAGGCCAACAAAAAAATCTAAAAAGCTAGCAGAGTCCGAATATGTTTTCACTTCCTTCATGAAGTCGTCTTTGAAAAATATTTTTGCTGGAGAAGAATCTTAAAATTTTCTGTAATAGAAGAATGTTAAAATTTTCTATCTAAACTAGTAGATAGGGATCCCATGGATGGTGTTAAAATTTTCTATCTAAACTATTAGATAGGGATCCCATGGATGGTGTTGTTTCTCTTATTATCGCCCGGTTGATCCCAATCAACCTATTGCATTGGAAAACTGTAAGTAATGGAATCTTATCCTAAATTTGTGGAGAAGAATGTTAAAAAGGTGTTGTTTCTCTTATTATCGCCCGGTTGATCCCAATCAACCTATTGCATTGGAAAACTGTAAGTAATGGAATCTTATCGTAAATTTGTGGAGAAGAATGTTAAAAAATTTCGTAATAGAAGAAGTTAAAATTTTCCGTAAACTATTAGGTAGGGGTCCCATGGATGGGGTAACAGTTCAAGAACTCCAATGTTAGTTATTGAGATTGTTTCCTTAAATACAGTAGCAGAGCAGTAAGACATTGTAAACCATGGGACTGTTTCCTGCAAAAGCCTCCTTAAGATCTAATTACAACACCTACAAAAATATTGAGTTATGCCCCATGCATGGGACCACTATGTTATTCCACAAATTTTATGAATCATAAGGCATATACTGGCCCAAAATCTCCTACATTATCTCAGCACCTACCGAAATTTTTCTACTGACTGCCTGGATATTTTTCAATGGGATAATTTCAGTAACGACCATAAATGACTTTTTATCCAAAGTTATTGCCACTGTTACAGTAATCTGTTTTATGCATTTAACTACTAAAGACCATAACTTGGATACAGATGACGGAACCACATTCATTGTCTGTGGAAAAAATAACTGAGACCATAACTTGGACAAACACGGACAGAACCACATTAAGGGTTTGTGGAAAAAATAATTGAGACAGTAGCTTGGATGTACACTGCAAGAACCATGTCCAGGGTCCGTGGAAAAATAATTGAGAATGGCAAGGCACAGATGTAGCATCCACACCATGCTACTAGTAAAAATACACTTAGGAAAAATATTGGATGGTTGTCGTTGCACAATGTTAGACAAATGCTGGCCTACTTGAATGTTCTGCAACAATAGAATCACATTTTTATAAGAAATATTTAGTTGGTTTTTTTCCTGATCGGATAATTAAGTGTGTTTTTATGGGTAGCATGGTGTAAATGCTACAAAAAACGTTTGTTCATTTTCTCTCAATGCTGCGATTTGGCTCCTGCATAATCTTGAGTAGCTCTTTTCTCAATTCCTTCATCAGAACAGGCTTCTTTATAAGTCCATTCATCCCAATGTGGAGGCACCTGTCCCTGGTGCCTTTGTCCGTATTGGCTGTCAATGCAACAATCCACGGTTGTTTCTCAGGCGGAACCTTCTGTCGAATGCGAAAGGCCACCTCGTACCCATCCATCTCAGGCATGCACAAATCCAAAAATACTAGCTGGAATGCGGTTCCCTGCATAGAGAAGGATAATAATTGTGAGATAAGTAAAGCTTATAAGACACTACATGCACTAAAAGCCTTCCCAATTCATGAATAGGCTTTGGATAGTATGCTACATGCCCAGATCAATGTGCTCCCATACTAACATCACTTAACTGTGCTAGTGTGCTTCGTGGATCCCCTTGCCTTCTATTTGCAAATGTGAATGTTGTTCAAAAAATTACAAACTTTAAGGTTTACTAAAATACAGTGGTATATCCTTGTTGAGAATTTCGTTCCACATTAAGATCTACCTGCTGGAACAGCATTGTCAAGCACTGCAAACCCGAGCTAGCCACCATCACCTTGCACCCCAGTTGTTTAAGTACCCTCTTTGTGACCGTGCGGTTAACATTGTTGTCATCCACAACAAGAACACTCAAGCCTTTTAGGGCTGTCAAGCAAGCAGAGGACGCATCAGAGGATGACCAGTGATAACTTGTCTTTGATGTTTGCAGATGTAATCGAATTAAAAAGGTTACAGCCATGTCCATGGATTGTGAATTATGTTCACTCCAGATGTTTCCATGCATAAGCTGTTGAAAAGACACCACACAGTTCAATTAGAGAGAGAATATTGATGCCAAACAAAATCCCATCATAACCACATGCCACTATAGGTATAGATTGTAAATTAGCAGATATCACATTGATAATAACGCTGCTCATAAGAGTGGCTTAAATTTACTGTTGTAAGGATGTTGTAGATTTGTTCCAAACTGTTTGGATTGAATCTACACCATCCCAAACACGAGTTATTTGAGCCACTTTAGGCACTTCTGATAGTAATTACAAGCAAGAGAGAGCTCACAAGGCATGACACAAACTGATATTACTGTCTGGAGTTTTAAGTCTTCTCTTACAAGTAAAAAGCACTAACTAGCTAGGGGACTAAAATGAAATAAATACAATAGAATATGGTAATATAGATCTAGCAATGGGAGAATTCGACGACAAAACAATACCTTCCTAAGCCTTTACGATGGACCATGCTAACTGTTCAATTCATTTCCTAAGTAAAGCTTGCATTGTTGATGTGATCTTTTTTCAACATTGGGTAAAGTTTAAACTGGTTTTAACTGGGTATATGTAATCTAGTCACGTAGAACTCTCGCAAGAGCAATTTACCCTGACTTCAAAATGGGCCAATTAAGCGAGCAAAATAATTCCTTCAAAGGAAAGATTACACCCTAGATGTAAGCTAATTTGAAGGATGAGTAAACTTCTCTTGGCTCTTTTGAAGGATGTGTAAACTACTCTTAGCTCTATTAAAGAATTGGTAAACTGTTCTTCACTCAGCAAATGTGAATTTAGCCATCCACAACTTCGCTAAGAACAATTTAATTAACCTTCATAATGGCCCTCATCAAGTAAGCAAATTAATTCCTAGAAGTATAGGGAAAACCTGCACCACAGATATAAACAATTTTGAGGAATGGATGAAGGATGGGTAAATTGCTCTTAGCTTGGTATACGTAAATCTAGCTATATACAACTTCAGTAAGAAATTTACCCAGCATTCAAAATCACCCACCTCGAGAGAGAATTTATTCTTACAATGAAGAGAAATCCTGCTTCTCAGATATAAGCCATTTTGGAGGATGGGTAAACTGCTCTTAGCTCTTTTCATAGATGGGTAAATATAGCTCGCAGCTATTTCTAACGAGGGATAAACTGATCTAAGCTCGGTATATGTGAATCTAGCCATATACAACTTCTCTAAGAGCAATGTACAGAGACATCAAAATGGCCCACTCAAGACTAATTTATACCTACATTTATAGAAAAAACCTGCACTACAGATGTAAGCTATTTATAAGGATGGGTAAACTGCTCTTAGCTCCTTTGAAGGCTAGGTGAACTGCTCCGAATGCTCCATGTATGCAAATCTAGCTATATACAAATTCTCTAAGAGCATTGAACTCAGCCATCAAAATGGGTCACATTGAAGTACAAATTCATGCCTACAAAGTATAAATATAAACCATTTTGTAAGAAAGGTAAACTGCTCCCTGCTCTGTTTATTTGAATTTAGCCATTTACAGCACTATAGGGGCACTGGCCAGTGCATTTACTGCAGATTAGTTCTGTGCAAAGTCATGGCCAAGAAGACATACCTGCACAAACTTCTTGCATATGGCATATCGGAGGCTCCTGTGCTTTGGGAAATGAATTGAGTTCCCAGCAACATCTTGTTCAAAATTTATGATGTTAACATTTTTTGACCCTGAGCCAGTGGTCTTAATTTCAAATCTTAGATATATAAAGCCTTTGCAAAAGGATGGTCTCCAATTGAGGCTCCATCTACCTTCAATTCTGTCCTCCACACAAACACGCATCAATATTGGGCCTTTTTGGGTGGAATATATAGCATCATTGATTGTGTGCAAAACAATCTGCATAACTCGTTTCTCATCTCCAATAACATTATTAGGAATACTGTCACCCATTTCAAAACTGAATTTGATACCCTTGCTGTCACACATACATTTTAAGAAATGCGCTGCCTCTTTCAGTGTAAAGTGCAGCTGAAAGGGATGGAGCTCAAGATCCGAAATAGATTCATCCAAGCGGGAAAAATCCATTATGTCGTTAACAAATGCACAGAGGAGTCTACTACCTTTTGCCAGCATGTCAGCAATGGCTCGTTGTTTGTTATTTTCGATTTCATCCTGCAAAAGTGACGAGAGAATAGAGATTGAATGCAGTGGTGTCCTCATTTCATGGTTCATTACCACTTGAAACAAACGGCAGGCTTGGCTCGCTATCATTGCATCCTGCCTAGCTTGTTGCAAGCTTTTATTTTGGTCCACCAGCCGATCCCTCGTCTGTTGTGATTCCTCCAGCAAGGCAGCATGAGAGAGTGCAACTGCAACCTGATCTGCCACCGCTTCTATGATTTCTAGTTCACGAGAAGTCCACATTTGCTTGCCCTGAGAGGGCATTGTAAGGACCAGTATTCCATAGGATGCCTCTAACGCATCAGCTGTTCCAATTTTGAAATTTAACCCCTTCAGTAAAGGCACCCTGATTGCTGCAATGGGGCCAGGAAATGAGTCATCTCTACTCCTTGTCTGCCCCAAGGGAGAATTAGGTTTTAGAACAGTTGCCGTACTAATACTCTTAATCATCACCACATCAGGATCAGTCCTTGCAACAGTAACTGGGGATTGCAAATTTTCTTGTTTGAGGACATTGAGCTCATGTGTAAGTTCCATAAAATTCTCATGTTCTCTGGGCATCCATATTGTGCATTTCTCTAAATTCAATGCCTTAGCTAGTTCAACAAGTGTGGTGCTTAAAATGGTATTCCGATTCAGCGAACTCCGAATTTCTTGAGTAAGCATCCTAACATTCCATCTTTCTTCTTCCTGTCTTTTCAAGAGGTCCACCTCTTTATCAAGCTCCATTGTCTTGTTGGCGAGAAATATTTCCCGGATCTTCACCCTTAAAAGCTCAGGAATCGAAGTTATCAGAGTGATAGCAGTGGCACAGGATACAAGTGCTGTCAGTACCTTAAAGATAGTCTGAATAAGCACAGCTCGAAAGGAATAAGGAGCATACATCCAAACACCAACAAAATGAGTGAGACCACAAAGCATGATGAGTGCACCAAACTGTACTCTGATCCATCTAAAAGGGATGGTATTGGAACAGCTAATGAAGTAGAGAAGCTCAAGAGGGATGAAGAAATAAGCCACTCCAATCAGAAAATCGCAGGCCATCTGACAATGTAACATGTTGTCAGCTGTAAACCATCCTTCCTCATCACATCTGCATTCAGATAAATTCCTTGCATCCTCCAAAGCCATAGCACTGGCTTGAAGGAGCAAAACAATAATTAACCTCCTGGGATTGAACATTGCCTTGGCTCCTGTATAACCAAAATTGAATCACTTGGTGAAAATTAACCAAAACATGTGTGATTGCAGGTTTCTAAAAATCTATAAAATCCCCCCTTTAAAAGATTTATTGCAACTCCTGCTTATTTTGGAAACCCCATTGTGGTGATTCTCTAAGAACTATTAATAGTTTCTTTTAAATTTAAAACTTTAAAACTAGTGCTTGGTTTTTCTATTTCTACTAATATACTGGTCTAGTAAGTGACCTCCAATCGGCGTAACCAATGGGAAGAATAATTCAAGTGACAGAAAAGCAAGATTTTAGACAGTTCCATTTGTTGCAGCTATGTTAATTAGTAACCTAAATAAATAGATGAATCATAAAGCACAGAACTCCAAGATGAATCAGACAGTGCCAAAGTTTTTAAAGAGCATAATTTCACAATTGAGTAATGGAGATACAGTCAATTCTAAATCCCCTAAGAAGTGTGGGAAAAACTGAATTGAAATTGGAAAATGAATTTAAAACATGGCTGTTACTTCTCAACCCAGCTTCTGTTGACCAATTTTGGTCCTGCAGGCCAAAATTGGGCTCCCCTCTTTCTTTTCTTGCAAAGCCTGTTAGCCAGTTTCTGATGAATCCACCTTACTGCAATTTTTGGGTTTTCCCCTTGTGACAGGCCCATTTCTATAAAAAACCAAGTGATTTGAGTCTTGCAGGTATTTTGGGTTGATCTGGAACTCATTTCGTTTCAAGGAGTTTCGCAGGGCAAGCAAATTACCCCGGGCAAGCCTTTATCGGCATTAGATGGGTCAGTTTCAAAGAGACATAAATCTTTTACAAAACTCTGAAGGTCAGATACCCTTGTGGAGGGAAGGAAAGCAAAAAATGGGACCGTTCAAGCAAGTTCCGAAGGACAACCTTGGACCCAAAGTGCCCTTGCGGAGAGCAGAAGGTCCATTTGCAAAGGGTCAAGCTAGAAAGCCAAAAAAGGGGGGTTTTCCTTTGGAGAAAATTTGAAGACAAAGAAGGATTTCTTCGGACATTTTGTCTGAAGAAAATCCATGAGAAACCCAAGGTACGAATTTCTTCGGACAAAATGTCCGAAGGAATTCCTTCGGACATTTTGTCTGAAGAAATTCACCAAGGAAAAGCCGAGACACTAAAGGCACGAATTCTTTCAGACAAAATGTCCGAAGGAATTCCTTCGGACATTTTGTCCGAAGAAATTCGGAAGGCAAAAAACCTGAAGGGTAAGTGCCCTTTCGGAGGACACCTGGCCATCAAAAAAGACCTTTTCCATTTTTCTGAAGGGTCACTTTCCCTTCGAAAAAGTTCATTTGCAAAAAGCCAAGGAAATTGCTAAAGGGTTGTGACGGGCCCGAGAATGTCAACTTCAACATGGTAAGCTAGCTGTTGAAAGTTTAAATGTTTGGTGACAGGCACACGAACGTCAAATTCAAAGTAGCGAAAGAGCAGTTAGTTTTCAAATGGTGATGGGCCCGCAGACATCAATTTTATGGTGATAAGATAGCCGTTGATTTTAAAATGTTTGAGGACGGGCCCGTGCATGTCAAATTTATGGAAATGGGTTAACAGTTGAAGAATAGCTAAAGAACATTTCTTTCGGACATTTTGTCCGAAATAATTCCAGAGCGCGAGCCAAAGCATCATTAAAAGTGTGTGTCAAGGCGGCGAGAAAAGGAAGAATTCCTTTGGACTAAATGTCCGAAGGATTTTCGTCGGATGTTTTGTCCGAAAGAATTCAAAGGCTTGGAGACCCGAAGATGGACTCAGCGACCCGTCAAAAAAGGAGACAAAGAATAGCCCCAAGAGCCCGAATTGCTAGGAAAAGACAAGAAGTAGCAAGGAAAAAGAGAGCAAAACAGTAAATCCAGAACGCGTCTACGCACACATAAGACAATACTTGGAACGTTCCAGGAGACACATCCAGTGAAGTGCAGGAATGAACCAGATCAGTCCAAGTGGCAAAGGAGGCATCGACAGGAGAAGTAATTGCTTGCAAATGGAATAGTCTCTACCAAACAGCCATCAAGGGAACTACACGAGCAATCAATAGAGCGGCCCATTTTTTCTTTGTTTAACATTAATAAGTAGACAGTTGCACGATTTTTCATAGAGAGGCGGCCTTGTCGTTCAAAGAATAGAGCAATCCATGCTTTAGCAGGAACGTCTAATGTAGTTTGAGCAGTAAAGTCAATGTCTGTGACGTCTACAACATGGTTCTTTCAGGGGCATTTGTTAGGTTGTGGAGCTAAAAGCTTCACCAGGATGCAAACAGGAGAAGTTAAGGAAGATGCAGTGTTGCAGAATCAGTTGCAGGAGAAATGGCGTCGGTCTGATCAGCCGACGTCAGTCAGATAGCAAGAGGAAGCAACCGGCGTCGGTTACCATTCGGCCGACATCGGTCATGGAGGTGCCGACGTCGGCAGTCTGTGTGAGAACAGGCAGTTTGCATGATGAATCCGGGAGAGTCTATTTTGAGACTGTTAGTTTGCATGTTGAAGGCTAGTCGTAGTCTTGAGTTGCGAGTCTAATTATTGTAATTAGGTTAGTCTAATTATTGTAAGCATGAGATCTATATATGGACTCATGGGCTGTATTGTATGTGTGTGCTAGAAAGCCAGAGAGCTTTTAGAGAGAGCTAGTGTAGCTCCTCCTAGTTCCAAAGGGGTGTTGAGTGTGTATGATCAGGGAGAGTTGCAAGGTCTGCAAGGTCAAGGCGCTGATCCACTGGAGTACTGGTTGAAGAATCATAAGGACTTGGTGAGGCAAGGACAAGGGTTCTTCAGGGGTGTAGAGATGTCTACATGGTGAGTAAGGTCTAGTGATTTGCAGGTAGCAGAGAGCAAGGGATCTACTTGGAGTACAGTTGTGTACTTGGTGAACTGACAGCGTGTTACTGACTGGTTGGAGAGGTGAACATCAATTCTGTATTGGAATTGATTGTTGGGACCGAGAGAGAGAGGGAAGAAGGTCTTGAGGTGTGGTGAACCTTTGAGGTGGAGGAAGAAGTGGCATCTTCCTTATTGTATATTCTTCCATGTATATAATACAATTGTGTATTGTCTCTTAATTCCTGTGTTGTTTCATATTTCTAGTTACTTATTGATTCTGGTATAATTCCGTGTTTAGTTGCTAATACAAGAAGTAATCACATGTGTTCTAATTGGTAGAGCAAGATCCTGACTCAGTAGGGATTGGATCATGTTTATTGTTCTGGGGTTTCCCTGACACATGGTATCAGAGCATCAGGTTGGGTTACTAACAGGTGGTTTCAGATCTGGTAGTGTTTGTTGATTACAGGTTGCTCACAGGGGTTTCTGATTGAGTGGGAGTATAGCAATGACAGAAGGAAGTAAGCTACGAATGGAGAAACTGAATAGCACGAATGGTCTGATCGATGAAAAGAAAGAGCAGAGAAAAATATATTGTTGGTTGGTAGCAGATCAGCATGAAGGAACTGAAGATGCAGATGTTGCAGGTGTTGTTGCACAGGATGCTTTGGAAGGTTTCTTGGATAAAGTTGAATCTTGGATAACAGGTTATGTTGCCTCTTTCCATGCAGCCCTAGGGAGAGGAGCTGGTGAGCCTTGCCAAAGAATTGGCAAAGGGGAAGTGAAGCTGAAATCGCAGATGGACGACACACAGTGGTTGAAGGAAGTCATGCAGGAACCAGTCTTGGAGATGAGTCTAATTTCTTCAGGAAATTTGGGTGATGGGAGATATTCTGTAACTCTCACAGCGGATACACTTGAATTAGATGGTGGTAAGAAAGTAGGTATCCTTTATCTATCTACTTATATTGCTGATTCACCTTTTGTTGCAGAGATGTGGCTTCATAGGCTTAGTCACATATGTAAAAGGAGAATGCAGGTTCTGAAGCGGAAGACAGAGGTTTTTGACAAGCTAAAGAACTGGAAAGCCTTGGTGTTCATGGAGGAGATGACAGACAGAGATCAGGTGAGAGAACTGATTTATTCTGAGCAGAGCAAGGTTGATTTGATTAGGATTTTGATCCATGGAGAGCTCGCGGGTAAAAAGTTATCACTCACAGACGAACACAGGTACCGGCATCGGCCACACAGTAACCGACGTCGGCAACAGGAAGACCGACGCCGGTCATGAGGGAACCGACATCGGCTGAAAGGATACCGGCGTCGGCCAGGGAAACGACGTCGGCAGTCAGGGTCAGTGCAGGAAACCGACATCGGTCGGGAGCAGACTGGGAGATGGCCGAGATCGGTCACTGGAACGGATATTGGGTGGACAGCAAGTCTCAAACGCTCATGTGGAGGTCAGGAAAGGGTAAGTGAACCTCATATTCGTTGTTCACCTTCTTTATATTGCTTACTGATGGTCAAGAACCAGGAGGATGTGAAGAGGCAATGCAGGTAGAGTCCAGATACAGTGGGAGCTTGGCATGGATGAGGAGTGTGAATCCTTGGAGAAAAAAACCAAACAGGTACTTGTTGGTAGAGTTGTCAGCTGGAAGAAAGCACTGAGAGAGATGGATTCCCATTTTAGAGAAGAGAGTGGATGGATACAAGAGACAGAAGACCAAGGCATATGGTCTTGAGGAAGCTGCAGGACAGTGGTACAGGTTTTGACAGGTGGATGACTAAGCATGGCTTCAGTTAATGTCAGTGTGACTATTGTGTTTATCTTACCAGGTGGATGATGAGTCATGACATCATCTTGTTACTGTATGTGGGTGATTTGCTAGTAGGTTTGTACATACAGGTATTTGCTGAGCTAAGGGTAAGGTTAGTTCAGAGGTGTGTCATGAAGAATTTGGAGCAGCGAAATTCTTTGGCATAAGAGACATGGAGATTCTATCTTCAGTGGGAGCTGATGTGAAGACGGCGTTGGTGAGGTTCATTACGTAGGATGCAGAATCGGTAAGCACACCAAGGGCTGGACAGTTCAAGCTTAGCTTGAAACAGGGTTCGAAATCACATGAGGTCTAGTGTAGGCTTGAATTTTCCCAATCAGTGGGGGTTGTCAGAAAGTATGGAGCCAATTCAAGGAAGGAGTACTGGAGGGCAGTTCAGTGGGACTAGCAGCAGGGGTTCTTGTTTTACAGGGTCAAGTTCTTCACTACATGGATATGTAGGTTCGGATATGGCAGGTTACTTGAATGACAGGTATAGCATCACAGTTGCGTGGTGGTTGGTCTTCAGGATGGATTTTGAAGAGGGATACAAGCCAGGGAATAATTTAGACGGTGTACAGGTACAGGTACAGGTGCAGCTATTTATCTCGAAGTGAGAGATTGTTAGGTTGTGGAGCTAAAAGCTTCACCAGGATGCAAACAGGAGAAGTTACGAAAGATGCAGTGTTGCAGAATCAGTTGCAGGAGAAATGGCGTCGGTCTGATCAGCCGACGTCAGTCAGATAGCAAGAGGAAGCAACCGGCGTCGGTTACCAGTCGGCCGACATCGGTCATGGAGGTGCCGACGTCGGCAGTCTGTGCGAGAACAGGCAGTTTGCATGACGAATCCGGGAGAGTCTATTTTGAGACTGTTAGTTTGCATGTTGAAGGCTAGTCGTAGTTTTGAGTTGCGAGTCTAATTATTGTAATTAGGTTAGTCTAATTATTGTAAGCATGAGATCTATATATGGACTCATGGGCTGTATTGTATGTGTGTGCTAGAAAGCCAGAGAGCTTTTAGAGAGAGCTAGTGTAGCTCCTCCTAGTTTCAAAGGGGTGCTGAGTGTGTATGATCAGGGAGAGTTGCAAGGTCTGCAAGGTCAAGGAGCTGATCCACTGGAGTACTGGTTGAAGAATCATAAGGACTTGGTGAGGCAAGGACAAGGGTTCTTCAGGGGTGTAGAGATGTCTACATGGTGAGTAAGGTCTAGTGATTTGCAGGTAGCAGAGAGCAGGGGATCTACTTGGAGTACGGTTGTGTATTTGGTGAACTGGCAGCGTGTTACTGACTGGTTGGAGAGGTGAACATCAATTCTGTATTGGAGTTGATTGTTGGGACCGAGAGAGAGAGGGAAGAAGGTCTTGAGGTGTGGCGAACCTTTGAGGTGGAGGAAGAAGTGGCATCTTCCTTATTGTATATTCTTTCATGTATATAATACAATTGTGTATTGTCTCTTAATTCCTGTGTTGTTTCATATTTCTAGTTACTTATTGATTCTGGTATAATTCCGTGTTTAGTTGCTAATACAAGAAGTAATCACATGTGTTCTAATTGGTAGAGCAAGATCCTGACTCAGTAGGGATTGGAGCATGTTTATTGTTCTGGGGTTTCCCTGACAGCATTTATGAAAATATGACATCAGCATGAGAGGATTCTCTTACCAAGGTGTTTAATACATTATGGGCCCCCTGTTCTTTGAAAGGATCAAGAGTCTTTCTCTAAATTCTATATATTGTAACACCTCAGCTTTGAAAAAGGGATCTCTCTCTTGTGTATGGTGAAGTCTTGACAATTTTGCCTTTTAATCAAAAGAAGCGTTTTTACCTCTATCTAATTATTTACACTTTTGCATATGCCTGTGTATTGCCTTGTGTTTAGTCATTTATCTTAATGCTTTCATAGGTCGATGCCAGTATATCTAGTGTATTCAAGATCTTCTGCAGGTTAACAGGAAGTGCTCAGGTTGACGTATAGAGGCAGAGGAGCAACCCTCTTATAGTGTGCTTCTAGAGCACCTATGGTAGGTTCTTTTTCATTATAACTCCATTGAACCTCTTGTTAAAACACTCATGCAATCTGGTCTTTTGTTCAAATGAAGTGTCTATTTGCTCCTTTTGGTGTAAAATGTTGATAAAAGATGATTAGATCAAATCATTTTGGTGCATCACCATTTTAGTTAGGTTCTGTTTTTGTAACATCATTTTCTCTTTTCACCCCCCCATTATTAGCAGTAGAAGTTAAGGACGTCAAAGGTGCATCAAAGGGAGCTAGCCCTTAATCTAGAGATTCATTCCTCAAACTTGCTACCCACAGCAAGAGGAATGTCTCCATTGTGCCGCATGGAAAAAAGAAGCCGAATCTTCTTTTAAAGGGTGCAATCCACAGCTTCAACAGTTTTTGGCACGCCCGATGGGACCATTTTTTATGCCCTGTGAAGTTTCAGGATTGGTGTTGGTCCTATTACTGCAAGAGTGAGCAAACTAACCTAGCATCTGGCGACTTCATTTTAAAAACTCAATCTCTAGTCAGAGATTAGCTTGGCATCCCATGCCAAAGGTCACCACAAGATCTTCTTCCAAGGGTGTTCCTTTCGAATTCATCGAGCTGCCTTTAAACTTAGCAAAGCATCTAAGGTTTGCAAAGACTCATCCTTACACAACAAACCAATTTCCCAGACCTGCCATAAAATACACCTACACAAGGAGACCCAGGTTGAACCCTGTCATCGCAATGGCTTTACCTTTTGTGGCCTTCAATGGTCAGAACCCTTTAAACCTTTTGCAACATGACCCAATCCCAAGGATAGATCTTAAGAGTGTTCCTCCTTTTAGTGGAGAGGGGTCAATTACCGCTATTGAGCATATCATAAATATAGCCAACCTTTGTAATATCCATTATATCACTGAAGAAAACGTAGCCATTAGATTACTGGCCTTGTCCTTCAAGGGCAAGGTTTTGGACTGGTATGGGACCTTGCTTATGAATTCAGTCGGCTCATGGAATGAATTAGGCACCCTCTTGACAAATAGATTTGGGGAGAAGAGTGACCATCTCTCTCTAGCTGAGCAATTGACCACTATGAAGAGAGCTCTGCATGAATTTATGCAGGATTTTAATACTAGATTCCAAAAGACTTGGGACAGAATCCTCATTTTAGTGAGGCCGACCCCAAGCTATGCTTTTCTTTACTACTTAAAGGCTTTGAACAGCGACATTGTTGTCATGATACAGTCCATGGGCGGACAAGTTTTACCCGCTGCTTATGAAATAGCCATAGCTGCTGAAAATTGTTTGGTGCAAGCAGGAAAGATAGCTCCTAAACCTCATATGCCACTCTTTCCTGATTTGCAACACTCAGTTTAGACTGTTGCACCCACTTTAGCTCCTCTGTCTAGTGTAGAAAAGCCGGCTAGTACCTCGCCAAATGACCTCCATGAGGTTAAGAGTTTGTTACAGAGTGTTACCAATGAATTAGTGGCTCTCAAGAGGCAGCAAGCTCAAAGCTATCGGCTAATTCAAGGATACCAGCAGTTCAGGCAAATGAATAGACCTCCTTTCTAGAATTATAATTAAGGACAAGGTCAGATTACCCAGGTCAGACCTTATCAAAATTATAATCCAAGTGCCCCTTCATCGTCCAAGGCTCTTGTCTCCACTCAAAATAATTTGGTACAGGAACAACCTAATTGCCTACCTCTGGGGTATGTTCTAGAACATGTTGCTTATGCTAATAAGCTACCAAAACAATGTA
This sequence comes from Torreya grandis, assembly GCA_037957365.1. Taxonomy (NCBI): domain Eukaryota; kingdom Viridiplantae; phylum Streptophyta; class Pinopsida; order Cupressales; family Taxaceae; genus Torreya; species Torreya grandis. Next base: position 1,332,620 of record JARHVA010003406.1, on the reverse strand, counting down.
TGCACACTCAAGGCGATCAGATAACCCAACTCTCAAGTTTTGAGGCATCAATGCAACCTGGAATGGACAGCAGGCAGGTTCAATTTGATTTCACTCTTATAAACCACCTGAAAGGAGAATTCTATGCAATCAATTATGTGGGGAGTACAAATAATCAAGATGATTGTGTTGCAGCCAACACCAGGTCCAAAAAGAGAGCTATGGAGGAAGCTCAAGCAGCTACTCAAGCATCTGCGACATCTTTTTCATCACAAGTGAATCAAAAAAAATTCAATTACAAACAGCCAGTTGTAGCTTCAACTCCCTAGGCTGCACCTCAAGTTGCAAATGCCCCCAAGGAAAACTCAAAAGGGAGCAACCCTCCAATCAATGTGGTGGACCAAATGAAGAAGCTGCACATAAATATCTCATTGTGGGATTCCTTAGCAATGCCAGGACAAAAAGATATACTCTAAAAGGAATTGCACGGGTTGAGTGAACAAGTTGTCCAAGCAAAGGCAGATAATGTGTTGATTATGAATGGGGCTCCTCCCATGGGAGGTCAAGCAAAGAAGGATGAAAAGATTCCTCATTTCTATCTATCCTTGGTTATTGAAGATTTCTTGGTTCACAATTGCATCATTGACAGTGGAACAAGCACCTCAGTAATGCCTAAATGCATAGCTGACAAGTTAGGACTCAAATATGAAGAAATGATCAAGGGAGTTCTGAAATTGGATGGATCACTAGCCAAAACATTAGGAGTGGTAAGGGGCTTGAATCTAATGCTCCATGTCTATCCAACCTTTTTCGTTCCCTACGACGTGGTAGTGGTGGATGTTCCCCCTTCACTCTTTGCTTATCCAGGGATTTCACGTCCAAGATAGGTGGGTACTTAGCAACAAATTAGTCTTACATGGTTTTTAAGACCAAATATGGAACCAAAGTGAAGATTGAGTCGGAGCCTATTCACAAAGATCACCTAGAGCCATACTCGTCCAAGGTGGCAAATGTCAGCTACGCCATCATTGATGAAGAAGAATTCTAGGTAGACCAATCCCCACCCTCTTCCCTTGAAGGAGTTGTTGACCTACTCCTAGATGAATGGGGAAATGACAACTATGAACATGATCTTTACAAGTTCATCAAAGAGGCAGGTCTGAGAGTTTACTGCATGCATGAAAAAGGTACTTTCATGCCAAATTTGATGAAGGCAAATCAAGAAAGTTGCAGTTTGTGGCAACTTTTCTTCGATGGATCAAGAAGCAAGTTGGGCGTTGGTGGTGGGACAATGCTAGTTTCACCGTCAAAGGAAAAATACTTTTCAACTTTCAAGTTCTAATTCTTCTACACTTGCAACGTTGCAGAATATGAGTCTCTTGTTCATGGTTTAGAGTGGGCAAGAAAAAGAAGAATAAAAGAATTGCAAGTTTTTGGAGACAGTGAGTTAATTATAAACCAAGTGAGAGGTCAAAACTCGACCAATAATTCCTTGCTTAAGTCTTACAAGAACAGGGTGTAGGACTTAATGGAAAGCTTCATTGCTTTCAACATCATTTCCATCCCAAGAGAGCAAGATAAGCAAGTAGACAAACTAGTAGCAGTTGGTGCTCAGTTTGACATTCTCAAGGGAATAAGTCAGGACAATAGTCAGCACCATTTAAAAGTGATAATAAGACCTTCCATACTTGATAATGTCACCAATTGGCAAGTGTTTGATAGTGACCAGCAGATAGCACTTTTCTTACAGGAGGAAGCTGAGTTGGGTTCTAGGAATCAGTCCAAGCTGCAATAGTAGTATGATGGCCAGATTGTTCAGCTAAAGAACAACAAACTTTTTAAAGGTTTGGTCACTCTCAAAAGCATCTTCAATGAAGATGACCAACTCAAAGATGACAAAACAAGCATCACAACCAAGAAAGAGAATTATGAAAGGGTTGAAATATTCAAGGATAGGCTGCTTGCACTTGGGAAGGTATGTATAAATGATGAAAGGCATTCTTTCATTTTGTTATGCCAAGAGTTTGCAGATATCTTTGCTTGGGAGTATAGTGATCTGAAAGGTTTTGACCCGAGCTTGGCCCAACACACCATTGAGCTAGAAGAAGGTGCCAAACCCATCAAATAAAAACAAAGGCCAATCAATCCAAATATTGAGCCTCTCATGTGGAAGGAACTCACCAAGCTGATTGAATCCAAGATCATTTTTTATATCAAACACTCATCTTGGCTAGCCAATCTGGTTCTTGTTAGGAAGAAGAATGGAGAGATTAGATTATGTGTCAATTTTAAAGACTTGAATAGAGTCTTGTTAAGAGATCACTATCCCCTCCCAAGTATAGAGCAAATCCTCTATATGGTGACAAGGTAGTGAAAATTTCTCCCACCTGGATGGGTACTCTAAGTACAATCAAATTCTGGTGCAAGACTGCGACCAGTACAAGACAACCTTCACCACCAAGTGGGGAACTTTCACCTACGAGAAGATGCCATTCGGACTGTCAAATGCTAGAGCTACCTTCCAACAAGCTATGGATATGGCCTTCCAAGGTTTGATGAATGATATTGTGTTGGTTTATCTTGATGACATGATAGTTTTCTCCAAGGATACAGGACAACATCTAAAACACCTGAGGCAAATCTTTGAGAGGTGTAGAGAGTTTGGCATCTCTCTCAACCCAAAAAAATGTGTGTTCACTGTCCATGAAGGCAAACTCCTAGGTCATGTCATTTCAAAATAGGGCATGACCATTAATCCAAAAAGAGTACACACCATCTTAGCATTGTCCTTGCCTAAACACAAGAAGGGCGTGCAAAGCTTCTTTGGCAAAATAAACTTTATTAGGAGATTCATCCCTAATTTTGCTGAAATAGTCAAGCCGCTAGCTTCCATGCTGAAGAAAGATGAGATGTTTACATGGTCAACACGAAGGAAAGATAGTTTTGAAGGAATTAAGCAAGCTATCGCTCAAGCTCCCACCTTGACTAGTCTTGATTTCTCCAAGGATTTCAACTTCTACACCTTTGAAAATGAAGAGGCAATCTCTGCTATGCTCACTCAAGCAAATGGTGAAAACCTTGAACAACCTCTCGCATTATTTGGCCAAGGTTTATAAGGCTTTGAAGTTAGGTACACATATGTTGAGAAGCAAGCACTTGCAGTTATACGGAGCCTGAAAATATTCAGACATATGTTGTCAAACAACAAGATTCATATCATGGTACCACATCCTAGTGTCAAGAATTTCTTGCTAAGCCATGACTTAAGTGAAAAGAGGGCAGGGTAGATCACCAAGGTAATGGAATACGATGTGGAGATCAATACCACCAAGCTGGTAAGGGGAAGAGAGTTGTGCAAACACCTCACTACAAACCTCAAAGAGTAGGAGGGCATTTTGCTACTCCATGATGAAGCTGCAGCAAAAGTACCTGCAATCATAAAGAGCTAGGCACAAGACATGGTTCATTTCCTTCGAACTGGTGGGTGCCCATAGGGCCTTGATAAAACTAAGAGGAGATATTTCAAGCTCCAGTCTCTTCCTTATGTCCTAGTTGATGGAGTGTTGTTTAGAAAGAATTTTTCAGGGGTACTCTTGAGATGCATCGACTCAAATCAGGTCAACAGGGCACTATCCGAATTTTATGATGGACCAGCTGGTGGTCACTTTGCTTCTAAGCCCATAGCTGCAAGAATTATGAGGGTTGGCTACTTTTGGCCCACTTTGTTCAGAGACACTCATGCTTGGGTACAGAAGTGCCAAAAATGTGCTCTCTTTGATGAAAAACAACGACTGACTGCAATGCCTCTACAACCTATTCAAGTGGAATAGTCGTTCATGCAATGGGGTCTGGACTTCATAGGGATGATCAACCCTCCTTCTAGTGCTGGCCACAAGTGGGTCTTGACCGCTACACATTATTTCACGAGATGGGTAGAAGCTGTTGCTTTGAAGGAAACCAACAAGAGTGCAGTCCTAGACTTCTATGAAGGTCTGGTGACAAGATTTGGAATCTCAGCTACCATCATTTCGGATAACGCATTGGCTTTCTTGGGAACCAAGACAAGCGAGTGGGCGTTAGGATATGACATCTATCTTAGTACTTCCTTCAACTACTACCCACAAGGGAATGGACTAGCTGAGTCCACCAATAAGAACCTGATCAGGATCATTAAAAGGACAATGGAGGAGAATCAAAGGACTTGGCATGTCAAGCTGAAAACAGCTCTGTGGGCAAACAGGGTCACTCCAAAAAGAGCAGTTGGCAATTCACCATAGACATTTTTGTATGAAAGGGAAGCTAGACTTCCTATTTCATTTGAATTACCAGCCTTGGATCTCGCCCATCAGCTGCAATTGGAGGAGAGCGACATCATGGAGATCAGATTTTGTGAATTAATGGAGCTTCAAGAGGCAAGAGACCAAGCCATGGTTTCCATGACCAACCGTCAGTAGCAAACAAAAAAGCATTTTGACAAGAAATCTTCATCAAAAGACTTCTCAAAAGGCAACATTGTATTGAAATGGGATGAAGACTGAGCTAAATCTGGAAAACACACAAAGTTCAATGCCTTGTGGAGTGGCCCATATGTCATCACCCAGTGCAAGCAACATAATGCTTTCCAACTCTCCAGGCTGGATGGTGGAGAACTACATATCTCAGTCAATGGGATATATCTTAAACATTGTCACTAGCCTTACCTTGTTCTGTACATAGTTTCCCTAGTTTTATTCATTTTCCCTAAATGCTTTTATGCATGTTTGTAGTTTTTTAAGACTTGTGTGTGTTTTCTTTGCCTTTTGGGGTAAAATCTTTATTTGGTTCTTAAGTTTCTCAAGGTTATTGCCAGCGTTTTAAGCTATATCCTGACTCCATACCCAATGGACCTGTAGGTCACCGATTTTCTTAAGCATAACAAGCACGCTTCTCTTGTGAATCACCAAATATGTTGACCAATTTTGGTTATGCTGGACAAAATTGGGCTCTCCACTTTCATTTCTTGCAAAGCCTGTTAGCCAGTTTCTGATGAATTCACCTTACTGCAATTTTTGGGTTTTCCCCTTGTGACAGGCCCGTTTCTATTAAAAACCAAGTGATTTGAGTCTTGTAGATATTTTGGGTTGATCTGAAACTCATTTCATTTCAAGGAGTTTCGTAGGGCAAGTAAATTACCCTGGGCAAGCCTTTATCGATAGTTAGATGGGCCAGTTTCAAAGGGACATAAATCTTTTACAAAACTCCGAAGGTCAGATACCCTTGCGAAGGGTAGGAAAGCAACAAATGAGACCATTCAAGCAAGTTTCGAAGGAAAACCTTGGACCCAAAGTGCCCTTGCAGAGGGCAGAAGGTCCATTTGCAAAGGGTCAAGATAGAAAGCCAAAAAAGGGGGATTTTCCTTTGGAGAAAGTTTGAAGACAAAGAATGATTTTTTCAGACATTTTGTCTGAAGAAAATCCATGAGAAACCCAAGGTACGAATTTCTTTGGACATTTTGTCTGAATAAATTCACCAAGGAAAAGCCAAGACACTGAAGGCACAAATTTTTTCGGACAAAATGTCCGAAGGAATTCCTTTGGACATTTTGTCCGAAGAAATTCGGAAGGCAAAAAACCCAAAGGGTAAGTGCCCTTTTGGAGGACACTTGGCCATCAAAAAGGACCTTTTCCATTTTTTTGAAGGGTCACTTTCCCTTCAAAAAAATTCATTTGCAAAAAGCCAAGGAAATTGCTAAAGGGTTGTGATGGGCCCGAGAATGTCAACTTCAACATGGTAAGCTAGCCGTTGAATGTTCAAATGTCTGGTGACAAGTCCATGAACGTCAAATTCAAGGTAGTGAAAGAGCCATTAGTTTTCAAATGTGACGGTCCTGCAGACATCAATTTTATGGTGATAAGATAGCCATTGATTTTCAAATGTTTGAGGACGGGCCCGCGCATGTCAAATTTATGGAAATGGGTTAACAGTTGAAGAAAAGTTAAAGAACATTTCTTTCGGACAAAATGTCCGAAAGAATTCCAGAGCGGGAGCCAAAGCGTCATTAAAAGTGCGTGTCAAGGTGGCAATAAAAGGAAGAACTCCTTCGGACAAAATGTCCGAAGGATTTTCGTCAGATGTTTTGTTCGAAAGAATTCAAAGGCTCGGAGACCCGAAGATGGACTCAGCGACCCGCCAAAAAAGGAGCTCGAGAGGAGACAAAGAATAGCCCCAAGAGCCCGAATTGCCAGGAAAAGACAAGAAGTAGCAAGGAAAGAGAGAGCAAAACAGTAAATCCAGAACATGGCTACGCACACATAAAACAACGCTTGGGACGTTCTAGAAGACACATCCAGCCAAGTGCAAGAATGAACCAGATTAGTCCAGTTGGCAAAGGAGGCGTCGACAGGAGAAGTAATTGCTTGCAGATGGAATAGTCTCTACCAAACAGCCATCAAGGGAACTGTGCGAGCATTCAATAGAGCGGGCCATTTTTTCTTTGTTTAGCATTTATAAGCAGATAGTTGCACGAGTTTTCATAGAGAGGTGGCCTTGTCATTCAAAAAATAGAGCGACCCATGCTTTAACAGGAATGTTTAATGCAGTTTGAGCAGCAAAGTCAATGTCTGTGACATCCACAACATGGTTCTTTCAGGTGCATTTATGGAAATATGACAGTAGCATGAGAAGATTCCTCTTACCAAGGTGTTTAATACATTATGGGCCGCCTATTCTTTGAAAGGACCAAGAGTCTTTCTCTAAATTCTATATATTGTAACCTCTCAGCTTTGAAAAAGGGATCTCTTTCTTGTGTATGGCGAAACCCTGACAATTTTGTCTTTTAATCAAAAGAAGCATTTTTACCTCTATCTGATTCTTTACACTTTTGCATATGCCTATGTATTGCCTTGTGTTTAGTCATTTATCTTAATGCTTTCATAGGTTGATGCCAGTATATCTAGTGTATCCAAGATCTTCTTTTATAGGTTAACAGGAAGTGCTCAGGTTGGAGTATAGAGGCAGAGGAGCAACCCTCTAACAGTGTGCTTCTAGAGCACCTATGGTAGGTTCTTCTTCATTATAACTCCATTGAACCTTTTGTTCAAATGAAGTGTCTGTTCGCTCCTTTTGGTGTAAAGTGTTGATAAAAGATGAGTAAATTGAATCATTTTGGTGCATCACCATTTTAGTTAGGTTCTGCGTTTGTAACATCTTTTTCTCTTTTCACCCCCCCATTATTAGCAGTAGAAGTTAAGGACCTCAAAGGTGCATCAAGGGGAGCTAGCCCTTAATCTAGAATTCATTCCTCAAACTTGCTACCCACAGCAAGAGGAATGTCTCCATTGTGCCGCGTGGAAAAAAGAAGCCGAGTCTTCTTTTAAAGGGTGCAATCGACAGCGTCAACAGCTTCTTCAGCATCATTTTAAACACAAGCATAAAGAATGAAGAAAGAAAGGACACAATTCATCCTCATAAAGAATATATTATGTCTCAGCCAGAAATCAAGAAACAAGTCAAGACCATCAGTTTCACTCTTGTGTTCACATATTCAGTTGCTACAAAATCTATGAACATGAGTTTTAGCAGTAAAATCAATTAATTAACTTTGTTAAGTTTAAAAAAAAGCTTGAATGATCAAACTGAATATTGTCCACTTGCGAACCAGCTTATTGCCTACTTAATTCAATTATTGGAATTCAATATGGTCTTTGGGCACAAAATATTTAATCAAATTTATTGGAGAATGATCGACAAGTGTGCCGGAAAATATATTAGACTGTTATAAGTGTAAATTGTTGGCAGATCTTTCCAATACATCAAATGAAGAATGTGTTTCAGAAGAAGCTTATGTTTCCAGGGTTTTAGGCTCTTTTGTATTTCAATTTTTACATCAAAACCAGCCATAAAAAATTACATATTTTTTTTATAAATTTGGAATATTGGCCAAGTTTTATTTTGAAATAAAAAGGGCATTGTTTTTTCACTATGTTTAAGGCGACCTACAACCACAAGGCCCTAGGTAAGCTTGCTTGCTTCAAAGTAAATATTTATTTTTATAAATTTGGAATATTGGCCAAGTTTTACTCCTCAATAAAAAGGGCATTATTTTTTCACTATGTTTAAGACGGCCTACAACCACGAGGCCCTGGGTAAGCTTGCTTGCTTCAAAGTTGATATAACTTATGATGCATGGAACAAGAGGAGAAAGCTGAAACAACATCCAAGGGACTTGTACCCTTAAGCAAGCTTGTTTTTGATGATTGGCAAAGCATTTAGTGCACCAAAGATGATATTGATTATGAAGCACAGAAGAAGAAGAAGAGAAAGCGGACACAAGATCAAAGGGACGTGTACCCTTAAGCAGGCCTGTTTTTTATGATTGGCAAAGCACTGGTTCCACCAAAGTGAACATAGATTATGATACATAGAACAAGAGGAGAAAGTGGACACAACATCCAGGGGACTGGTATCCTTAAGAAAACATGTTTTTGATGATTGGTGAAGCATTAGGTGCACCCAATCTATGTATAGTTCACAAATGTTATCAATATGGAATTATTAGAGGCAAGGATATACTATAGTAGAATAAAATCTCAAAAATATTTTCTACAGAAGCCAAAAAAAACCTTATGGTGCATGCAATTAGATGAGCCAAAACACAGTGCTAAGTGATGGAGGTGACTTCCTGTACAACCTAGGTACTTGCATAATGATGACTGGATTAGCAAAGCTAGGATGCATGCTTTATAGACCTTGAAGTTATCATCAATGTAAAATTAATGCAATTATGATTAACTTGGGATTATTCCGCAAATTAAGAGGAGCTATTAAAATGCATTATGCATTAAATATCTCCACAGGCTTATGCCCAATGATTACGTGTTTGTTATTGGAAATAATCACACTAATAAAAAGAGATTTTGATATCAAGGTGCAATGAAGTCCCACATAACTCTACATAAACAGACCTTAAATACGTCAGGTGCTATGAACAATTAAAGAATAAAACCAATAACACTAAAACAAGCACACAAAGAAATCAATATTTAGGGGTTCTGAGTAGGGTTTGGAATTAATATATGTGAAACAGTGTAAAGAAGACACCAATTTTGGAAATTTAAATTTACCTTACACAATAGATGTTGTCGCCGAGGTTGTGGTGCAACAGTTAAAGTGGATGCATTGGCATAGTGGCGACCCAGGTTCAAATCTAACTAGTGATTAGGTGACCCACAGCAAGAAACATATATTTGCAGATTGGCATAGTGGAGGTATGGGGATTGGAACCCCCACTTGTGTTTCAGATTGGGCATGGGCTCATCAACCCCACAATTATAATGTATAAAAAAAACTTACACAATATATGTTATATGCATTCGGGCCATCACATTCACTGGTTCTACAAAAATATTTCATACCCTGTTTTAGGGCTTTTTCTTAACAAAAATTACATGAAAACGAAGAATCAGCCTACATATTTACTTGAATCTATGTTCATGGAACAAGAGGAGAGAACTGCATTGCTACATGATGGAGGTCGAGGTTGGTAACACAACTGAGGTGATTACATCTTGAAGCGTGCTCTTGACTGGCAAAGCTTTGGGTGACTCTGATGAGTCATAGCATAGACACCTTTGCAATTGTCATTGACATGAAGTAGAATACTAATAAGCTTTCCAAATTCAACCCCTAACTTCTATGGTGTATGAAATAAGAGAGGAAGCACACTTCTGTGTGATTGACGTGGCTTGTAACAAAGCTTTGGATGGATGGAATGCTTTGTTTAAACCTCACCATTGTTATCAAATATGTTATTAGATAGGCACCTCCATGACTGTTTTCCATGTTTGCACATATCAAGAGCAGAGGAGGTATTAATGTGCAATGACATTCACAAAGCTGATACCCCTGAAGCACATATGTTGGCTGTGTTGGCTTTTCTTTCGCAAGATAGATAGATTAAGATTATTATAGTGGAACGAAATTCTCAACTTATGTGGGCTATGCCATTTTATTTGTAAAAATGGCAGTAATGAGAGGCTTGAAAAACATCACAAGAGACCACATATGTAATCTTGTCTAACCCTGTCTGTAAGGTTGATATTTTTGTTCCTCAAAGCATACAAGTTGCATTTCTTCAGAACGGAAAAAGAAAATCGCAAAGGTTTCCACACATGATCTAGAGCACAATAGTCTGCTATGATTATAATAAAACCACCGTGGAATTTTGTTTTCAGGAAAAGGCCTCTCTGTATTCAACATAGAATTAGAGCTTTGAAACAGTAGAAAGCAGGCACCCACTTCAAAAACATTTAAATTTGATTTGCACGCAAATTGGCTATATCCATATCAGTGCATCACATTCATTTTTGCTGCAACAAAAATCATTTCCCTAGTTTAAACCTTTTCTAAAGGAAATAACAGGAAACGAACAAGAAGCCCGCATATTCACCTTGAATCTATGTTGAATAAAACCTTTACAGCGAAGCCTATTGAGCGGAGACTGCATCAAAAAATTTGACTGCACTGAATCTGTGACTGTTCATGGTGTCCATTGGGCCACTCCACCGACGTAATTAACTAATAACTACAATTCAGGAGCCAACAGAAACATCTTTTTAGTGCCATCAAAATGATTCCCCCCACTTCTAATAAAAACAGGGAAGCACCCATCTCCTCGGTGTCATTTCAACTGTCAAATATCTTCAGAGGCAGCAGCATTGAATTGACTGATGCATATAACGACAGACCAAATATTGGTTTATTCTACCAACCCAGTTTTCATTTCAATCCAAACAAATTTTGAACGGCTGCATAAGACATGTGATAAGAAACTCTAATTGTAGGTGAAGAAAGGATATGAATATGACAAAATTCTGAGATTCCACAAATGTTCTTCCAGTCAGAAGCCGACACAAATCTCCTCTCCAGTTCAGTTCTCCCTGAAAATATCAGAGGTTTGTTGAATATTTTTCTCCACGGATCATGCAAAACTGTCTGCCATCCCAGAATTAGCAGGTTCTTACGTGGCAGGATTAGCAGTTTATTAATCTTCATTCACCACCCTAATATCAATCAACTCACAAGAAACAAACGGCCCGATTCTCAGTGATAATTCTCAAAGGAGGCTATAAATGATACAAGCCCACATCAGTCTTTTAACTTTCTGTTAAGTGCATCAACTACCAACCCGTTTTCTTGGTGTGGATTTGTTACCCAGAATAAGTTGAGAGCCCCCGGAAAAAAATTATTTAAAAATATTTTTTAATAATAATACAGAGTATAAATCAACTTCTTCTTCTTTCTTTCTTTTTTTTTAATTATTTTTTATTGATAATATAGAGTATGGATTAAGAGAGAGCTATATTAACTTTTAAAAAGTTAAAATGAGATTTAAAATAGTTCTTTTCAATTAAAAAAAGGTTGAACAAATTTAAAAATGAATAACATTATAAAAGTTTTAAGGGCACCGAGATAACAAAGAACAATAATTAGGTAACATGAGTAATCAATGAAATTAGAGGAGGCGTAAGATCATTCAACATGTCACTCATCCTAGTTATTACCAACAAGCAGGGCGGCAATATTAAGTACACGATTCCACTAGTTATTTTGATTGTCCTTATTATCTTTGTTTGCAGACCCCTCCTTAAGCAAGCAAATAGCCAATGCAAGTCAAAGAAACTTTTCTTGTTGTGGAGTCCTCCACCCACTAGGGTCTGCGAAGCCACCACCAATATGAGAGTTGTGTTCTATATGAACGGTGTCCACTGCAAGCACCAAAACATTGATCCTAAGAGGGAGACTATTGGTGGGAAGAATTAACAAGGATGCAACTAACTATGCAAGGGCACCTCCCTGATGGTCTAACAAAGTCTAGAGGTGCTCCACCTCTAACCAAAGCTCCGCTTGCACTTGTAGCTATAACATGACATTTAAGAGCACTTGCACTTCATTAGGGGGAAAAAAAAAACATCCAAAATTAAATAGTTAAATATAACATTATTCCTTTCCTTCCACAAATGAAAGATAATCTTATTGGGGTTCTCACATAATAGTGGCTCTCAATTTGCATTATAAGTTGAATGGTAAAAAGCTATATATTGTTAAGATTTTTTTTTACCCTTTATACCAAACCCACAACAAACCTACTTAACTCATGACTTAACGTTTCACTAATTCTAGGCAAATAAAATATAACATAACTTGATAATAAAGCTAATATTAAAAGGGAAAATATCATATAACATATGTTGTGCCTAGGTACATAACATGCCCACCTTAGCAGCATTGTCCTCAAAGCTAGTAAAAAATCCTAAGTTAAGTGCACTCTAGAGTAATACTAGGATGGCTGAACTCTAGAGAACTTTTCTCTATGGGTTTTAATGCATGTGAGGGATGCATGTGGAATGAAAAGGGATGCACGTGAAATGGAATCGAAGACCACTACATCACAAGGGAAGCTCTAACCAACACACCATATAATACTACTTAACCAAATAAATGAGTGAGAATGTGGGATATTTTCAACTCCTTCAGCTCTCCTTACATTTTAAGGCACATTTTCCAACAATATGGAGACTTTTGTTGATACTTACCTTGAAACACCTCTTCTCCCATATGTAGACGACCCTTTTGATGTTTTTTTTCACAGTTAATGTGGCAAGTATGTTTGTTGACAATTTTATGTCACATCTTAAATTTCTCTTTAAGCTGAATAACCTATTTGATCTATGAATTATTATGATTAATTAGTTCATTAACTAAGATATGATTAAGTTTTATGACATATGTTAATTATGCGACAGTTATGTGTTGCTTAATTTACATGATTATTTTTCTATGAGTTAGTAGTACTTTTATATTTTGTACATTATGATCATGTATGTTAATTATATTGCATTATTTTAAGGATATAATAATGTTTCAGGCTAACTACCTGTTGTCACCAAATATCACCCCTCAGAGGAGGTTGTTCAAGCCTACTCTAAGATTTGGGCAACATTGGAATACTTCTAGGCTTGTGGATTGCCTATAGTAGAGGTAGAGCTCTAGGTTTAAGGGTCAGCTCCCTAAATTGACTTTTAAGTGCTTATCACCTACACTAACTGATTGCTTGGATGAAAAGAGGTAGAAATATGCATGAAAATAAACTCCTCTAAGGGGGTGATACAACAAAAATATATCCACAAGATCATCATACTCTTGCACTAAGAAAAAAGACCTACAACACTAGCTTCAAAGTCATAGAATACTCTAATATTAGTATTTCAAATATGGAGGTGATATGCATGAGACTACTCAAGGTAAGTGGACCAGAGGTTAGTTGCAGACACTAAGGCTACTTTTACACTTTAAAGGATTCAAAACACACTAGTTACACTCCATATGACTTGTTAGAATGAGAACTTCTTGCACCAAACATGAAAGGATAAAGATAAGCAAGGATAGAAGCTTATCACTAGCCCTCACCATACATCACTTCACACTTAGATAAGATGATTTTGAACTCAAAACTATATTTGCATGTATTAATAAAAGGTAAAGTACAACATCAAACCAACAGGGCTTTGCCATACCAGGTGTAGAATTCCAATACAAGAGCCAAAATGGCCTGCATTTATAGAATGTGTGAGAGGAGAGAGAGAAGTGGAGCTCAAGGGTCATAATGCCATTTGTCAAGGCATGAAAATTAGTTATGTTGCATATAAATGGAGTATGAACAGACCATGAAAGGTCTCTTTGGACAAATGTCCCTCCAAAGCATGAAAACTCCTCAAATATAGCGTAGGACCCTTTTACTACGTTCTTAGAAACTGCACTCATCATGAAGCATCTTTTGACTATTCCAAACTAGAATAGGGAGAGTTGCCACATGTGCACTATCAATGAGGGATTAGAAACATGCCACAACAATCATTAGATTTGTCCCTAACTCATGGCCTTCTTCTGGACACTTGTCTCACCCTCTGTAGTCACCATTACTAGCCATATAGGTCTATCTTGACATTTATCACCCAAATGATTTTAGTTTTTTGATATAATCCATGTAAGGGGTGATATGATACCTTTCAAGGGTCTTCTTTCCCTCCATTACATGAATCAGATCTTAAAATTCCCCCCAATTGGACTTATCACTTTCTCACTAGGTAGGCACTCTTTATCTCACTATGCCAGTTTAGATTGCCTATGATGAATGAGTTAGTAGAGATGTTCCCAAGCTTATCTAAGGTGAAAAATTGATATGGAGAGTTAGAATAGGTTCCAATTGACCTATCCAAGTGATTCTCTTTCTCCAAATCTCCTCTACACCTACAAAATACATAAAAACTTACAAAAAGGCCCCATTTTGTACTATTTTGTACAATACTTGTATGGCTCAACTAGTGGGTAAGGAACTTGAAGGAGTCCTAAACATGTTCCAAACACTTACCAAGCCAAACCACCCCTTATGGAAGCTTCTCCCTTCATTTTTTCTCCATCGAGTCAAAGTCAGGGTTTTGAAAGGGTTTTAAATGGTTTGGACTCTTAACAATGATTCATAAAACTGTGATGTCCAAACCCTCAACAAATTCCACAAAGTGGGGCTATAGGGCCCTCTCCAACTTTTCCTAACTCCTTGGGCTCCCATGTACTTTGTCCATATAGGTGCAAGCTATTGAAAATGGCCTATCAAGCTCTTGAGTGCATTCTAGGTAGGTCTGAGGTGCTTTTAGGTCAATTTGGCCATTTTATGTTGTTGTTTTTTAAAACCAATGGTACTAAATCATCCTCCACTTCCCCCTAAATGTCCTCAAATGGATTGGAATGGTCATATGCCCTTAGAAGTCTAAATGACCACCTTGAGTACTTAGGCCTAGTTTAGGCTTAATAGGTTTGACTGTGTTCTTGCATACTTGAACACTTCATAAGTGGTCTAGGAACCTGTAGATGCTTATTCCCACTTGTTCACCCTTGTTTCAACTCATCACAGTGTCACAATACTCTCCCATCTCTCCTCCTTACTTCTTTCTTCATTCATGGATAGGTCTACAAGAAGACCTGCATGTGATGAATGTCCTTTATCTGAGATAGAATAGAGGGTATATCCCCTGTAGATATGAACAAAGTGAGGTTATAGAAATCTAACTTAGGTCATGAATACTTAATACACCAAGTCTCAAAATGAGATCATTCTTCTAGAGTCTTCAACCCTTCATTTTCCTCAAACTAGCCCTTAGGCTGTGACTGTGCTAGAGTACTTTCTATCTGTGACAGAACATATGGTGTCTTTATTATTGGTATGAACAAAGTGAGGCCATGGGGATATATTTTATATCATGATGACCATATTCACAAATATTCAACACTTGAACATGTTCACAGAGCTCTTAACACCTCAAACTCTCCACACAAGCCTCCAAATGGTGACTGTGTGTAAGGTTGACTGGAATGCTCAACCTTTCCCTTTACTCAACTACCATTGAATGTTATATGCATTATGATATATTCACATTTATAATGACCTCAATATAGTCACTTGGTATTTAAAAACTTACAACTCCTTTAAGAAATAGACCTCCATATGGCACTTATTGCAAGCAACACTATGTCACAAGCAATATTAAGTGACTCTAGTATATAATCATTTGACGAATGTTCATGGTGTTTTAATTCCTATTGACACCATTTTTCCTTCAATAAAAACTTGGAATAGTCTCACAATGGCCAAACCTACTTCCATTCATCTCACTTTGCCATGTTTCTTCATACTGCATAGGTTGGTGTACTAGATTGAGAAGTGTACAAACTACAACCTCTAGACTTGGAAGTCTGTGTGAGGGTGACTTGACAATATTATCATTTTGGTGGGTGAGACCTTATTATAAATCTTCTATGATTTCCAAGTAGACATACTAGTTTGTTTTGTCCATCTAGGACACCTTATACTTTTAGCTCTTTCCAAGCACTAGAATGCAACTGTAGGCACTATTCTGAGTTCAAGAATCCTATAGGTTGTCATATGGCCAAAAAAATGTATCTTACTTCTCTGCTTTGCTCTGATGTCATTAGATCATATATCTCTTTTTTTTTAGACCACATTCTCATATTTTATCACAATCCATGCACTAGAAGTCACTTGAAAATCCTCCAAGATTGATATTTTGGTCTAAGAGGAAGCACTGTAGCACTGAGTGTTTCCAGTCAACATAGAATGAGTTGGAACATATTCAATACATCATCCTTGTTCACCCAAATGCCTCATTCTTAAGTCAAGACCTTGTCATTAGGTTTGGGCTACAAGATCAAGAACAAACAATCTCATTTAGACCATCTTAAATCTTCACCATGGCATTAACTATGTAATTCAGAGAGCTTTTCGAAGAAGTTAAGGTAAACTTGCTTTCTTGCAACGTTCTTCATTCTTGCATTAATGTAGGTTTTATTTGAGATGTTTATTGAATTCTCCATCATATAAATGGTCTGTTTTGCATATTAGATCAATAAATAAAGTTCCAATTGGGTTCAAAACACTCCAAAGTATTTTACCCCTTTGTCTCATATCTTTGTGGCAACCTTACTCCTGTAGGTCTCTAAATAGGTTAATTGTGAGATGAAAGTAATGGAAAAATTCCTCAACTTGTATGACAAGGTATGTTATTGGCCATTGATAGTGATATAAATCTTATCACAAGATTTATAACGTACAACCAATCCCTTCATATCAAGCATCTACAACCTTTATAGCTTCTAAACCCTGCACATTATGTCTATAGGTTATAGTAGAATATCTTGGATAGTTGGACTGAAAGCTATGTCTTATGGTTCACCTTGAACTCCCTTCACATGGCCTTACCAATATTAATTGACTATTCCTAGATCAAGTAAGCCGTAAATCTTATTCAAGGCTTGATGACCATGCTTTAAAACATCCACATATATCAAATATTTTACTCAAGTGTCAATGGTGATCACATTCAAGCACACAAGGGTGATTTTGTTTGTCCTCCACAGCCACACATGCCAATCATCTTGAAACAATATAGAATGAATGGATGGGCATTACAAGTTTGTATTCATCATTCAACTCCAACAACCAATATTTAATCTGTAACTGGATGGTGAAAATCGAGTGACTGGGATTTCATAGGCCATTTCAAGTGATCAACAATCTAAGTGATTGTTCATAAATCCTAAGCCATGAAATCTAAAACTTTGATCATGGGATGGAAGTACACAAGTAATACTATCATCCCCTAAATGCACTTGCTTTGACTCATCTTCTCTTGGCCGTACTAAATAGGAACTGTTGACCCTTTTTGAACCTTCCAAGGAGAGTGATGGGAAGATAGATTGGTTTTTTGCATTTTTGAGGCTACCGAGACTTTATAACCTTGGAGATGACTATGGGGAATTCCAAGGGACACTCCTGAAGCATGAACACCTTATTCCAACAAGCTGTACAGTCTGTATAACTCACTTGAAAATGAATTTTGAATGCATTTATTCTCTTTTCAACATTGCATCTACCAACTTTGTCAATTAAAAATAGTTACATGATACTTTATGACACATGGGATGTTGAAACAAGGTTTGGAACACTTATAACTTTTGGAAATCTCTACAAGTTCAATAAATGAGTCAAAAAGGTGACATAAAGTGACTTTAGGAAGACTAGGCAAATATTACAAGGTTTAGACCTATTGAGTGACATGATATGACATGGCTAGGACTATGGTGGACAAAACACACCTATAAGGATCTATGACAAAGTTTTGATTTTTAGGGGTTTGACTCAATTTGTTCTGGGATTCAAATTGGTCAACACTACCTTCATTGTTTTGAGGTGGATGCAAGATAAATTATTTCCTCAAAGTGTGATGGAGGCAGAGCATCATCGAAGAGGGTGGTTTAGATGAATACATAAGGGGATGATAAAGAAAAAATCTAAAAACCCTTTCACACACCATATTAGTATTTCATGTTATGTGATTAATTTTTTGATATATAGTTATAGTATGCTTTGTTTTCTATTTGAATGACTATTGTGATATTTTATGTTTTCACTAATCTAGTTGTGTTAATGATCATAATAATATGTTTGAGCGATTTCTCTAAATTAATGATCATACGTAAATTATATTATGTGATATAATCGTGTGTTTGAATTTGTTATGTTTTACTTACTTTACTGCCTTAATTGGGTACGACTGTGTAGTATAACATTGTGATGTTATGACAAATTCCATTATTTTTATTGATCTATAAGATTTAGGTAATAATAATTAAAGATTATTATTACGTTATATATATGTTTATCCTAAAGTTGAAAGAGATAAATAGCATTATTAAAAAAATTATTGTATTTGATTAAATATTGATCAAGGGCTTCATATTGATAATACAATAGACATTGGTTAGTATTATTAAATGATTTAAGGAAATCATTGTATTTGCAAAGTGTGTTTGTGAATGGAATTTTAATGTTAAAACAATAGTATTTATAATACACAATTATTGTTGGAGATTTTTCAGTGATGTCATGGAGGTGTCCATGTGAGTGGATGAAGTGTCTTGATAGTCTAAGTGTCAATGATAAAGTGTGCAGTGTGCTTGTCCTAGTATGCTTGAAGTAGGCTTGGTTGATCTTTAGTTTTGGCATGATTAGGGATGGGTATGAAGTATTGAGCATGTGTGAGGGGTCCTATCAGATGTCAAATATGATTGGAGAGCTTGTGGAATTGCATGGTATTCATCCAGTTCTTCATTATGTTCATCTTGGCGTAGTTGGTTCTATGATAAAAAAATCTGAGAAGGCAATTTGTTGACATCACCATTACCACGTATAGACGAGTCAGGGGAAGTTGGTCATATGGGTGTGATCACATTAGTCCCAAGTTATTATGATTCAAGTTCTAGGTCATGATGTTGAGTGTAGCTAAAGATATATGGGTGAAAAGTTGGCCTTTCAGATAGAAGTTCACTAAGTTTCTATACTTAGCCAGATCGTCAGTGCATGTCATACAGATATATATGAACCGGTAAGCTTATGCATTTAATTTAGGTATAAATAAAGTTAATAATGGTCAAATTTTTACATGGATATGTTTTCTATAGTGTCAATAAGGTACCCTAGAAATTTAGAGTCTTGAAGTGATTTTTATCTCAAGTTATAAAGCTTCAAAGTTGCTCTAGCAGATTGTGATGTCCCAGAGACCATCAAGTTTAATCACGTTAAAGTCTGAGGTCATTGGTCTAGAAGATCCAATGGTGAGCATTTATGTCAGGACCCCCTGCTCTTAAAGAGCATAGTTGATTACCTTTGTATAAGCAACTAAACACGAAATTTAACCAGAAGTAACAAGTAACTAGAAATTCAGAAATAACACAGAATATGAGAGACAATACCCAATTGTATTAATACTCTTCCAAAAATAATTACAATAAATAAGATGCCACAATATTCTTCTTGCTCCTCTAGGGATCCCACACCTCTAGGGCGTACAACAATAAATCTCTTCAAGAGTTCTCTTTCTCAATTACGGTCACAACAAACAACTCAAACACAGAGTTGCTATTCACCTCCACCAGTCAGTATCACTACTGCCAGTACCACCGAGTCAATAACAATACTGCCAGTACCACTGAGTATACACACATACACAAGTCTGAGTACACCACGTACTCCAAGTAGATCTCACCTGATCTTGCTACTTGTTGTGTTGCTGATCTCCCTGATCTTGCTGCCACCTGCAGATCAACCTGGTTTTGCACACCTGCAAACCTAGATCTTGCACACACACACACCTGCAGATCAACCGACCTTACTTACCATGTAGATCTCACCTAACCTTGCTATACCACAGATCAACCTGGCCTTTCACACCTGCCGACCTAGATCATACACACCCGAAAGAACCCTTGTCCTTGCCTCACCAAGTCCTTATGATTCTTCACACCAGCACCCCTGTGGATCTTCTACCAGATCTTGCAACAACCTATAGATCTACCTGATCATACACACTTGGCACTGTGGCACTATGAGGAGCTAACCTTGCTCTCTTCCCTCTGAAGGAGCTAACCTTGCTCTCTCTATCTAGCACACTTTACAATACAGCCCATGAGTCTATTATATAGATCCCATACAAATAATAATTAGACTTCTAATTACAATAATTAGAACCGCAGCTCCAAGACTAAAATTAGTATTTACATGCAAACTGGTCATTCAAAAAACTAATTGTTCATGCAACAAATAGTTATGGAACGCACAGGTGACCGACGTCGGTCCCTATCTGTCTGGAGGTGACCGACGTCGATCGACTCCTGATCGATGTTGGTTGCCCTGTGTACTAAATATAACCGACGTCGGTTGATCATGCCGACGTCAGTTGCTGTCACATTGAGCAACCTCCTCCATTTGCATTTGTGAAGCTTTTAGATCCACAACCTAACAATCTCCCACTTAGAGATAAATAGCTGCACCTGTACCTATACCTATACATCATCTAATTTGTTTCCTGACTTGTATCCCTCTTCAAGCTCAATCTTGAAGACCAACCACCGCAGTGAACCCTGTGATGCATCACCTGTCATCCAAGTCCCCTGCCACATCTGAATATACATACACATGTAGAGAAGTCCCTGACCCTGCATAGCATGTTAAACTGCTGTTGGTCCCTCTCAGATACCTGAGAACCCACTGAACTGCTTTTCAGTGCATCTTTCCCGAATTGACCCCAAACTCGCTGACAACACCCACTACTTGGGAAAGCTCAAGTCTAGTACTCATGTACTCAACCTCATCATGTGAATTGGGACATTGTTCTGTGAACTGTCCATCCATAGATGTGCTAACCGGTTATGCATCCTGCATCTTGAACCATGCCACTACCTTATTCACACAATCATCCTGAGACAACATCAACCTATGATCTTCCCTGTCTCTAGGAATACTCATGCCAAAGAATTTCACTCCTCCTAAATCTTTCCTGGCATACCACTGAACTAACTTTACCTTTAGCTCAGTAAAACCCTGCATGTGTGAACCCACTACATACAGTAACAGGATAATTTCGCGACCACTATCCAACCTGGTAAAGTAAACACAATGATTACAATGACATTGACTAAAGCCATGCTTTGTCATACACCTGTCAAACCTATACCACTATCTTGGAGCTTGCACAAGACCATATGACCTGGCCTTCCATCTCATGTGTCCATTCTCTCTCTTCTTTAACCAAGGAATCCATTTGTATTTTAGTGCTTTCATACCGGCTGGCAACTCTACCAAATCTCCTATTTGGTTCTGCATCCTACGAATCAAATTCCTCATCATGCCATGCTCCCACTATTTCCTGGATCCTACCTGCTCTGCAGTGAGTAACAAGTATAAAGAAGATGAATAATGAATTTGAGGCTTACTTACTCTTTCAGTCCTCCTCATGGGCATTTGAGACCCCTTGACAGCTTGCTGTTTGCCCAAAATCCATTACCTGGTTGACCCTGGTCTGCACCCGATCGATGTCGAATCCACCTGATCGCCAACGCTAGTTCCCTAACCGATGTCGGTGTCCACCTGGTCATCGATGCCAGTTCCCTGACTGACATCGATCACCACCTGGTCACCAATGTTGGTTATCTGATTGATGCTGGTAGCCACCTACCCGACACCACGGAATTCTTCAGTCTGCACATGACCGATGTTGGTGCCTGCCTGTTCGACATCGGTTCCACCTGACCGACGTCGATAACTGTGTTTTCTTGTGAGTGATGACTTTTTACCTGCAAGATCACCTTGGATCAAAACCTTATCCAAACTGCCCTGCTTAGAGTTATTCAGCCTTCTCCACTGATCTCTATCCATCATCTCCTCCATGAACACCAAGGCTTTCCAGTTCTTAAGTTTGTCAAAGACATCTGTCTTCTGCTTAAGAACATGCATCTCCTTTTTGCTCATGTGACCAAGCCTACAAAGCCACGTCTTTGCAATAGAAGGAGAATCAGTAATATAAGTAGATAGATAAAGGATACCTACTTTCTTACCACCTGCTAATTCAAATGCATCTGCTATGAGAGTTACTGTGCATCTCTCATCACCCAACTTTCCTGAAGAAATTAGCCTCATCTTCAGAATTGGGACCTACATGACATCCTTCAACACCCATGTGTTGGCCGTCTGCAATTTTAGCCGCACTTCCCCTTTGCCAACAATTTGACAAGGCTCACCATCCCCTAAATAAATCTTTCCAAAGTCTCCATGGACCTTAACATGGAAAAATACTCTATTTGGGGCTGCATGGAAAGAGGCAACATAATCTATAAACTAAGATTCTACTTTATCCAAGGAACATACAAGAGCAACCAGTGCAATAATACCTGCAACACATGCTACTTTATTTCCTTCATGCTTATCTTCTACCAACCAGCAATCTTTCTTTACCCGCTCTTTCTTTCCATAACTCCGTAATTGATCATTCTTGCTTTTGAATTCCTCCATACTTTCCTCTGCCATTGCTATACTCCCACTCAATCAAAAACCCCTGAGAGTGACCTGTAATCAACAAACACTTAACAAGCTCTGACCACCTATTAGTTGATCCTAGCTCTGATACCACTTGTCAGGACCCCCTGCTCTTAAAGAGCACAGTTGATTACCTTTGTATAAGTAAATAAACACATAATTTAACCAGAAGTAACAAGTAACTAGAAATTCAAAAATAACACAGAATATGAGAGACAATACCCAATTATATTAATACTCTTCTAGAAGGAATTACAATAAAGAAGATGCCACAATCTTCTTCCCGCTCCTCTAGGGCTCCCACACCTCTAAGGCGTACAACAGTAAATCTCTTCAAGAGTTCTCTCTCTCAATTACAGTCACAACAAACAACTCAAACATAGAGTTGATGTTCATCTCCACCAGTCAGTATCACTACTGCCAGTACCACCGAGTTAGTAACAATACTACCAGTACCACCAAGTATACACACATACCCAAGTCTGAGTACACTACGTACTCCAAGTAGATCTCACCTGATCTTGCTACCTGTTGTGTTACTGATCTCCCTGATCTTGCTGTCACCTGCAGATCAACCTGGTTTTGCACACCTACAAACCTAGATCTCACACGCACACACACCTGCAGATCAACCGACCTTACTTACCATGTAGATCTCACCTGATCTTGCTATACTGCAGATCAACCTGGCCTTGCACACCTGCTGACCTAGATCATACACACCCAAAAGAACCCTTGTCCTTGCCTCACCAAGTCCTTATGATTCTTCACACCAGCACCCCTGTGGATCTTCTACCAGATCTTGCAATAACCTATAGATCTACCTGATCATACACACTTGGCACTGTGGCACTATGAGGAGCTAACCTTTCTCTCTTCCCTCTGAAGGAGCTAACCTTGCTCTCTCTATCTAGCACACTTTAAAATACAGCCCATGAGTCTATTATATAGATCCCATACAAACAATAATTAGACTTCTAATTACAATAATTAGAACTGCAGCTCCAAGACTAAAATTAGTCTTTACATGCAAACTGGCCGTTCAACAAACTAACAGTTCATGCAACAAATAGTTCTAAAACGCACAGGTGACCGACGTTGGTCCTTATCTGTTTGGAGGTGACCGAAATCGGTCAACTCCTGACCGATGTTGGTTTCCCTGTGTACTGAATATAACCGATGTCGATTGATCATGCTGACGTCGGTTGCTGTCACACTGAACAACCTCCTCCATTTGCATCTGTGAAGCTTTTAGCTCCACAACCTAACAATTTAATCATACACATCAATATCAATTGTGCATATGAATTCAACATGTCAAAGGTTACACACATTGTTGATAAGTGTCACAAGCTTGTTAATCTGACATAAGATCAATGGTGAGTGGCAGTTTATACTTATGAAGATCAATGGTGCAGGACAAGTCAAAGAGTCAACAAAGCACGTAGGACTGACAAGTGGCACAAGTACATGGACTAACAACAAAGTATTCAAAAATCATGTGAGGGTGCCAAGTGTCATAATCATGGGAGTTCTGATCAAGATATAATGGTGAGTGTTGCAAGATAAAGACCTAGTTGATCTACAGAGATCGATGGTGCACATTTGGTCAATATTACAAGGGTGCATGCGATGAGGTCAACATGTTCAAAGTTTAACAAAAGAGTAAAGGTATAGATTGATAAATTATAATAATATTGATGGTACATATTTGATGAAAATATGCAAGGACACGATATGATGGAAAAGTTTTTGAAGTTTAACAGTTGCTCAGTGACCGTTGAAATTCAAATATTCAAATTTATGAGGGAAGACTAGTCTATAATTTTTGTGTTATAAATTTTGATATATGAAAAATTTAAGCATGGTGTAAAAATAAAAGTTTTAGAGCACTTCAAGGTGCTTCCAAAAATATTTATTTGAAGGTTTGAATGTTTGTACAATCAAAGTTATTGAGATCCAAATTTGACTATGTATGTGTCCATGCTCTGCAAGTAACCCGAGAAGGGTAATTGAGTTGTTCTCGATGGTATTTCAATGTTTTAAAATGAAATAAGTATTGGAGTATGTTTTATACTTCATGACGACCATCTTTTTGAATTATAGAGGTTTTTAAAATCTAGATTTTGTATTATCAAAGGCTTAAAAGTTGACTGTGTGTTTATTCTTAGTGATCATATATACGGAGTGATGTTTGTGTTAATTGTGTTATAGCAGAAGGGTGTTGTGATGAATATTGTCACTTCAGGTGGACCTATAGATTGTGTGGCATGGGTCTATATATTATTAAATTATTTTTGTGTTCTAATTTTTCTCAGAGAAGTGTCAAAGAGGTGAATGGGTCTCCATAGGACCTATAAGGGTTACTAAGGCCTAATTGAAAGACATAGCTACTTAAGTGTGATCCATGGATGCTATGGCCAATTTTTGTGGATAGTATTAAGATATGTTAGATGTCTTAAGGGATAAAATAAGTATTATGGCCAACCTAGAAGATAATAATAATGGTGGATCTATAAAATGTGAAATCAAAGGTGGTGATTTCTAAACTTGAGAGAAGAGGTGTGTGTGAGAGTTGAAGAACAAAGGAAAAGAGAAAGGGTGTGTGCCCAGTGGATGGGTTTTAGAGAAGAATAGGTTGATGACCTGTAGGTTATATTTTTGATGTTAAAGATAGTGCTCTTGTAGGTTTGAATATTAAGGATGAGTGAAGGATAAATGATGTCTATGTGATCTTTGTGGTTGATTTGAGAGATAGATCAAAGTGTGGACTATGTAGTCTGTAGAGTTAAAGAGAGCTGATATAAATTATATCTCCATCAAATTGGAAGGTAATCAGTAATCAATAGATGTTCATTTCATAAGTGTTGGGAGGGTGATCAACATCTAGGTTAGAAGGACTTGACCAATAGGTGGTTAGGACTTGATCATCTTAGGGGTACGTGCTCCTTATGAAATAGGTGTTTCAACAAAAATCCAGTTAGAAGGACTTGACCAATAGGTGTTCAAAAGGACTTGATCATCCTAGGGGTAGGTGCTCCTTGTGAAATAGGTGTTTCACTAAATTTTGGTCATAAGGACTGGACCAATCTCATGTTTGTGATCATATTGTAGGACAAGTAGTCCATGTGTTTACAGTCTTGAGAGTGGGTTTTATTCCTTAAGAGGGTTTCCCCCATAGATCTTGTGTTGTGTGTGTAATCTTACATTATTTATTTATTCATTGCTATAAGCATCTTGAATGCTTCATGAATGGTTGTATTGAATGCTTAAGAGTTTGAAGGGTTTAAAAATTGAATTAGATTATTTGCCACCACTAATTCATGCCCCCCCTCTCAGTGGTTTGTACCTCTAGAAATTGTTATTAGATCAAGTCCTTTAGTAAAGGATTGATAAATTGAATAAGATCCAAGGTATGATATAGATAGCGATCAAATCCAAGGAGGTTTTCCCACTAAACAATAATTGATGTTCAATGGATCTATTTATGATTTTTGGAGTGAAAAGATGAGGACCTACATCATGTCCCTAGGGTTTGACACTTGGAAATATGTTGTGGATGGTTATTCTACACCTACTATTCCTCCATCCAATACTATAGATAAGAAGTTGTTTGAGAAAAATTCTAAGGCAATGAATGTTATCACTTGTGGTCTTTCAGAGATTGAATACACCAAGGTAATCCATTGCATATTTCCCAAGGAAATGTGGGATAAATTGAAGACTATTTATGAAGGAGATTAAAATGTTAAGTTGTCAAAGTTGTAGAGTCACCAAAGATAATTTCAGAGTCTTAAGATGAAGGAAGAAGATTCTGTGGCATCCTTTTTGCAGAGAGTTGATGAGATTTTGAACATCATCAGAGGTCTTGGAGAGAAGCTTGAAGAAGATACTATAGTTAAAAAGGTATTAAGGTCTCTCTCTCTCTCTCTCTCAAGTTTGATTCTAAAGTATATTTTTTATAAAAAAATCCATGATCTTACTCAGTTGAAGATGGATGATTTACATGGCATTCTTACTGCCTATGAGATGAGATTCGCAGATGATAAACCACCAAAGAAAGAATCATCATTCAATATAGAAATGAAGCCAAATAAGAAGTTCCAAGGTAAGAAACACAAGGAGATGACATATCTGATATTGATGAAGATGAACTAATTTCTTTGTTTACAAAGAAATTAAAAGTAGGGTCAGGAAAATATAAGGGTAAACTACCCTTAAAATGCTTCAATTGTGGAGAGGTAGGACATTTTGCTAATAAGTTTCCTCATAAGCATAAGAATAATGATGATGAATATCATGATGATGGCCAAGATGAAGACAAGAAGACATACAAATCTAATAAGAGGAAGAAAGGATTCATAAAGTATGGCAACAAAAGTCCTTCAAGAGCAAGAAGAGTCTCTACACCAATAAAGATTACAACTCATTAGATGAGAGTGAGGACAGTGACTCTGAGTTTGATAATGAAGATGGTGGTCTTATTGAATATAAATCCCTATTCATGGTTGAGGAAGGAAGTTGATCATATCAAAAGGGCTCTACTTGGAGTATTTAGATGATGATAAAGATGAGATGGACTATGAGACTGAATTGATGAATGCTCTTGAAGAGCTAAATATTGAGAAGAAGATTAACAGGAAGATGAAGTCTCAAATCATGGACTATGAAGATCAAAGCAGTGTGTTTGAGGCAAGAATGAATGAAGACACCAAGAAGCATGAAGATATAGTCAAACATCTCAATTTTCAATTGGAAATCTTGTTTACATGCCTGAAAGCTAAAGAAGATGAATGTTCAAGGTATGTAATTGAAAATGAGTCATTAAAATCTAAGTTAGAGAAGACATCTAGTAAGATGCAATCATTTATGAGATTTGAAAAGAGCTCAAGTGATATAGACAATATTTTGAGTGGTAAAAAACATGCAATTGATAGAATTGGTCTTAGATATAAAGAAGAACTAGAAAATGCAACTCAAGAAAAGATGAAGACTAATGTAAATCAGACCTTGAAGGTCACTAATCAGGCAAGGAATGAAGAAGTTGGCAGAGTGAAGACAAATTAGATCAGACAACCAAATGCCATGAGGTATGCAAGTTTCAATGGTTATTGTTACACATGTAATCAGTTTGGGTATAGAGCTAGAGAATGCAAGAGACCCGTTAGAAATGAGTTTGCATGAAACTATGATGGGGGCCATTAGTCAAAAGGTGTGAATAAAGTTAGGTACTTCAATTATCTTGATGAGGGACATTTTGCTACGCATTATCCAAATAAGATAAGGCAAGGTGAGTCCTCTTCAAAAGGAGTAGTTTATTTCAATTGTCAAAAGAATTGACATATTGTAAGATTTTGTTCTAATCAAGAAAGGCAAGATAAGCTTCTTGAAAAAGGTATAGTGTGCTTCAATTGTCAATAGAGAGGCCACATTGTTAGATTCTGCAAGCAAAGGCCTACAAGATATAATAGGTTTAATCAGGTTCTTAGAGTGAAAGAAACAAGGCAAGTTAAAGCATGAAAACCAAAGGTGGTAAGTGTGAGTCATGATGAGTATGCAGATCCAAGTACTTTTTTTTCTATGGTGGAAAATCCTATAGAAGTTGAAGAGTGCCAATAGCTCTCATTGTCTACTCATGTTGTGAATGAATAAACCAAGTTAAAGGTGAAGACCAAGGTTTCAGTTGAGTATAGTTCTGAGGTGTGTTTGGATGTTAATGAGAATCTTGCTATGTGTGAGAAAGTTTCAAGCTTGGTTCCTATGTTGTCAAGGTCTGAATGTGATGTTCTGTAATGCAAAGAAACTACTTCAGTGATCAAGGTATATCAACTTTCCATAGTTTCTCCAAATGTTGCATATCCTATCATAGAAGACAAAGTGAGTGATGTATAAAAATAACAAGTTTTCAAAGATCAAACTAAGGATAACAAGAGCAAAAAGTCTTATAGCCATAAAAATATTTTAGTGGTTACTGAGGAGATGTGGGCCACTCCTGGATTCACTTTGTTTTAAGATCATAATGGTGTAGAGGAGGTCTCTATCTATGCTTATTAAGAGACTCCTTTCAGTGGACAAGCAAGTGTTGTTGTTGTGTTCATTAGAAGATCCTAGAAGGCAAGAGATGAGTATTTCTAGTTGGAGTTGGTGTGTCAAGATGGGAGAAGTGCTTTGATGAGGTCAGAGTGATGTCATAAGGTGTTTTTGTTGTGTATGTAGTGTCTGCAAGATCAAAATGGGTGTTTTTAGGTGTCATAATGAGATTGATGGAATGCCAAGAAGAGTTTGGTGCTCAAAAAGGTTTGTGCACTTCTTTGTGATGTGTTCTAGGTGGTTTTATGTCTTGATGATCCTATTTATGCCTTTTGGCAGTTTTTGTGTGTTATCAAGTTTATCTTTCTTATTGTAGATCAAAGCTATGGTATAGGAAGTCAATGTTCCAAAAATTATGGAGGCTCAAATCTTGGTCTATAAGTGTGTGATGGTTGTCTCCAGGTGTGCAAGAAGTTTTAAATGTGGGTGTTGACCAGAAAGAGGTTTGTTAACTCTATTTGTTTTTAGATTCTAAAGTTTTGGGCTATTATAGAAAAGTGAGTTGATTTATAAGTTGAGGTATAAGGATTATTAATAGGTTGAATGGAGTAAATGGGTTGTCAAATCAAGCTTAATATAGAATTTAAGGTTTGTGTTTTTTAAATTATTCAAGTTTTTATCAAAATAGAGGCCTAATTGGCTAGTAGATTTGTGAATTCTAATGTAGAGGAGGAGCTAGGTGATGAAAATTGGTGTGATTAAGGGGACATATTATATTGATCTAGATATGAAGTTTTAGGTCTTGAAAATATGTTTACTAAAATTTATGGGCTCTGCAAGTTCTAGGTAGGGCTACAAGGAGTCTAGACATGCCTAGTGTGAAGATTTGATGTTTTTGCTCAATTTTATCCAAAAGTGCAAGGCATGAGTGTTTCAAGGTGAGTTATTAGGTTGGTTTATAACATGTTTCCTATTTGGTGAGTGGCATGAAGTTCTATTGGTGGTCTTTTAGGTGGTTTGAGAGAGAAGGCTAGTAAGCTTGTGTGGTGGTTCTTCATGGTGTGTGAAGATCTAAATATGTTCAAGAGGTGAAAGGGATCAGATATCTTAGGTAGAGTCCCTCTCATATGTTTCTTAGTGATTTCCATAATATTTTAGTGTTTTTGTGTGTTTTTTCTTCATTGGTTGCAGTGATTAATTGAAGAGAGTGTTGGCATGTAACAAGAGGAAGTTGTCAATGCAAGGAGATGTAGGCTCAAGGTAAGGGGGAGTTTGTATCATATTTATAAGGTGGTCCTATCCTATTGGTGGTATTTTTAGGTCCTTAGGATCATTTTTTCCCCACTTTGTCATTGTGTCAAAGGGGTAAAAGGTTCCTATTATGAAAGTGCTTGAAGAGAGAGAAGGAAGGTGAACTATATGATGGGTATTGCCATCAATGATAAAGAGAGAGATTGTTGGAGAGTTTTTAGTGATGTAAATGAGGTGTCCAAGTGAGTGGATGAAGTGTATTTATAGTCTAACTATAAATGATAAAGTGTGTAATGTGATTGTCCTAGTATGCTTGAAGTAGGTTTGGTTGATCTTCAATTTTATCATGATAAGGGATGAGTCTGAAGTATTGAGCATGTGTGAGGGGTCCTATCATAGGTCAAGGATGATTGGAGAGATTTTGGAAGTGAATGGTATTCATCCAGTTCTTCATTATTTTCATTTTGGCATATTTGGTTCTATGATAGAAAAATCTAAGTAGGCAGTTTCCTGACATCACCATTACCAGATATGGATGTGTCAGGGGGAGTTGGTCATATGGGTGTAATTAAATTAGTCATAAGTTGCTATGATCCAAGTTTTAGGTCATGATGTTGAGCATAGATAAATATATGTGGGTGCAAAGTTGGCCTCTCAAACAAAAGTTCACTAAGTTTCTATACTTAGCCAGAACGTCAGTGCATGCCATGTAGATATGTATGAACTAGTAAGTTTGTGCATTTAATTTAGGTATGAAAAAAGTCAATAGTGGTCAAATGTTTACATGGTGATGGTTTCTATAGTTACAAGAAGGTACCTTGAAAATTTGGAGTCTTGAAGTGATTTCTAGCTCAAGTTATAAACCTTCAAAGTTGCTATAGCAGACTATAATGGGCCAGAGACTATCAAGTTTAGTCACATTGAAGTCTGAGGTCATTGGTCTATAAGATCCAATGGTGAGCACTTAATCATACATATTGAGATAAATGGTGCATATGAATACAACATGTCAAAGGGTGCACGTGCTAGTGACAAGTGTCACAAGCTCACTAATTTGATAAAAGATAAATAGTGAGTGGTGGTTCATACTTATAAAGATCAACAGTATAGAACAAATCAAAGGGTCAATAAAACACATGGGAATGCCAAGTAGAACAAGTGCATGGACTGATATAAAATTATTCATAAGGCATGTGAGGGTGCCAAATATTTTAATCATGGGATTTTTGATCAAGATCTGAAGGTGAGCACTGTAAGATAAAGACTTGGTTAATCCACAGAGATCAATGGTGCACATTTGGTCAATATTTCAAGGGTGCATGAGATGAGGTAAACATGTTCAAAGTTTAACAAAAGAGTAAAGGTAAAGATTGAGCTAATTATAATAATACTTATGGTGCATATTTGATAAAAATATGTGAGGACATGAGATGATGGAAAAATGTTTGAAGTTTAACAATTGCTCAGTGACCGTTGGAATTCAAATATTGAATTTACAATGGAAGACTACTCTATAGTTTTTGTGTTATAACTTTTGATATATGTATAATTTGACTATGGTGTAAAAAAAAAGTTGTATAAGACTTCAAGGTGTATACATAAACATTTATTTTAAGGTTTGAATGTTTGTACAATCAAATTTATTGAGCTCCAAAGTTAACTGTGTATGTGTTCATGCTCTGCAAGTAACCCAAGAAGGGTAATTGAGTTTCTCTCGATGGTATGTCAATGTTTTAAGATGAAATAAGTATTGGAGAATGTTTTATACTTAATGAGTACCATCTATGTGGATTATAAAGGTTTGACCAATATAAATTCTATATGATTAAAGGCTTATAAGTTGACTGTGTGTTCATTCTTGGTGATTGTATGTACAAAATGATGTTTGGGTTAATTGTGTTGTAGAAAAAGGGCATTGTGATGGATGTTATCACTTAAGGTAGACCTATATATTGTGTGGTATGGGTTTATGTATTGTTAAAGTGTTTTTGTGTTCTAATTTTTCTTGAAGAAGTGTCAAAGAGGTGAATGGGTCTCCATAGGACCTATAAGGGCTACTAAGGCCTAATTGAAAGGTGTAGTTACTTAAGTGTGACCCATGGATGCTATGGCCAACATATGTGGATGGTATTGAGCTATGTTAGATGTATTAAGGGATAAGATAAGTATTATGGCTGACCTATAAGATAATAATCATGATGGCTCTATAAAAGGTGAAATCAAAGGTGGTGATTTCTAGACTTGAGAGAAGAGGTGTATGTGAGATTTGAAGAGCGAAGGAAAGAAGAAAGGGTGTGTGCCCAGTGTATGGGTTGTAGAGAAAGGTAGGTTGATGAATATGTGTATGATTTGTAGGTTATATTTTTTATGTCAAAGACATTGCTCCTACATTATTGAATATTGAGGATGAGCAAAGGATAAATGATGTCTGTGTGAGATTGGTGGTTGATTTGAGAGGCAAATCCAAGTGTGGATTTTGTAGTGTGTAGAGTTGAAGAGAGATAATATACATTATATCTCTTTGATATTGGCAGACAATCAATGATCAAGAGATGTTCATTTCATATGTGTTGGGAGGGTGCTCAACATCTAGGTCAGAAAGACTTAACCAATAGGTGTTTAGAAGGACTTGATCATCTTAGGGGAAGGTGCTCCTTGTGAAATAGGTGTTTCAATAAATCCAGTTAGAAGGACTTGAACAATAGGTAGTCAGAAGGACTTGATCATCCTAAAGGTAGGTGCTCCTTATGAAATAGGTGTTTCACTAAAGTTTGCTCAAAAGGACTTGATCAGTCTCATGTTTGCGATCATCTTATAGGATAAGTAGTCCATGTGTTTTTAGGATTGTGAGTGTGTTTTATTACCCAAGAGGGTTTCCCACATAGATCTTATGTTGTGTGTGTAATATTACATTATTTATTTGTTCATTGTTATAAACATCTTGAATGCTTCATGAATGGTTGTATTGAATGCTTAAGTGTTTGAAGGGTTTGGAAATTAAATTGGATTGTTTTCCACTATTGGTTTAGCCCCCCTCTCAGTGGTTTGTACATCTAACAATTGTAATACTATACTATATAGTCACAATGTTAATGGGTAGTCGATAATTATTTCATGGAAAGTTAAGGATTAATCATCTAAGTTGATAGTTGTTGCATGGTATATCAAAAATATTATGACTTGTGGTTTATTTGATTATTTTTTCAGTTTGGGAAGTCGATGAGGGAATAATGTTAGTCAATGGCATGCAAATATATTTAAGATTATAAAATGATTATTTTAATCAATTAAAAAGAAGTTTCAATGTGATTATGGTTATTAACCACTTGTTGACTTTGGATTAACATTATTTTGTGAAAATCATGAAGTTTGGTTATGGTATACATGGTGGTAAACTATAACATATAGGGAGTTCTATTGAGCTATTTAGCCATGCATTTAGTTCAATTAGTTTTTTTGGCCATTAATGGTGTAAAGAAGATGGAAAGTAGTATAATGGGGATGAATAAAATAAATAAAATAGGGTTGTGGGAGGAGGATGACACACGACATACAATGGATAAAAAACAAAAGAGATGGAGGAGAAAATTGAAGAGAAAGAAGAAAGAGAATTTTTATCATACCAAGTTGGTTTTGTATTTTAAATTCCTATGTGTAATGTGGTAAGGATTTTGAACGGAATGGTTATTAGGTTGTTTTTGTTTGAAATGTTATGGCATGTTTAAGAGGGATGTATGTAGGGCCTTGTGGAAGGCTTAGCCTCCATAGAACCCTACATCCAACCCAGGGTAACCTAAGGGATTTGGGGTAGGGCATGTAGGATTTTCCATGGTTGTTTGGCTTTAATAAAGCTTTATATTAAACTCCTCCTCCATTCAAAAATCTCTATTTTACAATGGAAATGAATAATTCTTGGTGGGTATATATTATTTGGCTCGAAATGGATATTATCGAACCAGTTATGATATATATTCACTAAAGTATTTGAAATTATAGACTAAATATTTGGATGGTATGAGAGCTCAACTATGTGAAAACCTAATGGGATTTAGGCATAGACGTACAGGTTATATATACAAAAATGGATTGTAAATACACACACACATATATAAGTATATACTCAATTCATTCTTATGATATATATACATATACTTATATATATTTATATATGTATACCTTTATATTGAATCGTAGGGTTTTAGTGGGAAACTATATGTGTTACATTAAAAATTGTAGATAATTGCATAGACAAACTTGAAGTTTTGGTTTCAATTGGGTTTATGTTGAATTAGTATCAAAAAAATTTATACATACAGGATAAAACCTTAGTTTTATACGTTTGACTATGTTATGAATCTTGTATCATGCATACTTGATCATTTATAGTTTTGGGAATAGTCAATTTTATTAATATCATGTAATCCAGATACATGTAGGTGATTGACCAATTGTAGATTTTGGAATTGGTTTTTTGCATAGTAATATACCTGCTTATGTTAAATTTACATGATAGAGTTCAATTTTAATTATGTTCATTAATTATATGAACTACGTTTATATTTTAGATATGACTGAGTGTTATGGCTTACTTGGATTTGTCTTGATCTATGTAAGAATTTTAGTAAAGTTAACATAAGGACTAGATTTATGGGTTAAAATGTATATTTTCATAGATTTATATGGAGTAGTTGATGTTGTTATATTAGAAGACCCAATGGGTCCTAGTCAGCTGTGTGTTTGGATTTAATCATATGCATTTTGTTTATATGTCAATTTTAAATCGATTGAACTGGGATGTTTTGATTAAATTAATGGAATGAATTGTTGGTTGAATGAAATATGTGGATTTTATGAAAGTCTATATGTTTTATTAAAACAAGTATATGTGGGGAATTATCTGGTTTATAAAAGGGGCTACGGGGGTTATTTTATTTACTGGATGTATACATTACATATACAACATACTTTAAGTCATGTACAATGGATGTATAATTAAAATATACCATATATGATAAAGTATTTGTATTGTATTAAAAATGAATTGGGTACGTGTGTGTGTGGGGGGGGGGGGGGGGGCAGGTATAAATATATATAAACTATCCAATTCATTTTTAATATAGTACAAATACTTTATCATATATGGTATATGATAAAGTATTTGTATTGTATTACAAATGAATTGGACAGTTTATATATATTTATACCACACACACACACACATGTGTGTGTGTGTATGTGTGTGGGGTATAAATACATGATTATGGACTGTGTAATACATATGATTTGATTATACCATTTATGTGTGTGTGTGTGTGTCTTTTTATACTTAGCTATGTTGTGCATGAAAACATTATTACGATATGGTGTGTAAATGAATGTTTGTTATATATTTTAATCTCATATATATAAGCATTCAAATAATGTATTTAAGAGTTTAAATATAAAGTATTTGTGATGTTTGGGATTGGATTTTGTTTATATGTGGAATATAAACAATAAATGAGATTGAAATATAATGTTGTCTCATGGAAAAATAACATTATAAGTTACTTAGTATTTTAGGTAACTGTTAGTTTTGATGCGATCATATCAGGATGGTATATATAAGACTGTTTAGATTTTGCTTATTATTTTTTAATAAACTAGATGTATGGATTCATTTCACTTCATTTGACGTACTAAATGAAT
Source organism: Torreya grandis (assembly GCA_037957365.1). Lineage (NCBI taxonomy): Eukaryota > Viridiplantae > Streptophyta > Pinopsida > Cupressales > Taxaceae > Torreya > Torreya grandis. The sequence goes on along the minus strand of JARHVA010003406.1, from coordinate 1,297,192 downwards.
GTATGGTGATATTTATGTACTTAACATAATTTTACTTTACTAAGAGAAATATTTTTGAATGAATCTATTGGTTTTAATATTATTCATGACCCTCAATAAATAGTGGACATATTCCATTAGATTAATTAACACCATCAATACAAGATGAGGTGTAATTTGATCGAGTGTTGTATATGAATTTGATTGATCCTAGAGATCATTTGTTATTTACAACTTTAGCCAAAGTAATGTTTTGTTTAAACATTGATAAAATCATATGCTGATATAGTTTTCATATTTGTGTGATATCATATTAAAATATATTTCTTTATGGTACACATTATGCATTAGATATCTTCAAAACATAGGTTCTAGTTTATTAATATAAATTATTGCACCATCACTATCTACCCATCCATTAAGGGAGGGTCATCCCATTATTTGGGAGATAGTGTGGGGGATCTATGGTTTGTGGTTAGTGTGGAAAATCACTCGGATGATGCTCTCCCTCCTAAATGGAGTACTATACTAGGGACTACACTTGATATTACAAATTGATACTTGAGTAACGGAGGCTCTTGAGTCATAGATACTTTTCTCTGTGGAGATTTGTATCATGTTTTATCATTTGAGATATTTTTATTTATTGCTAAGAAATGTAACATTTATACATTGTAATTATATAATAGTTATTGTAATGTTGTATCAGTTGTGGCTGAAATTATACTATTTGATTTATGATTAGATGCAGTATTTATTTGTTATTCAGTATTTTTCATGATTAATATATTTGTTCACAATGATACTTAGCTAAGTGAATTATCTATAAACCTTTTTATTTAAATAAATTAATACAATTAGTTAAAGATCACTAATTAGGTTTCTCATGGTGAAATCTAAATGATGAATATGTGTATTTTTTTTAAATTACTATATTTTGGTAAAACCCAGTGGGATTGTTATATTTTGGTATCAGAGCTGAGGTTAAAAATCTAGGACTTAATGTGTTTGATAATGTAAAATTATTCTCTTAATAACCATGAAGAACAATGGTGCACACTAGACTAGGAGGTGAGGGTACTTTGAATATTAAACCTCCTATTAATCCAAATTAGTTTGTTGCTAAGCAAGCTACCAAGTTGGACTTAATCTTTGTAACCATACAAGAGACTAGGGACCAAATCATGGCCCTAAAACAAGAAGTACATGGCCATGAAGAAGATAATGATAAAAAAGAACATAAAGAGCATCATAATGACCAGGAACATCTTCAGGAGAAGAGGCATAAGGAGGTGCCATAGCATGCAAAAGCTCAAGTAGCTATAGAGTTAACACACGACATGAAAAAGGTGAATCCACCCAAGTTTGATGAAAGTATTTTGAGGGATGGATTTGAAACATGGACGATTGAAATGGAGAAATATTTCAAGATTAAAAATTATTTTGGCCATGAAATTAGTCTGGGGAGTTTATCAACTTATTAGTGGAGCAACAACTTGGTGGGTAAACAAGAACCTTGAGATAAACCTCGACTCAACCACCACCATTTAGGAATAGTTTGTGACACTATTTAGGTCATGATAGCTTCCAAAAATGTACTTTGATAAAAGCTTATAGATTTTTAGAATCTTAAGTAAGGGGATTTGTTGGTGAATGAATATTAAGAGCAATTTACCAAGATTATTAAGTATGTACCTCAATATTAGTTGGATGAGAGGTTCAAAATTAGGAAATTTGTCATGGGATTGAATCCTCAAATAGGCTATGAAGTATATGTGCATAGTCCTATTGCCCATTTTTGGCCCATATACCAAAATTTTGTCCAAGTGTGAGAAGGTGGATATTCAATCGAAAGTGGCAAGTTCAGATAACCTCAAGTACTCCAAAGTATAAGTCTTCAGATTTCAAAGTCAAAAGACTTCAGGTTTCTGAGGGCATAGTGCAAATTAGATTTCTAGTAGTGCTTGACTTATAAATGTTTTATAACTAGAAGTAATTTAGGTTTATGAGCCTGAATTACTCATGGACAATGTATTTTGGGTTCTCTAAGGAGCACTACTTAATTACTTCATAAGTTATGAGTAGTCAGAAGCCCGAAATAAGTAAAGGGACTTGACAAACCCGATTTGGTCTCAAAAAATAGTGCTCTTTAGGTTCTTCAAAGGATAGGTCTTCTCCAAAGAATACTCCAAGGGTCATTGACAAATCTAAAGGGCATTTATTTCTCCAAGTGGATAGTTGCAAGTTTCTCAAAGGCTCTTTGAGCTACGGGAGGACCATTTCAAATTTTCTAAAGGGTATATTTCACTTTGGAAAATACCATTTGTAGAAGCCCAAAGGGATCCTTACCCTTCAAGAGAGTCCTTACAAAATCCCATGGAAAATAATTTTGAAGGAAAGGAACAAAAAACAAAAGTTTGAAGGGTATGTTACCCTTTGAAAGGACCATTTCAAATTTTTTGAAGGGTATCTTTCCCTTTGGGAGGACCATTTTAAAAGGCCAAAGGGCACTTTTTTTGATGGAAGGACCATTTGCAAAAGTTTGAAGGGACATACAAGAAGCTCGAAGGGTCTCTCACCCATCGAGAAAGTCCATTTTGAAAAATACAAAAGGCAAATTTTGAAGGAAGAGAACAAGAAGGAAGCTTCAAACAAAAGTTTGAAGGAATTCCTTTGGACAAATTGTCCCAAGGAATTTATTTGAGAGATTCACCTGAGACAAATAGATCTTGAAGAACAAAGAAGCTCATAGACAGAGTCAGAAGTTGAAGAGATCAAAAAGGTTGAGTTACTCTGCATAGAATAAATCAGGATTCTTCAATGACTTAGGTTGAAAAGCTTTATAAGTCAAGTAGCTTTGAAAAACCAAATTAAATAGCAAAGAGTAGATCAGGTTTTCAATGTTGCTTGACTTAATAAGCTCAATCCAATAGCATTTTCTAAGGATCGACAGTGCATGAGATTCATGATTGAATAAATGAAAGGTTACCAAGTGGCACAAAGGCATCCACGACATAGGTCAAGGATCTACGGTAGCTTCCAATGATCAATAAATGCAAAGGGGAGTCCAAGTTGCTGGTAGTTGGGAATTTATGAAGGTTTTCATCCTTTAATATGTCTCGCTCCTAACAAATGATCATCCAACATAAAAGTGGCATGGTTTGGCCAGATTTTTCAACACATGGAGACATTCACACCTTTTCAATAGGACATGTAAATGGGAAGGTCATCATGCCATCTTTAATGCAAAGATCAATGCAATCATGCCAAGAAGTGATGTTTTAGCTGCCCATGACATGGCTTCTCAAAATCTACCAAGGGAGCGACTTGAATGCAGGAATGGCTTGAGGAGATTGGGATGACCTTAAATGACTCACTCTATGGTCAAAGAAGGATGACAGTGGTGGTTGTAAGAATTTATGGTTTCCATTCCCAGTTTCTCACTCATTCCCATCTTCTCTTCCCTCTTTTCTATTATAAATAGAGGCCTTGCAGCCAAGAAATTATCTCTAGACTGGCAATAAAGTTACTCTATGAAAATCACTTCATAAAAGACATTTTGAAGTAATAAAAAATATTTTTTTACCTATCTCTTATCTGGAAATTGCATTGAGTAAGCTTGTCCATGATGGCTTTGTGAAGAAGTGTTATTCCATGCCCATTGCCCTTCTTTCTTACCTATTTTATAGTTAATTGTAGGTCTAGAATTGAGCCTTTCCACCATTAACAGACACTTGGTGTGGATTTTGAAATTCCTCTTTGCTTCATATATGGTCCAGTGAGCCTAGTTTATGAAATACTTATGCAAATTAACTGGTTGTGAGGTTGTGTAAGCAAAATTTATCTTATATTGAATTAGTGTTGATTCCCATCCTAAGTGGATCATTGTTTTGTTGCATCACCTCCCTTAACTTAGATTTCCTTTCACGTTATCCACCTATCCCTTTTCCTTAGCCAACAATAGATATTAGTGTGGGAATCAATAGCTGAAGTGAAGCATCTGAGGAACTAGCCTCATTAAAAATCCTAGAGGTTCAACCTCAACATAGGATACCCACATCCTGAGGTTGTTTCCATGCTTGTAGCTAGAAGTGAGAGAGCCTGAAAAACTCTCCCATAAAGGGTGCAATTTCTAGATACAATAGTTTTGGCATGCCTGGTGGAACCCACTACCATTTTTATTTCCATTTTTTATGGAAGATTGGTCAAGTTTGATGTTGTTTTGATCAATTTACAGCAGTGGTAGCTTTCATCTTCCAGCATCTAGAAACTCTGAGAAATAACCAGCTATCTAGTGGTAGAGCAGTAGTTATCTTTCATACCAAAGGTGACTATAAGGTTGAATTTTGTAGGTATTCCTTTTTTATTTGTTGAATTACCTTTAAACTTATAAATAAGTCTAAGGTTCATCCATACTCGCCCTTACATAATAAAATAATTTCCTAAACTAGTCATAAGGCATACCTACGTGAAAAGATCCTTGTTAGCCCCTCTTGCTACCATGATTCCCTAAAGAGATTTTGTGGGTTTTATAAGCCAACGTCCTTTGACTTTCCATAGTATGACCCTATGCCAGTAGTAGCCCTCAAAAGTGTCCCATATTACATAGGAGACCAAGCTGTAACTCCTACTAAACACATAACAGACACAACCAATTTTTTGCAACATCCATAATGTCACAATAAAAAATGTAGCTATTCAGATATAGGTTGTATCCTTCAAGGTAAAGGTGTTCGATTGGTATAGGGGTCTAGCTCTTGACTCTATCCAATCATGGGACCAACTAGGAATAACCTTGTGTAAGAGGTTCATAGATAAGAGTGATCATCTGTCACTTAAAAAATAGTTGACCACAATCAAGAGAGCTCCCCATGAAGTCATGCAAGACTTCAACATGAGATTCCAGAAGGCTTGGGATAGGATTTTAGCTATTGTTAGACCATCCCCAATATTTGCTTTCTTATATTATTTAAAGGCTCTAAATAGTGGGGACATGCTGCCAGATGCATACGAGGTGGCCATTAAAGTAAAAAATTGCCTAGTTTAGGTGGGAAAACTTACTCCCAAACCCCCAATGACTCTTTTCCCTAAGATTAGACCACCTCCTACAGTCATTCCTCCACTTGATGTTATACTTCCAACTCCAATTATTGTTGTTGTGCCTTCACCAAAGTAAGAGGGGACATCCAATAATAGATCTAGTGACTCCCAAGAGAAAAAGAATTACTTGGAACTGAAAAGCATGCTCTAATCTTTGGGGAATGATGTGTTCAATGTCAAGAGGCAAAAAGCTTACAATAAGCCATATCAAGCTCCATACCAGCCTCAACATTAGCCTTATCAAGCAAATAATCCACCCTACAAAGGCAATTTCCAAGGATAGGGGTAGCCTAATTATGCTAGATAGCATAATTATAATCCAAATGCTGCAGACCCATTCAATTCCTTAGTTCTGATTCATAACAATATGGCTCAAGAAGCTGAAGGAATAATGCCTTGGAATCATTATTTTGAGAAATCTATTATCCCAACTAATGGATCTAACTAGGCATTCAATGACCAATGGCAACAAGCTGTTGCTTATGGATACAACCAAGCTCTTATAGCCCAAGGCATGAAGGTTCCCATGATGACAAAGTAGGAGAAACCTCCACAAGAAGAAGGATTAAATCAGGTTTCAAACCATGTAGAGGCCACAATGGTCATCAGTGAACAAGATGAGTGTTATGCATCTAATTATCAAGCCATCCCTAGTCTAGCTCATGTCTCAGTATTAGTAAACACAAGATTCAAGGGAAGGAATATGGGTGACAACTAGGAAGTTTTCAAAGAACCTCTTGTCACTGCTCCTTCATTGACAAAGCCAACAACAATATCTCCCAAAACCTAGGAAAAGGTTGGTGGTACACCAATCAAAATTATGGAAAAAATGAAGAAATCCAACATGAGTGTACCAATGTGGGACGCGATTTCCATACCCAACCAAGTGGACATCCTTCAAGAAGGTTTTTCCAAGATGAGTGTTGTGATAGTTGCAGGTAAACAACCAAGAAAGGAAGTTGAGGTCTTCACTAATGCATGTAAGGGTCCTTTAGGAGAAAGGTCAAGTAGTGTGACCAAGCCCCCTCTATTCTACATTTCATTAATCATTGGCAATTATTTGGTTCACAATTGCTTGATAGATAGTAGGGCTAACACATCAGTCATGCCAAAGTCTATAGCTGATTAGTTGCATATTAAATATGAGCTCATACCAAGGGAGTCCTATAGCTTGAAAATTCTTTCACAAAGCCATCAAGTATCATCAAGGATTTGAGCTCAACCCTGCATATTTATCTTAGTCTTTTAGTGGTGTAGGATGTGCTGATCCTTGATGTCACTCCCACTTTACGTTGTCTTTCTAGATAATTCATAGATAAAATTAGGGGTTATCTTGCAACAAATTGGTATTACAAAGAATTTAAAACAAACTACGAGACTAAAGTCTCAATCAAGGTTGAACCCATGCCATAATTCCACATTGAACACATACAACCAAATATCATAAACCTTAATTATACCATCTTTGATGAGGATGAGTTTACAATTGGTTAGGAGGTAAACACTCATCCTAAAGAGGTTCTAGACTTGTTCTTGGATGAGCTATGGGGAGATAATCAATTTCTCAACTCTTTGGAAGGTGTTGAGAAAAGAGACATGGGTGTCTATTTGTTGCATGAAGAGAATCAACTCATGCCTTCCCTCATTGGACCTAAAGAAGACCCCAATGGTATGTGGAAGTTTTTCTTTGATGGCTCAAGGAGAAAAAATGGTGTAGGTGCTAGGGAAATGTTGGTTTCCCCTTTAGGTAATAATCTTTTCTCTTCTTATAGGTTCCATTTTAGTTGATCTTCAAATGTAGTAGAATATGAAGGCTTGATCCATGGCCTTCAATGGGCCAACAAAATAGGAATAAAAATGTTGTAAGTATATGGGGACAATGATCTCATAGTGAACTAGGTTAGAGGTTTGAACGTTACAAAGAATATTTTGATGAGGTCCTACAAAAATAGAGTGTGGGACCTAATTGAAGATTTTGAAGCCTTTGACATTCAAGATATCCCAAGAAATTAGAACCAACATGCTAACAAGTTGGCTATCATGGGAGCTCAATTTGACATTCCAAGTGAGTTGAAAGAAGCCAAGGTTCAACCACACATCAAGGTGGTGGTAAGGCCATCAGTACCAAATAATGAAGCCCACTGGAAAGTTTTCAAAAGTGACAATTAAATTACTAGTTTCTTATAATAGGAAGTCAGGTTCTCCTCTGCCAATCAAGGTAAATTACGCCATCAATACGAGGATAAAAATTTTCAACTAAGGTCAAATAAACTTCCTAATAGGTTGGTTATAATTGAAGGCATTTTTCATGAAGGGGACCATATGAGAAAAGAAAAGGCAGTAATGTCTATTAATGAAGAAAATTATAAGAGAGTCCTCATCTTCAAGGATAAGCTTCTAAAGCTTGGCAAGGCAAGTAATAAGGTTGAGAGGCACACTTTCATATCACTTTTTAAGGAATACATAGATATTTTTGCTTAGGAGTACAATGACCTAAAAAGTTTTAATCTAAAGTTAGCCCAACATACCATAGAATTAGAGGCTAACGTTAAACATGTAAAGCAAAAACAAAGGCCCATCAACCCCAAGATAGAAGAGATTATGAAGAAAGAGATAAACAAGTTGATCAAATACAGGATCATCTTTCCCATCAAACACTCATCATGGGTAGCCAACTTGGTGCCTATAAGGAAGAAGAGTGGGGATATTAGGCTGTGTGTTGAATTTAGAGATTTGAACAAAGTCTCCTTGAAGGATCACTACCCTCTACCATCCTTGGAGTAGCTTCTCCAAGTAGATGTAGGTTTAGAACATTTTTCTCTATTAGATGGATATTCAATCTACAACCAAGTATGGGTAAAAGAGGAGGTCTGGTACAAGACTACCTTCACCACCAAATGGGGCACATATGCATACCAAAAGATGCCCCTTGGTTTTTTAAATGATGGCACAAATTTCAAAAGATCCATGGACATGGATTTTCAAGGGATGTTAAATCAAATGGTGTTGGTATACTTGGATGATAATATGATTTTATCCAAGAATGATAGCGAACACATGAACCACTTAAGGCTGATTTTTGAGAGATGCAGGGAGTATGGGATCTCATTGAATCCCAAGAAGTGTGTGTTTTCCATCTATGAAGGTAAGCTACTGGGCCATGTCATTTCAAAGGAAGGGCTATCCATTGATCCTGATAGAATAAGTGCCATCTTGTCCTTATCCTTACCCAAGCATAAAAAGGGACTCCAAAGTTTCCTTGGGAAAATAAACTTTGTGAGGAGATTTATACCTGGTTTTGCAAACTTGGTCAATCCCATCACTACTATGTTGAAGAAGAACTAAGTGTTCATTTGGTCAAATGAAGTTAAATCAACATTTGAGTCTATCAAGAAAGCCATTGCTCAAGTACCAACACTCATGAATCTTGATTTCTCAAGGGATTTCATTTTGCATGCTTTTGCCAATATTGACAATATATCAACTATGCTGATGCAAAATAATGATAAAAGACTTGAGCAGCCAATAAAATTTTTCAGTCAGGGGCTTGAGGGGTATGAGGTGAGGTACACTTTTTTATAAAATCAAGTCCTTGTAGTAGTAAGAAGCCTCAAAAGGTTTAGGCCAATGATTTCCAATAGTAAAATCTATCTTATGGTGTCTCATCCTGGAGTGAGAGACTTCCTTCTTAACAAAGACTTGAATGAAAAGATAACTAGTTGGATTACCAAGGTCATAGAGTATGATGTGGAGATCAAGGTCACTAATTTAGTAAGAGGTAAAGGCTTGTGTGAGAATTTGGTTGATGACTTTCATGAAGACAAAGAGGTTATCTTGGTAACACAAGATAACCCACAAATAGATGCACCTCCATCTCACATTAGTTGGCTCCATGATATGATGCATTTTATTCTAACAGGTGAGTGCCCTCAAGGTATGGATAAAGAAAAAATAAGGTATTTAATATTTAAATCCATACCTTATGCATTGGTTGATGGGATTTTATTCAGAAAAGACCTCAATGGAATGCTCCTAAGGTGCATAGATAATGACCAAGTAGCCAAACTTTTGGGGTATTTTCATGATGGATTTGTAGGTCATTTTACACCTAGGAATACAACAACAAAGATAATGAAGGATGGTTATTTTTTATGCAATCTCTTCAAAGATGATTATGTATGGGTGAAGAAGTGTCAGAAATGTGCTCTCTTTATGGGTAATCAAAGGCTGATAGCTTTTCCTCTCAACCCAATTCAGGTAGAGCAACCATTCATGCAGTGGGGTTTGGATTTTATTGGAGTGATCAACCCTCCATCAAGTGTAGGGAATAAGTGGGTGCTTACCACAATTGATTACTTCACTAGATGGGTAGAAGCTATTACATTGAAGGAAGTCAATGAAAGTGCACTCTTAAATTTCTATGATAACATCGTGAGCAAGTTTGGTGTTCCATCCACTATCATCTCTAATAATGCATTAGATTTTCTCAATCAAAAAACAAGTGAATGGGCTCTCAATATAGGCATCTACCTCAACACTTCCTCTAATTATTATCCTCAAGGAAACAGGCTGGCTAAGTCCATAAATAAAAATTTGTCGAGGATCATCAGGAAGACTATGGAAGAGAACTAGAGGATATGGCACACCAATTTAAAGATAGCCTTATTGGATGATAGGGAAACTCCTAAAGTTGTTATTGGAAATTCTCCATATGTTTTAGTATATAGAATGGAGGCCAAGTTACCCATTTCCCTTGAGCTTCCTGCATTAGAACTAGCCCATCAGTTGGAGCTATTGGAAAATGAACCCATGAATGTGAAATTGATAGAACTCACAAAACTTGAGGAGACAAGAGACCATGCAATGAAGATGATAGAGTCACATCAAGCTCAGGTCAAGAAATCTTTTGACAAAAGAGCCATGATAAGGGACTTTAATGAGGGAGACTTGGTCTTCAAATGGGATTCAAATAGGTCCAAACCAGGAAACCATACCAAGTTTGATAGCTTATGGAGTGGACCTTATATTATCAAAATCACCCAATTAGATGGAGAGGTATTACCCATCCCAGTCAATGGGATTCATTTGAAGCCCTGCTATTAAGAGTTTGTAGCCATTGTATATGCTATTGTACATTTTGTATAACTTTTCATGTTTTCCTCTAAGTTCCTTGTGCAAATCCATTTTAGTTGAGTGTTTTCCCTTCCCTAAGTGCCTTGGGCATAGTTTTTTTCATTTTGATTGTTTTTGTTACTTTCAAGGGAAATTTTTAGATAGAGCCATCTTTGTACAAAAGTAGTGACTCCATGCCCAATGGATAGAATGAAGCAAATGAGTTGGGTTCTCAAGCATAACAAGCATGCTTTCCTATGAGTCACCAGAAATGTTGGCCATTTTTGGCCCACATACCAAATTTTTTCCCAAGTGTGAGAAGGTGGATTTTCAAGCAAAAGTGGTAAGTTCAGACAACCTCAGGTTCTCCAAAGTAGAAGTCTTCAAGCTTTTAAAGTCGCAAGACTTTGAGTTTCTGAGGGCACAATGAAAATTGGGTTTCCAATGGTGCTTGAATTCTAAATGTTTTATAAGTAGAAGTAATTTGGGTTTATAAACCCAAATTACTCATGGATAGTGTATTTTGGGTTCTCTAAGGAGCACCACTTAATTAATTCATAAGTTGTGAGTAGTCAGAAGCTCAAAATAAGTAAAGGGGCTTGATAAACCCTATTTGGTCTCAGAAAATAGTTTTCCTTGGGTTATTCAAGGGATAAGTCTTATCCAAAGAATACTCTAAGGGTCATTGACAAATTTGAAGGGCATTTCCTTCTCTAAGTGGATAGTTTCAAGTTTCTCAAAGGACCTTTGAGCTTCGAGAGGAGCATTTCAAATTTTTTGAAGGGTATATCATTCCCTTTGGAAAAGACCATTTGTAGAAGCCTGAAGGGTGCCTTACCCTTTGGGAGAGTCCTTAAAAAATCCCATGGAAAATAATTTTGAAGGAAAGGAACAAAAAACAAAAGTTTGAATGGTATGTTACCCTTCAAAAGGACCGTTTAAAAATTATTGAAGGGTATCTTTTCCTTCAAAAGGACCATTTTCAAAGGCTGAAGGGCACTTTTCTCGACAGAAGGACCATTTGTGAAAGTTTGAAGGGACATACAAGAAGCCCAAAGGGTCTCTCACACTTCATAAAAGTCCATTTTGAAAAATCTTAAAGGAAACTTATGAAGGAAGAGAGCAAGAAGGAAGCTTTAGACAAAAGTCTGAAGGAATTCCTTCGAATAAATTGTCTAAAAGAATTCCTTTGGGAGATTCGCCCGAGACAAATAGATCTCAAAGAATAAAGGAGCCCATAGATAGAGCCCAAAGTTGGAGAGATTAGAAATCTTGAGTTAATTTACATAGAGTAAATTAGGATTCTTCAATGACTTAGCTTGAAAAGCTTTATAAGTCAAGTAGCTTTAAAAACCTGAATTACACAACAAAAAGTAAATCGAGTTTCCAACACTGCTTGACTTAATAAGCTCAGTATAATGGCATTTTCTAAGGATCAAAAATGGATGAGAGTCATGATCAGATAAATGAAAGGCTTCTAAGTGGCACAAAGGCATCCATGGTGTAGGTTAAGGATCCAAGGCAGCTCCTAATGACCAATCAGTGCAAAGGGGAGTCCAAGTGGCTGGTAGCTAGGAATTTATGAAGGTTTTCATCTTTCAATATGGCTTGCTCCTGAAAAATGATTGTCCAACATAAAAATGACATGGTTTGTCCAATTTTATCAACACATGGAGACCTACATCCCTTTTCAATAAGACATGTAAAGGAGAAGGTCTCCATGCCATATTTAATGCAAAGATCAATGCAGTCATGCCAAGAAGTGACGTTCCAACTGCCCATGACATAACTTCTTAAAATATACCAGGGGAGTGACTTGAATGTGAGAATGGCTCAAGGAGATTGGGATGACCTCAAATGACTCACTCCATGGTCAAATAAGGATGACGGTGGTGGTTACAAGAATTTATGGTTTCCATTCCCTATTTCTTATGCATTATGATCTTTTCTTCCCCCTTTTTTGTTATAAATAGAGGCCTTACAACAAATAATTTATCTTTGGACTGGAAATAAAGTTACTTTGCCTAAATATCTTTGTAAAAAACCTTTTGAATCAATAAAGATTAATTTTTGCCTATCTATTATCTAAAAATTGCATTGAGCAAGATTGTACATGATGGCTTTATGAAGTGTTCTTCCATGCCCATTGCCCTTATTTCTTGCCTATTTTTAGGTGTTGTCAAGTTAATTTCAGGTATAGACTTGAGCTCTTTCTACCATTAGAAAATGTTTGGTGTGAATTTCAAAATTCCTCTTTGCTTCATGTATGGCCAGTGAGCCTAGTTTATGAAATACTTATGCAAATTAACTGGTTGTAAGGTTGTGTAAGCAAAATTTATCTTATATTGAATTAGTGTTGATTCCCAGACTAAGTGGATCATTTATTTTGGTTAATCACCTCCTTTATCTTAGATTTCCTTTCATGTTATGCTCTTATCCCTTTTCCTTAGCCAGCACTAGATATTAGTATGGGAATCAAGAGCTAAAGTGAAGCATCTGAGCAACTAGCCTCATTAAAAAGCCTAGAGGTTCAACCTCAACATAGGATACCCACATATTGAGGTTGTTCATATGCTTGTAGCTGGAAGTGAGAGAGCCTAAAAAAATTTCCCACAAAGGGTGCAATTTCTAGCTACAACAAGTCCATCTACATTAGATCAAGTATTCAAGAAGGCAGTCAAGTAGGAATAGAAACTAAAATATCTTGCCCAAGTTAGAGATAAGTTTTAGAATAATTTTATAAGTTCTAAAAAAACTTTTAAGAAGAAGAACTAGAAGCAGAGGAGTGGAGACTCCAAGGGTCAGTTTAAGAATCAGAATGCCAAGTTCAATAGTGGTTCAAGGAACATGAAACTTGGTAATGGTTTCAAAGGTGGTTTCAAGGGAAACCAACAGACTAAGAAGAAAGGACCTATTGAAAGTTGCTTCATTTGTATAGGTGACCATTTTGATCGAGAATGTCCTCAATATAAATTGAAGAACAAGGGTTCTAATTTTTAGCAAGGTATATTTAATAAGAGATTCATGAAACTATTGACAATCAATAGATTGAGTATTAAGCTTCACCCATAGAACTATCAGGTATTTTATTTGATCATTCAGTTTTTATTTTGATTGATATAGGAGCTACATACTATTTCATTGCTCCTAGAATGCTTAGAAAATTATCTATAAAGGCTAGAGTAATGGTAAATGTATGGTCAGTACAATATGGAAATGAGTCAAAGTTCAAGGTTGATAAATGTCTTATCAAATAAAAAATTATGTTGCCTGAGTTTACTACAATAATATATATTTTATGCAGCACAATTGGGATCATATGATGTAATCCTAGGAGTTAATTGGTTTGAGAAGCATAAAGCCAAGGTTGACTATTTTTTAAAGAAGGTTGAGTGTCAATATGATTTCATATATCAAACACAACTTTAGGGCAAGAAAGGGGAGTTGAAGCTAATACAATTTTTTTCAATTCAACTCAAAAATATCAAAGGAAGGGATGTCAGGCATTTATCACTAATATAAATGATATGGAAGAATCTAAGGAACCATCTATTGAAGATTTTCCTTTTCTAAGAAACTATCATGATGTATTTATGAAAGAATCACCAAGATTACCACATAAGTGTGAGTTTGATTTCTTGATTGATATCATACTTAGATTAGAACCGTAGTCTATGCCATGTATAGAATGACAACCACTTGATTGGTTGATTTAAAGGCACAACTTCAGGAGTTATTATCAAAAGGGTTGATTTGACCAAGTGTGTCACCATGAGGTGCACTAGTTGTCTTTGCCAAGAATAAAGATGGCACTCTTCACCTATGTATAGATTATAAGATGTTAAATAAAGCAATAATCAAGAATATATATCTATTGTCACGTATTGATGATCTCTTTGATCAAATGAGAGGAGCCAAAATATTTTATAAGATTGATCTTAGAGTAGGGTATCATTAGTTGAGGATCTATGAAGAGGATATTCCAAAAATAACATTAAGGACTCAATATAAGCACTTTCAAGTTCACAATGTTACCATTTGGATTGATAAATGCTCTAGCAACATTTATGAATCTTATAAATAGTATGTTTAGAGATTACCTAGATCATTTTTTTTGTCTTTCTAGATGGCATCCTCATTTATTCCAAGGATGAAGAAGAACACTTGTAGCATCTGGAACTAGTTTTGAAACATTTACAAAAACACAAGATGTATGAAAAGTTGTCTAAGTGTGCATTTTTACAAAAGAAAGTGTAGTATTTGGGATATATTATCTATGTGGATGGTATTTCAGTGGATTATATAAAATATAAGAGCGATAATGGAGTGGTCAACACCAAAGAATGTGCATGAGGTAATGAGTTTCATGGGATTAGTGGGATATTAGAAGAAATTCATTCCAAATTTCTCTAAGATAATTAATCCAATTACCTCTCTTTAGTGAAAGAATTAGAGTTTCATCTGGTTAGATAAGTGTGAGGTAGCCTTTCAAAAATTGAACAAGAGGCTTACTTCAACACTAGTGCTAAGAGTTCCCGATCCTAATAGTCAATTCTTAGTGATCACAAATGCATTTGGGGATGGACTTAGAGTTCTTATGTAAGATGGATTAGTGGTATCCTATGAGTCTAATAAACTAAAGTTGTATGAGGTGAACTATGCCCCTTATGACCTAGAACTTATGACAATTGTGAATGCTTTGTAAGTTTAGAGGAATTATCTATTGGGAAAACTATTTGAGTTCAAGACTAATAACTTGGGACTCAATTACATTTTCAGCCAATCAAACTTGAATGTTCATCAAAGGTTATGGAATTCTTGTCTAAATATGATTTTGATATTAACTATATCAAGGGCAAGGAGAATAGAGTAGTTGATGCTCTAAGTTGTAAGAGCTACAGAGCAGTTATGGCTACTATCAAGATTTATTTTAGATATCAAGTGATCAAATTCTTGTTAAGAGATGAATTCTATGAGCAGATGAGGAAAGAATTGTCTAAAAATACTTAGAATCCTAGGTATAAGGGATTCAAGATAGAGAATGATGATATTTATGGTAAAATGGTAGGATGTATGTGCCTAATAAAGATGATATAAGGAGAAAAATGCTAAAGGAACTACATAATTATCCATATTCAAAACATCCAAGAGTAACCAAGCTCATGGCTAAGCTTAGACCACTCTATTTCTAGAAAAAATCAAGAGAGATGCAATGGATTTTATGTTTTTTTGTTTGGAATGCCAGTGTGTAAAAACTAAACATATGCATCTAGATGTATTGTTTTATCCACACAATATACTAGAATGGAAGTGGCAGGTGATTAGTATGGACTTCATCTAAGGTTTTACATTATCATAAAACTGACATGACATGATCTTGGTTGTAGTTGAAAAAATAACCAAGGTAACCCATTTCATACCAAAAAACTTGATTGATGATGCACCTACGCTTGAAAATATATTCATTAAGTGTATAAATTGCATGGTTTTCTATAGAAGATCATTTTAGATTAAGATCTAAGGATGACTTCTTGATTTTGGTTGACTTTAAATTCAACTCTAGGTATGCAGTTAAACTTCAACATTGCTTATCACCCATAAATTGATGGACAAATAGAACAAATTATCCAAGTTTTAGAAGATCTCCTTCATATGTATTGCATGGATAAGTGATACAAGTGGGAGGAGTACCTTCTATTGGTTGAGTTTGACTTATAATAACTCATACCAATCAACATTGAATATGGATCTATTTGAGGAATTGTATGGAAGAAGGTGTAAAACACCAATTAGTTGGGATAGGTTAGAAGACAAGATAGTCTTTGGACCTAAGATGATTTCATAAATGGAAGAGCAAGTTAGTATAATTAAGCAGAGGTTGGTTGAGGCTAATAATAGATAGAAAAGATATGTTGATATGAAGACAAAACTAGGTAGTTTTTTGTTGGAGATAAAGTGTTTTTATGGGTTAAGCCTAAGAAAAGCTCAATTAAATTTGGGAAGTCAGTAAAAACGTCATCAAGATATGTGGGACCATTCAAGGTTTTGAAAATGGTCAATCCTATAGCATATAGGATTGCATTACCACCAGATCTAGCTCTTTTGCATAATGTCTTCCATGTGTCTTATCTTAAAAAGTGTTTTGTTTACATTTCACATGTGTTAGATTGGAATGATTTGTAGGTTCTAGACCCTAGGGTGGTCGTGGTAGAACTAATTAGAGTAATTAACACTCTCAAAATTCATTTTTGTAATAGAAAAGTGTCACAGTACAAGGTCTTGTGGGAATAATATTCTAAAGATAGTGCCACGTGGGAGAACTATGATGAGTATTATAGGCTATTTCCACATTTGTTTGCTTGATTTGCTATTGCATATTATATTATTTTCTACTGAACAATGTTTTAAATTCATAACTTGTGTTTGAATAAATGTCAACAAGACAATGACCAACTTTAGAGGGAAAGATGTCACATCCTGATTTCTCTCGAAGCTGAATAATTAGTTTAATCTATGAATTATTATGGTTGATTAGTTGATTAAATAGTATTTGATTAAGCTTTATGACATATGTTGATTATGGGATAGTTGTGTTTCTTAATTTATATGTTTATCTTGCTATGAGTTAGCATTTATTTTATATTCTATACATTATGATCATGTTTGTTAATTATACTACCTTATTTTATGGATATAATGATATTTTGGGTTAACTACGTTCATTGTTATGAGTTGGATGTAGGGAAAATTCTTCCCTTAAAGTGTGATGGAGGGAGAACATCATCAGAGAGGGTGGTTTATGTGAATACATTGGGGGACAATAGATAATGAATCCATAAATCCTTGCACACACCTCATTAGTATTTCATGTTGTGTGATTAATTGTTTGATATATAGTTATAGTATGCTTTATTTTTTATTTGAATGACTACTGTGATCTTTTATGTTTTCACTAATCTAATTATTTTTAGTGATCATAATGATTTGTTGGAGTGATTTCACTAAATTAATGTTTGTACGTAGCTTATCTTATGTGATATAATTATTTGGTTGAATTTGTTATGTTTTACATACTTTACTACCTTAATTAGGTATGGCTATGTAGTATAATGTGATGATGTTATGATGAATTCCATTGTTGTTATTGATCTATAAGATTTAGGTAATAATAATAATTATTACAATATATATATATATATATATATATATATATATATATATATTCTAATGTCAAAAGAGATAAATATCATTGTTTTAAAAGTTATTGTATTTGATTAAATATTGATCAAGGGCTTACTATCCATAATACAATAAACATTGGTTATTATTGTTAAATGATTTAAGGAAATCATTGTATTTGCAAAGTGTGTCTGTGAATGACATTTTAACGTTAAAATAATAGTCTTCATAATACACAATTGTAATACTATACTATATAGTCACAATGTTAATGGGTAGTCAATAGTCATTGCATGTAAAGTTAATGATTAAGAGACTAAATTGATATTTGTTGCATGGTATATCATGAAGATTATAAATTATGGTTTTTCTGATTGTTTTATCGGTTTAGAAAGTTAATGAGGGAATAATGTAAGTCAATGGCATGTAAATATATTTGAGATTATAAAATGAATATTTTATTTAGTTAAAAATAAGTTTCAAGATGATTAGGGTTACTAACCACTCATTGAATTTGGATAAACATAGTTTTGTCAAAATCATGAAGTTTGGTTATGGCCTGCATGGTGGTAAACTATAACATATAGGGAGTTTTATTGAGATATTTGGGCATGCATTTAATTTAGTCAATTTTATCAGTCATTAATGGTGGAAAAGAAGATGGTGAGTAGTATGATAGGGATGAATACAAGAAAACAAATAGGTTTGTGGGAGAAGGATGACACATGCCATACAATGGATAATAAATAGAAGAGGAGGATAAAATTGGAGAGAAATAAGAAAGATAATTTTTGGTATACTTGGCATATTTACCAAGTTGATTCTTTATTTCAAATTCATGGGTGTAATGTGGTATGGATTTTGGATGGAATGGTTACTAGGTTGCTTTTTTTTGAAATGTTATGGCATGTTTAATAGGGTTATATGTAGGGCCTTTTGGAAGGCTCAACCTCCACAAAATCCTACATCCAACCTAGGGTAACTTGAGGGATTTGGGGTAAGGCATGTAGAATTTTACATGGTTGTTTGGCTTTAAGCAAGCTTTATCTTAAACTCCTCTTCCATTCAAAAATATCCATTTTGAAATGGGAATGAATAATTCTTGGTGGGTATATATTAGTTAAGTTGAAATGGTTATTATCGAACCAATTATGATATATATTCACTAAAGTATTTGACATTGTATACTAATTCTTTGGATAGTATGAGAGCTTGACTGTGTGAAAACCTAATGAGATTTGGGCATAGACATACGAGTTATTTATACAAAAATGGATGGTGAATATATACACAAATATATATATATATATATATATATATATATATATATATATATATATATATAGGGTTTTAATGGGAAACTATATGTGTTACATTAAAAATTGTAGATACTTGCATATATGGACTTGAAGTTTTTGTTTTAATTGGGTTTATGTTGAATTAGTATCAAACAAATTTATACATACAGGTCAAAACCTTAGTTTTATACTTTTGACTATGTTATGAATATTGTATCATGCATACTTGATCATTTATGGTTTTGGGAACAATTAGTTTTAATAATATCATGTAATCCAGATATGGGTAGGTGATTGACCAACTGTAGATTTTGCATTTGGATTTATGCATAGTATTATAACCAATTATGTTAAATTTACATGACAAATTTCAATTTTAATTATGTTCATTAATTATATGAACTACACCTATATATTAGATATAACTAAGTGTTATGGCTTATTTGGATTTGTCTTTATCTGTGTAAGGGTTTTAGTACAACCAATATAAGGACTGGGTTTGTAGGTTAAAATGTATATTTGCATAGATTTATATGGATCGGTCTATGTTGTTATATTAGAAGATCCAATGGGGCCTAGTCGGTTGTGTGTTTGGATTTAATCATATGCATTTTATTTATATGTCAATCTTAAATCGATTGAATTGGGATGTTTTGATTAAATGAATAGAACGAATGGTTAGCTATATGAAATATGTGGATTTTATGAAAATCTATATGTTTTATTTACACAAGTATATATGGGGACTTATTTGGTTTATATAAAGGGCTATGGGGGATATTTTATTGACTGGATGTATACATTCTGTAAATGAAACATTCTAAGTCATGGACAGTGGATGTCTACTTAGAATATACCATATACAATAAAGTATTTGTATTGTATTAAAACAAATTGGAGAGTTTACACACACACACACAAAGATGTGTGTGTGTGTGTATTTATACTCAGTTGTGATGTGCATGAAAAAATTATTACCATATGGTGTGTAAATGAATGCTTGTTATATATTTTAATTTCATATATAAGCATTAAAATAATGTATTTAAGAGTTTAAATATAAAGCATTTATGATTTTTTTGATTGGATTTTTTTTATATGTGGAATATAAATAATAAATGAGCTTGAGATATAATGTTATTTTGTGGAGGAAATAACATTATAAGTTACTTAGTATTTTAGGTAATTGTCAGTTTTGATGTGATCATACCTAGATGATATATTTAAGACTGTATAGATTTTGTTTATTATTTTTTAATAAACTATATGTATGGATTCATTTCACTTCATTTGATGGAATAAATGAATGTATCTGATATATATATATATATATATATATATATATATATATATATATAGCATAATTTTGATTTACTAAGATAAATATTTTTAATGAATCTATTATTGTTAATATTATTATTTATTTTTACTGAATCTTGCATTCATTATCCTAAATAAGTATTAGACAAATTCCACTAGCTTAGTTAACACCATCAATGCAATATGAGGTGCAATTTGATCGAGTGGTGTGTATGAATTTGATTGATCCTAGATATCATTTATTATTAAATTTTTTGCCCAAATTAATATTTTGATTAAACATTGTTAGTTCATATGTTGATATAGTTTTCATATTTGTGTGATATCATATTATAACAAATTTATTAATGGTACACATAGGTCTTAGAATCCAGATCTTTGATTTGATTTGGGTATGAAAATGGGTAAGAAATAAATGTGAACAACACTAAAGTATACTAAGGTGATGCACTAAGATATTTAAAGCATTAACCTAAAATTGCATAAAATATCTTGAATCCTCAAATGCTATAGACTATTAAAGGATCATAAAATCATGAATTAAAGTCTATAACACAAACAAAAATCAATACTAAAAAAGCTAAGAATGGAAATAATAGACAAAATAAATCTTCTAATTTGACACATAACACCACATCCTCTTCATTTTTAGGTAGAGAACAAAATACAAAAAGACACAAAGACAAAGTATAAAATATTCAATCCAACCCGTGAGGGGCACGTGCTAAGGTCATGAAATAAAAAAATGCTAGCTACTTCTACTTCTATTCTAAAACTACTATAAATGGCTACTCTCAAAGATAGAAAAAATTACAAGTAATAGATAACTAGACCCTACAAAGGAAAAAGTACTACTTATATAGGCACAATGGTATCTTGTGGGAGTGACACCTGGAAATCCTAGTGTTTGTGCATATGATGATTCTATTATAAATAAATGAAGGACTCTAGATCATGAGTGAAGTTGATCTTCATATCCTAGATATGGTATAATGGCAACATCTTATGATGTCCATGACATTTAGGAGACACATCATGGCACCACATGTTCATCTCCATAACTACCTCTGTTATGCCATTGGAAATGTGGACTGACTCGCTTGAAACAATGACACAAATCCTAGTTCTGATAGAAAAAGCTTTTCCTTATCCAAGCATTATGATGACATGTGGAGTGCTCTGCTTGCTTCTCCTTTTTGTCATGTAGTCGGCCCCACCCATATTTATCAACCAATGGCACTGCTTTAACTCGTGATAAAAATAAACTCCTCTCAGTAAGTGACATGATGCCACATCGAGAATTTCATGTTCCTCTTTGCAATTAAAATGGTGGGTCCCCCTTCCAAATGTATAAGATATATTAAACACACATGTTCTGGTTTGTTACTCTAGATTTTTGCACCATCATCATCTACCCATCCATGACAAGAGGGCCATTCCCTTGTTTGGGAGATAACACCAGGGATCTATGGTCCATGGTTGGTGTGGAAAAACACTCGAATGATTCTCTCCCTCCTAGTTGGAGTACTATACTAGGGACTACACTTGAGATTACAGATTGATACTTGAGTTATGGAGACTCTTGAGTCATGGAGACTCTGCTCCGTGGTGCTTTGTATCATGTTTTATCTTTTGAGATATTTTTATATATTTCTAAGAAATGTAACATTTATACATTGTAATTATATAATAGTGGTTGTAATATTATATCAATCATGGCTGAAATTATACTATTTCATTTATGATTAGATGCCGTATTTATTTGTTATTCAGTATTATTCATGATTGCTATATCTATTCATGGTGATCCTAAGTTAATTGGATTAGCTATAAACCTTTTTGGCTAACTAAATTAATATAATTATTTAAATATCACTAATTAAAATTATCTTGGTGAAATCTAAATAATGAATACGTGTAATTAATTTAAAAAAAAATTACTATGTTTTGGTAAAAACCTGTGGGGTTATTACAATTCCTCTATCTTCAAAGTTGCATCCTCTCCTGGTAGTCCCTTCCACTTGACCTTGATCATTCAAACAACCCAATTCCATAACTTCCTAAACTCTTCCCTGAAAATTCACCTTGGTTCTAAAATCAACTTCCCTTCTTCATCTTTAATTAAAAGTTGTGTTTGTTGCATAGTATACACTCACATATTCTTCTTCAAATAAGATACATATAAGCCATCATGAAATATTCCATTGGTTAGTATGTCTAAGACATTGCAAATTCACCCACCTTTACTCATACTCTATATGCATTGTAATATTTGGGATACAACATTTTATTTCTTGCCTTCTTCAATGTCCCTTGCTTAAATGGCTGTAGCTGAACAAACACAATGTCCCAAATTTCAAATGTTTACTTTATCCTATGTTGATCCCTTTGTTACTTAATCCTATTGGCACTTATTGTCACATTGTCTCTTTGAATATAAAAATTAAATAAACATCTCCTCTAATGCTTCCTTTATTATTGGTACCTTTCCCCTCTAAATTATTTAGTCCAAGGGTGACGGTGGGTTGCACCCATATGGAGACTTAAAGGGTGTCATTTTTATGCTCAAGTGAAATGTGATGTTGTACCAATACTCAACCAAATGTAACCATTCCACCTTGGCACCCACTTGCTTTGCTTATCACCTGTATACATTCTCATATGCCCTTTTAGGCACTTATTCACCACCTTTTTTTTACCATCATTTTGGGGATGGTAGTTAGTGCTCATGTTAAATGTAACCATTACATTGCAAAAAAAAATCTTGCCAAATATGACTTTGAAATATTCAATCTTGATAAAAAATGATATTCGTTGGCATACCATGCAACTCAAACACATGTTAGAAATATAATCTACCAACATTGAGGCCATTGTTTCTTACCTTTCTCATTGGAATTAAATTTGAATACTTATTCAATCAACATGCCATGAAAAATATGTTATCCTTACCTTCAGAGTTGGGAATCCTTGAGATATATTTCATTGACAAAATTTCTCACATTTGATTTGGTAAAACATTTAGTTGTAAAATAATCAAGGAAGGGACACTCTAGACCTTATTTTATTGGTAGTTGTCATACTTAGATACAAATTGCATAATGTCTACCTTCATATTTTACCCAAAAAAATTAAAAATGATGGTTTTGTAGCTTTTTTTGAATCCAACATGGCCTATAGATGGAGACTCGTGCCCATACTCAAGTGTTTTATAAATAATGGGTAATTATTCCCTCAATTAAATGCATCCCCTAAACAAGATGATGTCATTCAAAATAGACCAAGATTTAGATTTTTTCACTTATTCAATGTCTTGTTTGAACTTGGTGGTTGTCGGGTCAATTGAGTAGTCTTATATCAGATCTTGTATCCAAGTAGCTTAACATATTGAGATGACATGAAATATAGGTGTTTCCTCTAGGGGTAATAATGCACATTCCATTACATTCTCCTTGCCTTCCATATATATGATCTCAAAGTCATAGGATTGTAGGTGATCAATCTAATGTTGATGCTCCTATGCTAATATTATTTGAGTCAAAAAGTACTTACCATTGAGATGGATGGTATTAATATAAAAGTTTACCCCCAAGAGAAACTAACACCATTTGGCCACTGTGTGCAAGATAGCTAACATTTCCTTGCTATATTTTGACAACTATCATTACTTATTATTCAATGTCATGCTTTCAAACATAATGGGATGGTCATCTTGAGAAAGTTGCACGAAGTCTATAAAATATTAATAATATTAAAAAAATTGAAGTTTATTAAGATTCTTGGGCACAATACAGTCACATATGACCATGATATTTGTAGGGTTAGTGCACACACCCTCAGTAGAAACAATGTGACCAAGGTACTCTAAGGATTTATTAGCAAATTCACACTTAGAATCCTTGACATACAACTTATCCTTAGCCAAGATATCCTATATAATATCTAGATGCTCAATATGGGACTCTAATGAAGTGTTTTAAACAAGGATATCATCAAAACATACATGGAAAAACTTACATAGGAATTTACTAAATACCTTCCTCATTACTTCCTAATATGTACATAAAACATTACTAAGATCAACATACATGAATCTAAATTAGTAGTTCCCCTAATGAATTTTCAATGCAGTCTTCTCCTGATCTTTAATTTGAGCTATTATATGATCATATCCAAACTTTAGGTCAATATTTGAGAAGTACATCACTCCATATAATCGATCAATCAAATCATCAATACTTGGCATAATAAATTTATTTTTAAATGTGATTTTATTTGATACCCTATAGTCAATACAAAGTCTATATGACCTATCCTTCTTCCTGGATAGGACCATTGGGGCAATGCACATGATATTATAAGGGATGATGATACTAGCCTTCAAGATTTTGCTTACCATTTTTTCTATATTAGATTTACAAAATTATTCATATATGTATGGGCATACCACAGTTGGTCCCTTACTAGGGTCAAGCTCAATAATATGTTTTGATTCCCTATAAGGTGGTAGGGTTTTTGGTAGATATTTAAAACTACCTTATATTTAATGAAATTACTTAGATAGATCAATCTAATTCATAATAATGGATGTAAATATAAATATCAAGAGTAGAGAAACAAAAATAGATCTCAATAATAAGAGAAAAGTAGAGTAGATCAACACTAAATATTGGCCATAAAACATAACAATGGAAATATAAGACTAATCTACTTCAAGGGGGAAACCTTAAACACCATGCATCAAGAACAAAATTTGTAATATGATCCTCAATTACTAACCAATACCTCCTATATATGTGTTACCTAGGCTATGGTTACTCCATATACTGACCCTATTAATAATATGAAATAATAGAGAATTATGGTGTAATATGGTAAAAGGTTATGTTAGCCACAAGTCAGCCACACATATCCCTATACACATTATAGATTAATGGCATCACATTCCCCATCTCATTCAAAACAATATTGTATTCAACATTGACTAACTCTAGATGCTTCTATAAGAATGCTTCATCCTTATAAGTTGTATCCTTGCTAATCATATTATTCTACTTGATCAAATATTCCTTAATCTCCCTTGTTCTCACCCTCTTAATTCAAGTCTAAAGGATCTCCTCAGGTTCTAAAATGACTTTTCCCTCCTCATCCAAATCATGTAATTGAATGGGTAGATACTCTTTGTCCAATTAACTTCTTGAACTAAGATACATGAAATGCATGATATATGAATTTAAATTGAGGTAACTCTAACTTGTGTGCAATATTTCAAATTTTATATAAGATTTGATAAGGGTCATAATACTTAGGAGAGAGTTTGTTATTTATTTTTGCTTCAAGGACACTTTATTGTATGGTTTTAGGAACACCAAGGCCAAATTTCCCACTTCAAAATGCCTTTCACTATGGTGGTGATCCTCTTACTTCTTTATTTGGTTATGTGCCATTGATAAGCTATCTCTTAAACTAGATGGTACCTCTAAGTGGTGTTGAATATGTTCTTCAAAAACTTGAACCTTTGGATATACCTCAAAGATGAGGTGATGATTTTTGGCTGGTACCCATATAGTGTTTAAAATGGATACATCTTGTATGAGTTATCGAATGAAGTGTTATACCACCATTGTGCTAGCGGTATCTAATGAGCCCATCTCTCATGTTTAGCTAAAGTAAAATAACAAATATAACCAACCTTATAGACACTTTTTGACCACCTTTATTTACCCACCATATTGAGGATGATATGATGAGTTATGAGCCAATTGAGTACTCAAGCACAAAAATAAACAAACAAAATAATTATTGGTGAAGATAGGATTATAATCACTTACTATGATCTTGGGGGTCTTATTTAGCTTCTGAATTGTATCCAAAAAATCAAATGCTACTATACTTACTATAAATAGATGTAACAAGGCATAAAAATTGTAATATTTTTTGAGTTTATCCATGATTTCCATGATGACATTTTTCCCTTATGAATTGGGTAAACCTTTTGTGAAATTCATGGAAACCTCTTCCAAAATTTGGATAGGAATAAATAAGGGTTGCATAATACATGGGGTCTTAACTATATTACCCTTATTTTTATAACACATCATGCATTCAAACACAAATGTCTAGACATCCCACTTGAGTACTTCCCAAAATTAATCTTTCTTGATTCTATGATAAGTTTTCAAGAATCTTGAATGCCCCTGTTTTATTATTTTTGGGAAACTAGTGTTTAGTTCCTAAATAATAAGGGTTCTAAAGTTAGGGGAAAATATAATTTATTATGTTAAAATATATATTTTTATCAAGTAATTTACATAAGGAATAAAAGTAAACTTATTTGAAAATGGGTTGAAATGAATGATTCAGGGGTTGAAAACTGAGATGCAAGATCAGGACACTATCTAGAATCTAACTTAATTTTTTGATTTGATAGGAGCATTAGAATTGGACAAGAGTGGCACCTAAATTTTTATCCACCTTTACCACTATTTTCCTAAGGATATAAGTTTTTTGTTTTTTTTTCACTAGGTTAGTGTGAGCTTGTGTACCAAAGTTTAGAGGCTAAAATTCAATAGAGCTCACTATAGGTCTATTTCAATCTCTAAACCTTGTATCTATCTACACACATGGAAACAAAAAATGCATCAAAATTAAAAGGGGGAAAACTAGGTTAGGGGAAGAATGATCGCATGATCTAAAACCCCTATTATCTTGATCACTGCCTACATCAACCCTCAAGCTAGGGTCTCAGATCAAATGTAGTTCTCCCTTAGGGAATGTGCATAATAAACATGCATGATAGATGCAAGAAGGACTTTCACCTAGGCCCTTCCTTGATCAAGCATGCAATTCTATGTGTGATGAAAAATGTTGAGATGTATAATTGACTGATTTTTATTAAGTCCAATGTGCCAAAGTAGTAAGTGCTATATATAAAATGCCTTATGTAGTCCTTTATATAGGAGACTCTTTATTTTGAATTTGGGAGATTTATTTGCATTTAACTAACATGAGAAAAATTAGGGATGAATAAAAGAAAGGGGATATGACCCATCTAGTAGAAGAAACTAACTGTTAAGGCTCAAATTGACCTTAGACCATTAGAAACTGGACACCTTGGGTTTCAAAAATGTAGTCCAATCCTATTTCTCCTATCCTATAGGCTAGGGATAAGGGGGGATGGAAAAAGCATAAAAAATATGACTTGGCTAAGGTGGAATGACTATTTGAAAGGTTTAGGATGATTGGGAATAGGTAAAAAGGTGTCTAGGGCATGTGAAAAGACCAAAATGACTAAAATGAAAGACCTAGCCAAATGTGAACAAAGCTCATATTCTCTAGTTTGAGTCTCTTATGAAAGGATTGTGAAAATACATGATATGTGTGGTTTCTTGACCAATTTAGGGTGTATACATTTTCCCTCCTTTTAATCTAGTGATGTAATGAAATGAATTACTAGAGTAAAAAAAGAGAAGAGAATACATACTTGAACCTACTTGTGTGGAGACAAGTGTGCTAAAAAAGAACCAACTTACTTCTTAGCCAGGGAAGTGG
This sequence comes from Torreya grandis, assembly GCA_037957365.1. Classification (NCBI taxonomy): domain Eukaryota; kingdom Viridiplantae; phylum Streptophyta; class Pinopsida; order Cupressales; family Taxaceae; genus Torreya; species Torreya grandis. The sequence goes on along the minus strand of JARHVA010003406.1, from coordinate 1,269,653 downwards.
ATGGAGAGATGAATAGTTCCCAAAGAAGGAAGGAATCCTTGAAATGGATGCCCCTTGTACTGAACCTATAAGTAGAATATGTATAACATGGATAAGGAGGACAATGCTTGCCCCCTATGCTGAATCTGTCTGGAATGAGAAATACTCAGAGGTCCAAAACTAATATCTACCCTCTGTCCCACATAAACTCATGTAATATAAAATATGTGTCATATGAGATGAATCCTAAATCCCATGAATATACTATGATATGATAATGTTGGCATGGATAACTTAATGTATACTAGAAACTAGGCCACTCTTAGCCACTTCAAAATTGGTGCACTAAACTTATATGAAAGCTACTCGAGAACTTGGGAGGTTAGGCTTATATGAAAGCCAACCCAAAACGATGCCAACCACCTATAGATGGATTAAGGCACATAACTACTGAGAATGCTTGGGTAATGCTAAAATTTGGAAAGAAAGAAAACAAATGTGCCACACACATTGCCCCCAATCACTAATGTCTGAAACATGGATTCTGATCTGGAAGTTGTATCAACTGCCTTATCTGAAAATGGAAGTGAGAGACATCATGTTGTGCATGATGCCCCCTATATCTATATTTTAGAAAATGTGTAAGAAGAGAATGACATATATCTATCATTCTAATCTGTATAATCTTGAATGATGAAGAAAATGAATATATGTACTATGACCCCTATATCTGGTATATGAGTGATGCATATGTATAGTCTAGTAATCTATATAACCACATGTGATATGAACTATCATGCCATACATGTGCAAAACTAGAGATAAAAATACTATGATCTACACTATGACTATAATCTACTATCTGGTCTTGTAACATTGTCATGTTGTATGAAGTTATATGTGTGAGATGTGTAGTAATGTACATACCCCCAAAAATGGTATCTGAGTCTGAATCTATATCGAAGTCATTGTGAATCTATATAATCTAAACCACTGTATCTGACTGATATATGTAATGTTGAATGACCCATGTAATTTGAATCACTATTTATTTTGATTGTTCTAAGCTAAATCTAATAATCTAAATATTAGAGGTGTAAAAACCATGCTGAGTGACCCATATAATCTGAATCACTATACATTTTGACCAATCTGAGCTGAATTTGATAATCTGAATACTAGAGGTGTAAAAACCATGCTGAGTAACCCATATAATCTAAATCACTATATATTTTGACCAATCTAAGCTGAATTTGATAATCTAAATACTCAAGGTGTAAGAACCATGGTGTATCCATCTATGAGAGTGGATAGGCATGCTGGATAAGTGTAGGAATAGGAATAGTAAGAATGATACCCCCCTTTTGGGGAGAGGTATGAGATATCATGATAGAGAATTTTGAGCCAAAAGTGATGACTAGTGGCATAGGAATAGATGTGAGGTTGGTATAGTTTGAATTTATTTGAGTGGTTTTTTGATTGATCAGACTGAGTTGTTTGATAGTTGAATGAGTCTTAGTTTGGTTAGGACCAAGTGTATGTCTAGGTAAAAATTGGTATAGAGATGTGTGTGTGCCATAATAGGTAGATAATGTAGTAAGAGAGCGAAGCTCATATGATGTTGAAGGTATCATTTTTAGGATTTCATGGAATAAAATGGTTTGTAAAATGGAGTTACGGGGTTGAAGTTATAGGGAAAATGGTATTTTACTTTGAATGAGAAAGTTGTTTGATATAGGAGAATTAGATTATTCTTGATTCATTTGTGCTTTGAATAGGTTGAGATTTTGAACTCTGGAGTAGGAGCTATGCTGAGGATATGAGCACCTACCATGACCCATTTTGAGTAGTTGGCAGCCTAGGTAGAGGCTAGTGGGGAGGTTACCCTGGTAAGTAGCTAAAACATGTGATTTTTGCCTATTTAGAAGCCTATTTTTTTTGCATTTGAGGTGTTTTAAGTATCCTAAGAAAATTTTAACTAGTTTCAGTGCTCCTTTCCCTCCTCTAGTACTATTATCTAGGCTCCAACACTATTATCTAGGTTACAACACTCATATCTAATGTTGATGTCTTGTACCCAATGCTGTTGTCCTGGAGGCTAGATTTTTGAGCTGTTGCTTAATTTAGTTGATGTGTTTTTTTCTTGGTTGTTAATTTGGCATGATTAACTAATGTATATGCTATTTTTTGGTGTTTTTTCAAGGTGAGGTATGAATGAGAGAATTCCATAGAGGTGAGGTTATGGAGACATTGCAGTTGTTGCCTTTATCAACTAATGAGAGGGTTGTGATAGATAGAGCAGGGTTGGGTCATGTGTGTGACCTAGGCCCTACATAGTGGGATAGGTATCTGATCACTACCTTATGTGAGAGGTGGAATGTAGATACGTGTAAATTTTGGATTCTTACTAGGGATATTATGATTATTTTAGAGGATGTGTACTATATTCTACACTTGTTAGTTAGTGGATGTCAAGTGGCATTGCAAGATGACATGGGTGTGGATGCTATTGATCGTGCATCCCTATATTTTGTTGGTGTGACCTCAAGCATACATAAGAGAGGTAGTGATAGCAATGTACTATTGTCAGTTATTATGTAGTTGAGTGTTCTGTGTTTGTGGAAGTGGTTGGCCATGTTGTTGGCTCCATTTGTTACTATAGATGGGAGTGAGGTGTTAATTTCATATAGGATGCATAGGATCATGTTCAGTATAGAGGTGTATGGTATTATGTTATCATGGGGTAAGACTATGCTTGATCACTTATATAGGGATCTATACAGGTTTACTTAGGAGGCATTCAGTGGTGGTTTAAATGTGATAACTTTATTGCATTGTTAGGCTTATGAGCATATAACAATGGTGTGGCTGAAAAGATTACTAAGGGAGAGGTGGGCACCTCCACAACCATATGGGGAGCATTGGATGAGTGCATTGGCTATATGATCTCCTGGGATAGATCACTATAGATGAGTTTTAGATAGGTTGGTGGCTTAAGACATCATATGGAGGCCTTATAAAGGATTCCCAGGGTGGCCTAAGAATGGAGTGCATTTATGGTATATGAGGGTTAGGTGTTGGTTACATGAACAATGGGTTAGATTTTATGAGTGATTTTAGTATGAATATGTGACTAGACAATTTGGGGTACCACATGATGTGCCCTTAGTGGTATGGGTGTGGTTGAGGAGTGCATGGGCACCAATTAGGGTGGCACTTTATGGGAGGCCTATTGAGGTTGAGTTAACACCATTACCTTTGGATACACAAAATATGGATATAGCTATTCCTAATGTAGATGGTGTTATATTCATAAAGCATTTACCACATGGTGGATGAGGCATCGATGGGCTCCATTATATCTTGTTGGAGGGGATATCCCTGAGTACAAGGACCCATCTCCAATCTAGATGATGGGAGGTAAGTATTGTTTATATTTGAATTATGTAAAAGTTTGTGCTTATTTTAGCTTGTTTTAAAAATTTATATCTAATGTATTATTGTAATTTTTCATGTAGGTGGAGTGGAAGGTGCTCAAGATGAAGCATAGGTTGGGGTAGGAGGTGGAGATGGTGGGTTCTGGGAGAACATCATCGAGTCTACACTTCAAGAACTCACATGACATATTCTTGATGTTGTTGTGGAGGAGGGTTTGATAGAGCGAGCGATAATTAAAAATGGCATTTATGCTCATTTGTTTGATAGGGATGCTATCACTACAATTGCATATGTTAAGGTAGTGGGAGAGAGAGATGAGCTGAGGGCTGAGTGAGATAGGCATAGGATGCCTTCACCTAATTATGGATCAATGAGTATGTGGATTATATATGAGTACACTAATTTGTAGAGGTGGTATGTACACTTTTATGAGGAGCATGGTTAGTTGCTATAGTGAGATAGTCAGTGTAAAAGGCATTTAGGAGCTTGAGGAGGTACATGGACATCGAGTGTGAGGCTGGACTATGGGACTAGTACTAGAAGAGAGAGTGAGACTGAGAGTGAGGGCATGATGCCATTCTTGATTGATTGTATCTTAATGTGGTGTATATATTTTGAAAACTTCATTATATATATATGGATATTGGGTTGTTTTTTATTTAGGCGTATTGTGTTATGATTTTAAATATATTGTTATATTTAATGCATATGGTTGTTGTAGAAGTAGTTTATTTGGTATTAATGGTAAGGCGACATATGTTTGGTAAAATGGTACTTGGGATATTTTGCTTGGTTGTTTTGATAAGTTCAGGTGATATTGGGTTTGTATTTCAATTTGTATGTAAGTAGATAATTTTATTTGGTTTGTAATTATATATGAGCAAACAAAATTTGTTGATTTTGCAAGTGGTGAATTGTTGGGATAGATTGAGCTAGTTTGAGATTGGTAAATTGGATTTGGTAAGATTTGGATTTTGATAGGCTATTTTTGGCTATGGATGGTTATTTGGAATTAAGAACATTAGTTGTTAGTATGTGGGGATGTAAGATAACACACTGTGCATATTACTTCCCTAAGAGTGGATCAAGAATATAAAGGCTAGCTAGACCTTTGACTCCATCATTTCCTTGCTAAGTGAAGCTATGAACAGATGCTGGTATTAATGTGAATTTTATCACTCTATGTTGTATCACTATCTGAACCATATTGGCCAACTAAAAAAGTACCCATATTGCTCATGTTATGTAGGCATATACTTTATATTTGATACTATCTATTATGTACTAACTATAGTTGAATGTGGATATTTTTCAAAATGTAACTTTATTGGTCATGCAACTAAAATTGTGTGATATGAAGAAGGCTAATCTATCTTTAATCATATACCCTATAGCCTCTGCTATGATGTGTATGATTAAGCCATAGATCGAGCTGAAGCTAAAACCTATGATGAAGGCTCATTTAATCTCAAATATAGTGGATTGCTGTGTGAGATAAGACCTAAAAAATATGGCTATAGTGAATATTTTTTGTGAGCAGTACTTTGTGATGTGGGTTCATTTAATCTTAACTGTATCAGATTTTTACGTGAGATAAGACCCAAAAAAATTGGCCATAGTGAATATTTATCATGAGTAGTGCCCTGATGTGGTGCCTATGACTCTGCTAGATATGTATATGGAACTACACTATGTACTCCTTAGACTATAATGCTATAGTATGTTGTTCTCACTATACTAGTTTCCAAACCTTCTGAATAGGTGGAATATGAGATATCTTATGAGGCTCTATCCTAGAACCTACATTACTCTCATGATGAGTGATTGATGATTCATGTAAAGGAATGTCCTAGGATGAATCCATTGTGGAAGAATGAGGTCTTCAGTTCCATGATGGAGGAGATCTCCTATGAGGCTCTATCCTAGAACCTGCATTACTCTCATGATGAGTGACTGATGATTCCTATAAAGGAATGTCCTAGGATGATTCAATTATGGAAGAATGAGGTCTTTGGTTCCATGATGGAGGAGATCTTGATGCCCCCTATGTAAATGATATGATGCCATTATCAACACATCGATTAATGCAATCTCTGAGTTCATAAAAATCATTATCTCTATGTCCATGGATATGATGATAGTTCCAAAAGCATCGATAGAGCTATTTCTATAAGAGATGTGGATCTCATCGATGAGTAGAAGGCAATGTAATTAACCTCCTATCTAGTAGTGTTTATAATATGAAAAATGGGCAATCCTGCTCTGAATCAAACTATAATAGTGCCTTGATATTGTTCTCTATAGTGCATACTGTAGGTTGTGCTCTACAAATTGGATCTTTATTCTTAACTGCTTAATTTTTTGGTTGTGGTCTTCTATCTTGTTTAGGACATGCTGGATTCTAGATGCTAGGAGTTGTAGACATTGCTATGAAATATAGAGTAATTTGATCAACTGAATCTACCTCAATCAATCCCAATTTCTTTTCCAAAGCTAGAACTGTATAACATAAGTGCCTGAAAGAAGACTCTATCTAATATAGTAGATGCTCAAATAGAGGTTGGTGAATCCCTTTAATAGAAATATGATAAATCTCTATATCTATTGGTTTATATATCAATCTTAACATGTGATTCTGAATCATATGATATAATCAATAATTGGCTCTGAAGTATTCTAATACAAAGTTGCAAGTTTCTCATATGTAACATGAGGGCCAATGTTTGCTATATAATATATGAGAAATGCCTCCTCTAAGTCATCATATGTGTGTAAGGAGCCAACAAGGAGTAAATGAAAGAACTAATTCTATGCTTTTCCCACTAATGTATACTGAAATAACTTGAGTAGAATCAAAGGAATCACATGAGATGGCAAAGCCTTTTGAAAGCCCTGAAGGTGTAAAAATGGATCTGTAGTTCCATTAAAGTGAGGAAATGATGGTATCTAGAAATAATTAGGCAATGGAGCTTTTATGATTGTCTTCAAAATTAGGTTACCATGTATATCATTGGCATCCATCCAAGACTTATAAGCCTTGTTTTCTAAGGTAAGGAGATGTACTTGGTGTTGTAATTCACCAACTGCATGCACTAAAGAGATGATCTCCTGGGATGGTACATTAGCATGTTGAAGTGGTTCTTTTAATCATTGAATTTGATTATTAATTTTAGCCATGGTAATGCTACATTTAGTAATTAGATCACAAAGAGGGGGTGTGCTCACTTGAACCTTGGGAATAATGGTATCTTAGACCTTACTAGAGGGATGTGGGCTACCATTCTCTTTAGATGAAGGGTGAGAATTGGGTTCTACTATAGTGAGGGGTGGCTTGGAGGATTCATTAGTATCTTTATGTTTTAGTGTGTCACATTCTGATTGAGTAGAAGATGTGCTATTAGAATTAACATGTGCATTATTTGAAATAGAACCATTCATATAAGTAGAAACAACATTTGGAAGTGCATTATGTTTGAGAGGAGTGAGAGAAGAGTTAGAAACATGAGATGCATATTATTCTTCACTATGTGCATATTAATCATCATTATTCCATGCCATATCATCATTAGAATATTGTTCATAATCATTCTCATTTTCAAATTCATTTGCATGTTCACTATCATACTCATTATCACTTTTAGTGCAACTAAGGAGAGGTGTAAGAAAAGAACTTAATTATTTTCTAATATGTAATAAAGTATCATTTGAAATTGGAATATCATGTGTATCTATGTTATCCATGGATGGAATATATGCATTATTTTCATGAGAATTAAGAGAAAGAGATTTATCATTTAGATCTTCTTTGGACATAGTAGAGATAGGAACATGAGATGTACCATTTGAACTATGCATTGGCAATTTTATTCTATTACATTTATATTTTTGTAATTTGAACATTGAAGTAACAAAAGAGAGAGAGAGATAGAGAGAGAGACATTAGGTTCACATGGAATCAAATTATCACTAATAAGAGGTTCACTTGGAAGCGCATGACAAATTTATTCATTTGATGCATTGTGCATAGGAGAATGAGGTGAAAAATATATTTTCCATTTATCAAAATCATTTTCTTTAGAAGAGGGAATAAAGGAGATAGGTTTGAGAGAAGAAGATGCATCTATTTGTACTTCACTATCACTATCACTATCACGTATATCATCATATTCCTCATTACAACAATAGTAATTATCTTCATTATAAATAAAATTATTTTCCACATTTTTAGCTAATGTGAAATTTTGTAATTTTGTCCATTCATTGTCATAATTATGGGAAAATTTTAAGAGTTGATTTCTGGGATGAGAGGGAAGAAGTGCCTTAGTGGCCATTTTATTTCTTTCACCCAAGAGAATATTGAAAAGTAATATTAATCAAATAAATGCAAAAATAACTATGAACATAGAGATTTTGAAAATGCTTTTGACTATCAAAACAATTTGTAAAAATTCCAAAGTATTTTTCTAAAAATTGTAAGGGAGGAAAACTTGGGGTTTGACGACCTAGTTTGAAAACCTAGGGTTTTAGAATTTTTGAAAATTATGAAATAATTTTAAATTCTAAAAATAATTTTGAATAGAATAAATGCACAAAAATTAATACAAAAAATAAAAAATTTGAATTTGAATTTTTTGCACATGAAAACTACTAATTTTGAAAATTTGAAATTATTTTTGACAAAGTAAACAATTTGTAAAAATTCCAAAATATTTTTTAAATTTTTTTAGGGAAAGTAGGCTTATGTTTTAAGGACCTAGTTTGGAATTCTAGGGTTTTGAGCTAGGGTTTTAGAATTTTTGAAAATCGTGCAATAATTTTTAATTCTAAAAATAATTTTGACTAGGATAAATGCACAAAAATTAATACAAATAATCAGAAATTTTAATTTGAATTTTTGCACAAATAATTTGAAGGAGAAACCCTAAGGGTACCTAGTGTTAAAATTTTTGTTCGAAGTAAGTTGGGTCCACCAAATGTTTTATTATTTTTAGGAAACTAGTGTTTAGTTCCTAAATAATAAGGGGTCTGGAGCAAGGGAAAAATCTAATTTATTATGGAAAAATATATATTTTTATCAAGTAATTTGCATAAGGAAGAAAAGTAAACTTATCTGAAAATGGGTTGAAATCAATGATTTAGGGGCTGGAAATTGAGATGTAGGATTGGGACACTATCTGAAATCTAGATTTGGACTTCATTTTCTGATTAAATATGAGCAATAAAATTGGACATGAGTGGCACTAACATCGTTGTCCTAAGGATCTAAGTTTTTTGGGTTTTATTTTCTAGGTCAATGTGAGCATGTGCATCAAATTTTAGAGGTTGGAAGTCAATAGAGCTCACTATAGGTCCATTTCAATCTTAAACCCCTCTATCTATCTACACACATGGAAAAAAAAATGCATCAAAAGCAAAAGGGGGGAAAACTGAGTTAGGGGAAGAATGATCACATGATTTAGAACCCATGTTGTCCTGATTATTGCCTACATTAACCCTCAAGCTAGGGCCATAGATCAAATGTAGTTCTCCCTCAGGGAACATACATAATCAATGCGCATGATAGATGCAAGAATGAATTTCATCTAGGCCCTTCTTTGATCAAGCATGCAAGTCTATGTGTGATGCAGAATGCTAATCTATACTACTGATTGATTTTTATTAAGTCTAATGTGCCAAAGTAGTAAGTGCTAGATATAAAATGCCTTGTGTAGTCCTTTATATAGGTGACTCTTTATTTAAAATTTGGGAGCTTTATTTGCATTTGTCAACATGGAAAAAATTAGGGATGAAGAAAAGAAAGGGGCTAGGACCCATATAGAAGAAGAAACTGACCATTAAGTCTGAAATTAACCTTGGGCAGGAGTTCTAGAAACTAGACACCCTAGGTTTTAACATTGTAGTCCAATCCTAGCACTCTTGTCCTATAGGCTAGGGATCAGGGGGATGAAAAAATCATAGAAAATATGACCTGGCTGAGGTGGAATAACCATTTGAAAGGTTTGGGATGACTGAGAATAGGTAAAAAGGTGTCTAGGGCATGTAACAAGACCAAAATGACTAAAATGAAAGACCTAGCTAAATGTGAATAAAGTTCATATTCTCCAATCAGAGTCTCTTGTGAAAAGACTGTGAAAAGACATGATATGTGTGGTTTCTTGACCAATTCAGGGTGTATACAACCCCCTAATGGATATGCATGGAGCTCCATAAGAACCTTATGATAAAGTGTAAAAAACTATTGCATAGGTATAACCTACCTTATACTAGAGGACATTCCCTTTCCACACAAATTTATCTAATACACTATAATCTTGTTGTATATTCTAAATTAGAACATGTATATCAGTGTCATTATCTCAGTCATATCTTGCCTCATCTACCCAATATAATTTTCATATGGACATGGTGCATAATAGTTCCTCTATGGACTCATCCTTCCTGGATAATACATCTACCACTACATTATATTTTCCTTTCTTATATAAGATTTCAAAGTTAAAACTCAACATTTTGGTCAATTATTTTTGTTATTCTTTAGATGCATCCTCTATTACAAAAAGTAATTTAGACTATCATGATATTTCTTCACCTTAAAATGTCTACCCATTAGATATGATATCCATTGTTTGACTGTATGAAGAATAGACATCATCTCCTTCTTTATATAGACTTTCTAAAATTGTTACCTCTAAGTTAATGACTCTCAAATGCTATTGGTTTTACTTACTACATGAGTACTTGCCCCATTTCATACCTTGATGTATCATATTCAACAATGAAGGTCTTTGCAAAAATTAGGGTATCTAGAACCAGAGTGGTGGACATGGCCTCCATAAACTTCTCAAATGCCTTGATCACTACTTCATTCAACTAAAAGGAGTCCTTATTCAAAAAAATTGTGACTGGTGCTACTATGCTATTGTATTTTTTCAAAAAATGATTATAGTAACATATTAGCCCTAAGAAGCCACAAAGGTTCTTGAGGATTTTTGGAACTTTTCATTCTATCATGGCCTTGATATTTTGAGGGTCCAATTTTACTCCTCAATGCAACACATTATGACCTAGTTACTCCTCATAATTTAATTTAAAATTACACTTGGAAGGATTTATGTAAATTTGATGTTGTTTTAGAGTTATCAATACATAGTTCACATGTTGTAAGTGTACTTCCCATGTCTTTATGTATACTAGGACGTCATAAAAATTTAACAAAACAAATTTGATTTGAAAAGGCTGAAATCTAGTGAGCATCAAACTCTGAAATGTATATGGTTCATTTGTGAGACCAAAATACATTACCAAAAACTAATAGTGGCCCCAAGAGTTTTAAAAGATTTCTTATGTATATCCTCATCTCTGATTGAAATTTGATAACAACCAAAATTTAGATCTATCTTAGTAAAGTAGACAACATAATGTAAATCATCTATAAAATTTGAAATTATTATAATAGGAAACTTAAAATTGATGGTGTAATTTTTGATTTCTTAATAATCAAGGCATATCATCCAAGTATCATCCTTCTTGTGCACTATTAACACTAGATATGCATATGAACTTTGTAAATGTATGATAATACAAGCCTCCAACATCTCATGTACCATAATTATAGTCTCACTCTTTTGAACATATGGGTACTTGTAATGTTTGATGATTGGTGGTTGACTCCTTGGTAAACGTTGAAAAGAATGATCATGATATAGTTTTGTAGGTATTCCTTTTGGCATTGCTAGAAAATATATTAAGTGGTTATAAAACATTGCATGTAAATATAGATGTGTAGGAAATTTTGTTGGTTTTATTTTTGTTGAAAATAATTGTGCTAGAAACCCGCATGCTCCCTTTTTGATAATCTTATACATTTGGTGAGACCTATGTTTTGGATTATTTTCATGAAATCGATGCATTTAAAATGTTCTACATTTAAAATGAAAATGAATGAACAAATATTTTAAACTCATCTCTATTATTCCCATGGTTGTGAGGCATTCGACTCCTAAAATGATGTTTTACCCACCCATGGGATTAGAAAATAAATAAGAGTCTAGCTTGTGATCTCCCATGAAAATTTTGATACTATGTCACTTCCTTGAATAACTGATTGTGCCACCATTTGTAATCATGACCTAAAATTTTGGAGCTAGATAAAAAAATAATTCAAGCATGTTGACAAATTATTGTTGATGAAGTTATGTGTACTCCCTTGAGTCAATCAACACTTTCACCTTTTCTTCCTTTTCAAAACACATTACCTTGAGGGTTTGTGGGGTATTATTGCCTGAGTACAGGGAATGAGATTTTTGGTTGGGTATATTCTAATTCCTCCTTTGGATCATCCTGAACCTCCCTTGTTATTACCTCACCCTCTTCTTCTTCATTGGCACCTTTAATGTAGTACAATTTATTCTTATATATTTATGTCATTTTTTGTATTTGTTGTCATAGTTGAAACACAACCCTTTTATTTGTTTCTCTTAAATTTTTTGAGGAGGCAATCTGGTAGGTTGAGGGAATGCCTACTATTTGAGAAAATATATTTCCTCAACCATGAATGTGAAGACAATGGAATCTAATGTTGAACCTAGATTAAACATTTGAAAATTTATTTTGATGCTTTCCTTTAGCCCACCAAAGATAAGGTCATTCAGGTTTTCCTTTGTGATGTTATCCATGTATAAGGATAGGTTCTATAATGATTGGATATAATCCTTGACATGCTTATTTGTCATCATTTTTATAACTAGATGAAGTAGTTATCTATTACACTATTATAGTTGATCTAGAGGTCAATTTGGAAAAGGTTCCAGATCAGACCGAAGCCTGCACTAGTACAAATATCCCATCAAGATATTTTTGATAGTATGTGGAACTTCATAAATGGAGCTCATATGCTCCTTGTACAACTGGTCAAAGTTCTAATCAAAATATGTCAACAAACAGTCAAATCTAGTTAACTAAAAAAATTGACCATCATGGAATGTTTCAAATCCAATTCCATGATGTGGAGATTGTTGCAATCTTTTTGATGCATTTTGAATGGACCAAATCTGAGTTCATATGTGGAAGTTATGACCAGTCAAACTTGGTCAAAGTGATGACATGGTAGAAATGTGGACCAATGAGGATGTGACACATGGTAGTTAGTTCATGTAAAAAAAATTGGGTTTAGTTTTCATCTTTGAAAACGTATGGAGTTTTTGAAGGTTTGATATTTTCAACGCTAATGTCATCCCAAGCAATGTGGGATAATTCCAAAGCAATGTGGGATAATGATAAGCCTTGGAGCGTGTATTTGCCAAGTTGGGAATTGAAATCCTGACCTCCAATAAAAAATAATGAAGCCTTATCGTTACACCCATGAGCCTAAATAGCTATATAAATCCATGAATTTCTATTTTAACATCAAGTTTTAGTTGATTGTGCCAATGCATAAGGACCCATTTTTAATCTTCCTCAGTTTTGAGGCACTTAGATTGATTTTCAGGCTTCAGAGTAAACTAGTGAAATGTTCTAGACTCCAAGATGGTTCCAACCATATATTGAGTGTTTAGATTTGAGGTCATTTGATACTATTTTAAATGCCTCAAAGTGAAGCTTTATAGATTGTGTAATGGCCAATATAGAGACCAGTCTACATATATCCTAAGTTTTGAAGGACTTAAAGAGCTTTTCAGACTTTAGAACTCATAAAATGTTATAGACTCCGAGATGGTTCTGTTGATATATAGATTTTTCTAATTTAAGTTCATTTAAGCTACTATTTAAAGTATTTAAGGAGAGTTTTTGTAGAGAACTTCAGGAACGTGAGATTGCTTTCACTACAAGAAGGTGGAAAGTTTGTCCATGGGTACCAAGACTTTTCAAAGGTCTATTTTCAAGTTGTATTTAATCTTAGAGTATCCATTTTACAATTGTAATATTTTGGCTATGTACTTGCAATTCATGGAAAATGGATCAGTTTGTATTCTAAGTGAACTTGGAGACGTAGCCCGAGAAGTTGGTGAACTCCATTATCATGTGCTTGTCATGGTTAATTTCTATTTATGCATTCTTTTTATGCATTTTAATTAATCCTATTTATTAATCACTATTGAATGCATACCTATCTAAATATGACAACTTAACAGAGAATTGAGCACTTCAGGTTTAGAAATAGGTTGAATGGTTTTGATGAATGAGTTGCAATACACTTCATTTGTTTATCAACCTTGAAAAAAAAATTTGAAAGGTCAAACTTGTTATAATTCCTTTGAGCATATTAGGAAAATGAGTGTATGACAAAAGTATCCATTGTAAAAAATTTTGTGCATGGAAATTAGTGTAGAGTTTACGGACCAAGTTTGGTATCAAAACAATTATTATGCTAGGTTAGCATTTGATTGTGTGGATTTGATATCAGTTGTGTTTAGTTTGGTTTTCCATAGTATTGTAGACTTTTTGGCCTTGTTGATATTCTATTTTTAGTGTGTAGTTTGTGTAATTAGGTTGTTTGAAAGAAATAAGAAGCCATGGGCAAAGCCTTAAAAAGAGAAAGGCTTGATGAGCTTCAAGCAATTAACCAATAGATCCATGAAGAGAATGATTTCCTGAGAGATCAGTTGTACTCCTTGGATGAGGAGTGATCCGGTCAACAATTTAGGTGACAATTCGGATGATGGGTCTACCCCAATTGGTGACGGAACTTTCAGGAGCCATAACTTTTGCACCATAGCTCCAATTGACTCACCGTTTGAACCGTTGGAAAGCTAAGAATGAGGAGAATGCAGTGAGATGGAATGGAGCTTTTATTGATGAATTTTTACCCCTAAAAACCCAATGGAAGTGCCCCAAATTTCAATTTTAGTAGTGTAGTCTAAAAATAGTAAGTTTCTAAAAATAGTAATTCCTCAAATTTTATAATGTTGTAACACGTGGAAATCAGACCATTTAATCTCCCTCGAGATTGGTGACCTTCCACATTATCCTCCCACCTTCAAAACATGTATAAAATAAGATGTATCTTGAAATGGAAATTAGACATCTCTTCTCAGAGATAGCATTATTTTGAATTGTCTTGTCTTGTTTCTTGAATTATCTTTCAACCAAAGATTTTGAGTTTTGGATCAGTGGTATCAGATCGGTTTGTCTTTAGAGTGTATGATCCTGAGGATGAGGTCATATTACAAGTAGCTTGGGTGTAAAATAGAACTAGTAGACTATCCACCTATTCACTCTAAATGACTTCAAATGGCGGACAACACTGAGACATCCGATCCTTTCAAGGAAATGGTGAATGAAGGCCTCCAACAGCAATAAGCGTAGATGCTACAAAAATTCACTCAAATTATCCGAAAAATCTCAATGGGAAATTTTGGCTCCTCATCTGCACCCCCACATCCTTTCAGTGCCCCAACACCCTTCAAGGTTCATGTGAATTTTGATAGCCCTACATTTGAAGGCAAAATCAATGCTGATGTAGTAGAAAATTAGTTGGATCAATTATCTTCTTATTTTTCTGTAAATAAATTCACCAATGAAGATAAGATTACTTTTTCTCTTTTGAAAGCATCATTGCCTGTCAAAAATTGGTGGAAAGTGTATAAAAAGAGATTTAGTATAGATGATATTGGCCTTGAGATAGAACCTACCTGGGATGATTTCATCGAAGCTGTAAAGGAAGAATACTACCCCATTGGAGCATATGATGATCAATATATAGAGTGGAAAAAACTTCACCAAGGTAAGGAACAATTTGTTCAAGATTACATTGATATTTGTCATTCTCTATCTGCGAGATTGGGCATCCAAGAAAGTGAGAGACATAAGGTTCTCAAATATCGTGGTGGACTACAATGGTACATACGGGGAGAAATGGAACTCTTCAATTTGGAAACCCTTGATGAGGCTTATAAGTTCACAGTGAAGATTGAGCAGAAGCATGGAAGAATGAATACAAAGAGTCAACCTTCAAAATGGAAAAGTGATAAAGAAGGTCAAACACGAGGCCAAAATTGGAAGCAAAAGGAAGGAAAGACTGGAAAGTGGTGTGATTATCACAAATCTAGAACTCACTCCAAAGAAGAATGTCAGGCCATCAAGTCCCTAATTTTTGAGTCATAATCCTCAACATTTACTACTTTGCCTCATACAGACCCTTCAATTGAAGAGGTTAAAGAAGAGATTATAGATGTTGAGCCTGAAGCCATTGTTGCTTCATCACAGACCCATGAGGAGAGGCTAGATGACAAGGAAAGGTTGTTTCACTCTAAGTTATGAGTGAAAGGTAAGCCTTTGCATTTCATTCTTGATAGTGGAAGTCAAAAGAATTTAATCTCTACTAGTGTTTTAAAAATCCTAAATATGTCCGTGAAGCCTCACCCAAAGCCATACAGTATTGGATGGTTGAGTCCAGGGAGAAACCTTCGTGTCACCCACCAATGTCTTCTCTCATATGCAATAAAACCTTTTCAAGATGAGGTCTTATATGATGTGGTCAATCTAGATGTTTGTGATGTACTCTTTGGTCAGCCATTCATGTATGATCAACATGGTATCTATGAATCAAGAACTCAAAGGATCACTCTCACTCTTGGAACACGACGCTATAGGGTACTAGAGGTACCAACTTCTACATCTGTCTCTCTAATCAGTGCTAAGAAATTTTTTCTCATGGTCATCAAGCCACAAGAATCCAAAAGGGCTGATGTTACAGTCTTGAATACAAAAACAACACAACAACAGAAGAAAATAGATACCAAGATAAAGAAGTTCATGACCTTCCATTCACAGACTAATTGTCAGATAGAAATGGTGAATAATCAAGCCCTGCACAGTCCATTCTAAGTATGCATCAGAAATCAAATCAAAATAAAACTGCCACACTTGATGACAAATCTTGATGCAATGGGGACCATTGATTCTCAAGGAGGGAGGAATGATCCGGGCAACAATTCAGGTGACAATTCGGATGATGGGTCCACCCTAATTGGTGATGGAACTTCTAGGAGCCATAACTTTTGCACCGTAGCTCCAATTGACTCACCGTTTAAACCGTTGGAAAGATAAGAATGTGGAGAACATGGTGAAATGGAATGGAAAATTTTACCCCTAAAAACCCAATGGAAGTGCCCCAAATTTAAATTTTAATAGTGCAGTCTAAAAATAGTAAGTTTTTAAAAATAGTAATTCCTCAAATTCTATAATGTTGTAACATGTGGAAGTCATACCATTTAATCTCCCTCAAGATTGGTGACCTTACACATTATCCTCCCACCTTCAAAACATGTATAAAATAAGATGTAGTCTGAAATGAAAATCAGACATCTCTTCTCAAAGATAAGCATATGTTTGGATCTACAAATTTTGATCAATAAAACATCTCTTCTTAGAGATAGCATTATTTTGAATTGTCTTGTCTTGTTTCTTGAATTATCTTTGAACCAAAGCTTTTGAGTTTTGGATCAAGGAGATTGATTTCTTGAAATATTAGTTACAAACCAAGGATGAGCTCTTGTTACAGAAGTAGAGTGAAGAAAGACACAATCTTCACCAATTACCTTCCACTACAGATGCAGGTACTATGATAGATGATTTCATCGTAAGTTGTTTATCATGTAGTAATGTTGTCCCTTCAATTTCAAATGTTGCTTTTGGTAGTTTTGAAAAACACATTAAGGGCATTAGATCTAAATTTCTATTGAAAATGGGATTTGAAGGAAGGGGCCTTGGAAAGAATGGCCAAGGTATTACTAACCCAATACAGGTAGAGCATAGATCTTGTCAGGCAAGATTGGGTTACACTAGTGAGAAAGTGGATGCTAGAGAGAGTTCCTCCATTGCTAAAAGAGGATAAGTTTTTGACAGCCAAGATTTGAGGCCACTAGCAAAGCAAAATTCCTCCCTACGAAGGAATGATGAGTGGTTTAAGAAATCAGGTAAAAGAGGAATTGAGATTCCACCTCCTCATTCTTACACTATAAAAAGCACCAATAAGAATGTGAATTCTAAGACTTTTGATTCTCTTATGCCATTTAAGAAATTTGGTTTTGATATTCAGAAGATGTTACATTTTTTCTTTGTATTTTTTATGGATTGAATAACCATTGTGCCACATATTATTGGAAAAGATAAGCTTTATTTAAATAGCTTGTAGGTGCTAAGGACCATTCTCATCCTATTAAATCAAGAAATGGCAAATGGGTGACCTCACCTAAGAAGAGGGATGTTTTCACTCATTGTCACATGAGTGGACATTGGGTTGAGAAGTGTTGGAAACTTCAACCATCCCACCATCTTGGTAATGGTAAGAAGAAGGTGGTTTATAAACTTATTGAAAAGGTAATTAATGATGTTAATCCTAAATCAACACATGAAGATGTCAATAAATCCACTAAGAAAATTAAACACCCTAAATAGGATAATATGATAAAGAGGGTTAGTAAACATTTTCTTAATTTCATGCTATCATGATTCGTGGATTGAGAATGCATTTATGTTACAAAACAATTTTGGGATCCTTGTTGTATGTTGATAAAGGACATATACCCATGCTTTGATATATGCATTTTGGAGATACTATAGTGGGAACACTTCGAGACATGTTTATCATGCAAAGTTTTTAATTTTCACACTTATGTTTTAGAAAGATCTATTCTTATAATCTCCAATTTTAGCTTTATGAGTTTCTTATTGAAATGTTAAGGAGAGTAAGTTATTGATCAGCTTGGAGATTGATAGCAGTATACATGTTGTTGGATAGGATTCAATTTTCCTAAAATACTTGTTTTAGAATAACTACTATTTTGGATGAATCTATTTTTGGCATGTGTGTGATTGGATGCATTTGTAAAACCCTATTGGGTAATGTTTTTAATGTTAGACACTATAAACTACTTGTTGTTTATATAGTTGTTTAGCATTTTAAGACTCATGTCTAGGCAGCGTATTGTGATATAGTCATAATAATTAATGTATTTTAATTTCATTAAAAAACTTGTTCTATAGTTGCATCGGTGATTATTGTAGTGTTTGGCAATTTGCCACTTATAAGATGTGACAGTGGGTAGACAGTTGAAATATGTTGTGATCTTTATTGGTAGTTGTAGGATTTAGTGTAACTCATGCCTTATTTTAGGTCTTTACAGTTTGAGTTATGAATCATATTTTTCCATATGCTATGATCTAGTTTTTGTACTTTTATATATTGCAAATTATCATTAGTAGAAGAGGACATTGATGGGAATGCTGTTATACATGCGTAGTTCTATGTAGAAGCCCTTGGATGGTTGTGCAGTAGAAGAAGATGTGGATGCACATTCAGGATCTCAGATCTATGTAGAGGATTTTTTTAATCATGCAGTAGAGAAGATCACTAGGTTTATCTTTGTAGAGGCTCTTGTGAAGCCATGTAGCAAAGGAAGTCATCACGCCCTAGTTCTGTGCAGAGGCTATTGATGGTCATGCATCAGTAGAGGGATTGTAGAAGTTGTGATCAATCAGTTGTTCCAAGTGTTGTAGGTGTAGTTTCAGAACCTAAGTAGACCGATAAGACCCATCAAAGTATCTTTAAAATTGAATGGCATTTTAGTTAGGTACCAACTTTTGGTGGACCAAAAGTTCCTATTAGAGAAGATTGATCTGGAGGTCAATTTAGAACAGGTACCAAATCAGATTGAAGCCTACACTATTATGAATATCCCATCAAGATCTTTCTGATAGTATGTGGAACTTTGAAAATAGAGCTCATATGCTCCTTATACAACCAGTCAAAATAGGTCAATAGGTAGTAAAAGATGGTCAAATAGAAAAATTGACCATCATGGAATGTTTTTAATATAGTTCCATGATACATATCTCATCACAAGCTTTCTGACACATTTTGAAAGGACCAAATCTGAGTCCATATGTGGAAGTTATGATTAGTCAAAGTTGCAATCAAACTTGGTCAAAGTGATGACATGGTAGAAATGTGATAGTTAGTTTGTGTAAAAATAAATTGGGTTTAGTTTTCATCTTTGAAAACGTTTGGGGTTTTTTAAGGTTCAATATTTTCAATGCGAATGTCATCCCAAGCAATGTGGGATAATGATACGCCTTAGAGTGTGTATTTGCTAAGTTGGGAATTGAACTCCCGACCTCCAAACAAAAAATAATAAGGCCTTACCGCTACACCCATGGGACTAAATGGATATATAAAGCCATGAATTTCTATTTGAACACCAAGTTTTAGTTGATTGTACTAAGGCATAAGGACCCATTTTTACTCTTTCTCAGTTTTGAGGCACTTAGAATGATTTCCAGGCTTCAAAATAAACTAGTGAAATGTTCTAGACTTTGAGATAGTTTCATCCATATTATGAGTGTTTGAATTTTAGGTAATTAAATGTTGTTTTCAATGCCTCAAAGTTAAGCTTTTTAGATTGTGTAATGGCCAATATAGAGACTAGTCTGTCTATATCCTAAGTTTTGAAGGACTTAGAGAGTTTTTTAGACTTCAGAGTGAACTGATGAAATGATATAGAATTTGAGATGGTTTTGTTTATATATATATATATATATATATATATATATATATATATATATATATATATATATATATCTGATTTTATTTCATTTGAGCCACTATTTAAAGTATTTAAGGAGAGTTTTGGTGGAGAACTTTAGGAACACGAGATTGCTTTCATGACAGGAAGGTGAAAAGTTCATCCATGGGTACCGAGACTTTTTGAAGGTCTGTTGCTAAGTTGTATGCAATCTTAGAGTGTACATTTGACAATTTTCAAATTTTTTCCATGTACTTTAAATTCATGTAAAATGGATTGGTTTGTATTCTAAGCGAACTTGGAGATGTAGCCCGAGCAGCAGGTGAAATACATTATCACATGCTTGTCATGGGTAGTTTCTATTTGTGCATTTTGATTTATCCTATTTATTAATCATTATTGAATGCATAACTAGATAAATATGTAAGCTTAATAGAGAATTGAGCACTTCAAGTTTAGAAATAGGTTGATTGGTTTTGATGAATGAGTTTCAATACACTTCATTCATTTATAAACCTTGAAAAACACATTTAAAAGGTCAAACTTGTCATAATTCCTTTGAGTATATCAAGAAAATGAGTGTTTAACAAAAGTATCCATTGCAATCTTTTTTGAACATGGAAATTAGTGTAGAGTTTATTGATCAACAATAATGCATTTATAGCTCATTAGTAAACAATGACCAAGTAAAATTAAGGTCCTTATTCTTCTTTTGAGCACAAAACCATCTATACCAAATGAACTGATCTATCTCCAAATACAAAGATGACATTACCACCTTTTGTGCATATGGGGTCTGATGTAATCAAAAAACATCTCCATTTGATTGATCTAGGTGATGGATCCCTACCATCAAACTTGTGCATGTCCACTTTTTGTAACATGTATTATGAATCTATATTTGAACTTGGATTTTTATAGCCACAAAAACCTGAGTGGGTCGATAGAAAGTTATTTAACTTTAGAAATGCTTTCATATTTACCAAGGCCATCATGATAGTTTCTAACTTCACATTTATGCTACTCAAATTTTTGACCTCGTTTAGATATTATGTTTTAGTCATGTTTTGCACTTCTACCTAGAGTTGTGTAACCAACCCAAAAACTCATATATTAAATTTTTTAGAATCTATTTCTTTCTTTCTAGGCATTTTTCCTAGAGTGGTTAGCCCTTTTGTGTGGCCTCTAGTGTGTGAACCAACCATGCATGAACTCTACGATGCATGGTTCCATATTTAGGGGCATGGTTTAGCATTTAAAGGTCAAAAAAGTATGACAAAAGCTTATACAATTTTGATCATATCTTTGTGATAAATCTAATGATTGTTGTTGCTAAAGGGCAAAAAATATTAAAAAAAGTGTACCAAAGGATTATATCATTGCAATTGTCTCATTGAGATGAATCCAATAATTGTTATTTTTTTGAAAAGGGTACACTTTTTTTTAGGCATTAAAAATCAAAGGCAAGATTACAATGATAAAAAAATAAACTCCTTGATTGCAAGTTATGTTTTTTTCAATCTTCTAACCCACATATCAATCACAAAGATATATTTGGGAAAAAATGCATTGTATAACCTTGGCCAAACTGAAGCTCTGATACCATTTATAATGAAATTACTTAGATGGATCAAGCCAATTCATAATAATGGATGTAAATATAAATATTAAGAGTGGAGAAATAACAATATTTTACAATAATAAGATAAAAATAGAGAATATCCAAACCAAATGTTGATAGTAAAACAAAAATTGGAAATATAAGACGAAGCTACTTTGAGGTGGCAACCTCTACAACCATGAAATAAGAATAAAATTCATAATATGATCATCAAGTAATGACCACTAGTTATCATATATATAACCCACTTAGGCTATGGTTACTCCATAGGCTTACCCTACTAACAATATGAAAACATAGAGAATTATGATATGAAAATTTAAAAGTTTATGTTAGTAACAAGTTGGCCCCACATATCCCATTACATGCTATAGGTTAAATGCATATCATTATATTTATAAAACAAATCTAAAATCCATGGGGCATGTTAATATGTGTTATAAGATTCTACATCCAAATAGTAAAGGTGAACCATAAACTTAAAATGTCCCTTCTTAAAAATATTGTTCATTTTACTAGAATTTAACATTTTAATTTTCTTTAGGGAAAATATTTGATACTATATTCGCAGTCACACTAATTGAATGTCATGAATCATTCATGACGATTAATGGAATATGTTCCAAGAGAGTATATCCATTGAACCTCCAAAATAACATCCACTTTCCAATATCAACAACATAGAGTTTATCCTTGAGGATATAATATACCACTAAAATTTATAGATTATGCACCACTCCTAAGTAATCAATGATTTTGTGCCCTAAAAGTCAAATGGGAAGGCTCTCAGAGGTGTCCAAATGAAGGCATAGCTTATGGAATTGTTTCTTATCTAGATTATTAAGTGTATTTCCTTGATCAACCATGACCAACACTTGGGATTTATTGACATGGGAAAAGAACTTGAAGATGTCCACATAGTCCAACCCTATCATGGCATAAAGTGACAGTGATAATTCCCATGTTTATACTATAGATGAAGAAATGTTTCTTGGTTCACACTCTACATATAATTTATTTTGCGTACCGTCGTTATAAAAATGATTATCTATATTGGATGGACACACATCTTATATGATATAAATATATTTTGGGTTACATAATTGACCCTTACTCCATGGCTAAGTGCACTTATGATGTAGTGGTTTATAATAATGGATATAGGAACAAATTGATGACTAAGGTTTTTAGATAGTGAATACTCAGATTTATCCTCATCCTTGGGTTTTTTTTTATCAAAATTAAAATAATTTTTAAAATTAGTTCCTATCATCTTATAATTAATGGCATCAATATGTTTTTTTATCTTCTAGCTAAAATAATATACCTTTCAAAATATTATGGTTCAAACATCTTTACCTTTGTTCAAATCTTAGCTCGTAGGTTGGAAATATAGAGCTTCTTCACTATATTTTAATAAAGCTTAGACTTGGACTTTAAAACTTCAAATTTATTTTGTGTACTCCTCTACATACATATATTTATAAAAATTTTAAATTAACTAGGTATCATATGGATCATACAATAAACTAATTTAGTGTTTTTTACGATTGGAAGGGGGTCTCAAAAATCCACTTCAAATCAGCCCACCATTAAGCAGATGATTGAACTTTGATATTATGGAGATTTTCATCTGGGAAGGTTTTATGTACATCATAGATTAGAAAAAGGTCATTCAAAGAAATACAAAACTTATTAGTAAGATATACAAAGGTATCCAATCTTGGGACATTTTGAAAAATGAATCTAAAATGATCCTTACCCCTTTATTAAAGAGTTGAAGACTCTGAATCCATGGAACCATGGCAAATGGAACACAATAATAAGAGAGAACTAGTGAACAAAAAAGGAAGAGAGTATTCATATAAATCCATACCATCCCATATTAGGTGAGGTTTTAGTAACTCCCCAACCTTCTAGATAGTTTGAGCCATAAAAAAACCTTTAATATTGAGAGGAACTTGATTGTGTGTAAGTGATTGCAAACTGATAAATTTCTAAGTCGGCCTACAAAAAGAGCCAACTTGCAGTTTGATATACATAAGGCCAAGACCACACACCTCTTTAGATCAGAAACAAATATACCATACAACTATGTGGAATTGTTTAAAGCCTTCAAATTTGGTCCTTATAAAGTATCCAAGAAGATGCTCAAGTTTATAATATGTAGCCTCTTATGGTTCCCAACAAGACAAGAAATAGACATGGGTGGTTATAAATACCTTAGAGCAGACCTAAAACTTACCAGATATGGATAGTAGGTTAGTGATCCAAAAAGCCATTTTCTTCTCCACCCTTTACACCACATAATTCTAAAGATATGAGGGGGTTTCCTAAAATACGAAAGTGATGCCCATGAATTTGAATTGTTCACCATGTTGAATACATTA
This sequence comes from Torreya grandis, assembly GCA_037957365.1. NCBI lineage: Eukaryota > Viridiplantae > Streptophyta > Pinopsida > Cupressales > Taxaceae > Torreya > Torreya grandis. The sequence continues at coordinate 1,245,702 of JARHVA010003406.1, read as the reverse complement.
CCACTTGAAGTTTTAAAACCATGTTGGGATGGAAATATCACAATGTCTGTAACTCTTGGTTTTCTTCCATTAAATAAAATATCTAGAGGCTAAACATAGGATGTCTAAACATTTCATGAAATTTTTGATAGATGTATCCTTTTCACCAATGGTGAGAAAAGAATCATATTAAAGATGACCATTTACCTTTTGATTATGATACCAAGGTATATACATTATTTTAACCAAACCTCTAGTGGTTTAGTCAATAAAGAGGTTATTGAACCCTTCAATTGTTAGAACATAGAGGGACATAAAAAGTGAGAAAAAATTCATAATGTATCTAAGTAAACCCAGGAGTTTAGACTAAACTACATTAATGGTGATACATGCATTAAAATTTTGATTTTTTTACTAATTGTTTACACAAAATTTTCCCCCAACCCTAATTGTTACAACAAGGTTATGAGAAAGGCCTACTCGATTTTATCATATGCAATCTCAAAATGTATCTTGTTGAACAAGGATTTTTTTTAAAGGATCAGACCCATTCCATCCATTCGTAGACTACAATTACATTATTTAAAATGTATCTATTATGGATGAAACTGGTTTTATTTGGGTAGATAATGAGAGGAAATGGGCACCTCACTTTGATAGGAAGGGATTTGGAAAAATATTATAAGAAGCATTCGATATGGTAATTGGATGCCAATTGGTAAT